>QNUK01000058.1:2372500-2741269 GCA_013621035.1 Clarias magur
AGTATGTCGAGAACATGAAAGTAAAGTCACAGCTCCAAAACCTTATTTCTGGGAGTTTGTCCACTTAGGGCCCGTATTCACAAAGCTACTTAAGCCTAAATGTTGCTCCTAGTGACAAAATCCTAAGATAAATCTTAGAATTAGGGCATTTTCTTAGAATTTCTCCTTAAGTTTAGGATAAAATCTTAGTAAAATCCCTAAAAACAGCTCCTAAGGTAAAATTTGTTAAGAGTAGAAAGGAGGTCTTTTAAGAGGCTTAAGAGTTTCTCTAGCAGAGGACAAAATGGCAGAAGGAAGAAATATTCTCCCAACACTGGATGTAAAGCTAAAAGTAAACACTGCTTTTCTGTCCAATTTGGTTTTCTTGTTGTTTTACTTCCTTCCATCTCTCTTAGATTGTTGGCTACATACCATCCAAAAGTGCAAATTAAGGGCATTTTCACACTGCGGTCCCGGATCCGTTTCCGAGTACACTTGGCCCCGGGACCAGTTGATTTTTGTCTGTGAGAATGTAATCGTTCCGAATCGTTCCGCGCTCGGGAACGAATCCCTGGACCGATTGCAGAGGTGGTTTCGGGAACGATTCACACCTTCCCGAGAAAGGAAGGCGGGACATAAGTACACGCTCGTGCTCAAAAGAGGAAGTGACGTAATTCCCGTTCAACTCCGTACACAAACAAACGTGGCTGCTGAAGAATCTCTGTGAAGTAATGCCGAAGTATAGCATTTGCTAGAAATTTAGACAGACAAAAATATCCGGAGATAATCGGACACTACACATAAAAACTACGATATTTACGGAAGTATCCGTAAGTATTTAGACGCGTGCGCGTCCAGCAGCACTGTGCGATGCCGTGCAGAGTTAAACAAACTTCGGCTCGTGCAGCACACAGCGCGATACTGAAGTGAGGAAAAGATGAACAATAGGATAAAAACCATCCAGTGTGATCGAGTCGGAACCCCTCTGACCCACGACATCATCTAGCTTCATCATCGGAACCGGACAGCGTGGAGCCTGGTCCAGCAGAGAGCCTGCGCGTGAGCGGTGAGTTCATATTAAATACTATTAACTCCTGTTATTAACACTGTTACAGAGAGTCTCATATCATCACCACATCTCCAGGTAACTGTCTGTGGATCTCGTGGTGACATTTAAATGCATATAATAAGATCTACAGGATGATCCTTTCACATTAGCTCACAGTAAAGTTAACTTGGAATGTTCATGTCTGCTCACTTTAAGGCCTCAGATCATTTCACTGTTCAGAAGAGTAGAATGTGATGAACTCATGTGTTGTGCTTATGTAGCTATTAGAGTTACAGCTACTTTACTCTTTACTCATATTTTATGTAGAACCTTCATGTATATTCTCCAACACATCTCAGAGACACTTATAAACACTGAGACGCTGATGAGCCACATAAGCTCCACACACACACTTTCAGGTTATCTGTGATTGCTGTGACAAAATGTAAATGTTGGAAAAATTTAATTTGTACAAGCTGTTATGGTTGCAACTTTCCGCTAATTTCTTGCCTTTATACTTTCTTGCAGACAGGCACTGGAGGAAACACAGACTGAGACCTCTGACAGCAGCACAAGACCAGATAACAACAGAAGAAAGAGACAAAACCTGACTTGCAAAGCAGGAGACTCATAATGTCTGCATGAAATCTCAAATTTAGATGGAGAAGGGCTGACTCCAGATACAGAGGAAGGAACAGCAAGAGATCGAATAGGATGTTGATGCAGACGACGGACCAACTGTAGTCTTAATTTCATTAACACACCCTCTTACTATGCAAGTACAAGTAAATATAAAATATGCTACATTTTAATGTTTACATTTTTTGTCCTATTTGACAGCTACTTTTGTTACAAAATTTACTTTTATTATATTTTTATTTAATAATGTTTAATAAAACATTTTGCACTCTATCCAGTACTTTGTCTCTATTCCAAATCCCCCACACTCATCTTGGATTTTACAGTATACATTTATTTTTACATTTACAAAAATACAATATAAACACACGGCACACAAAACATGTTAAACACTAAACATTGATGCATGGTGAGGTTTTTAATTAAGTTTCAGCACCTCAGCTAAGTTTGAGAATCTACACATGGCAAGGTAAGGAAAAAAAGAGCACAAGCATCTCTCTTGTAGGACTGTTGTCTTCTTAATAGGAGTATTTAGTGTCCATTCCTGGTCTCTCCTGGTCACAAGGACATCCTGCCATCACACACCACCCCTCTCTCGAACCCAGATGATCCTGAGGAGAACAGAAAAATGCATGATTTAGATATTTATCATTTATTATATGTATCTATGCTATTTGTTGAACTTTATTCTAGCAGGCATTATATTTATTTGTAGCATTTATTCATTGTTTACATCTGTGATTAATTTACAGTGTACATAAACACTATTTTTATGATAAAAAGTAAATTTTTAAAATGTGCTATGACTAAAGAAAGTAATGTTTAATGAGCACTTTATTTCTATTTGACTGGGAATCAGAAGAGAATGTAGACACACCTGATTCCTCACCTTACAGAGTAGAGTTGTAAAGTCATTCCTCAGAGCCTCGTGTAGTGTCCGTGCAGCGCGCGCTCATTTCACCCTCTGAGTCGCGCGACAGATGTATCAGTAGGCATGTTATTTACAGTGCCGTTGTTTTTGTCATAAAAAATAAAACATCCACACAGAGCATTAACAGGTGTCTCACAGTTCATGACCCGAGTAGCGTTTCTTCTTCTTTCTTAGTTTTTTCCCGCGAAAAACAAACCAACTGCCTCTCTACCGCCACCTACTGTTTCCGGTTGTGTAAATACGCAAGTGTCCCCGGGATCACAATCGCTATTACAGTGTGAACGCAGACCTGCGGGGGGATTGGGGAGGGGGAGAGATCGTGCTCGGGTACAGAACGGAACAGATCGTTACCAGTGTGAAAACGCCCTAAATAGACTGTCCTGTAATCATATAAATTGTAAAAGCTGAGACATTTTGCTCCCATCAATCTGTAATGGATTACAATGAATAAAATCAGTATGATAAATAAATGTCAGAAATTAAATATAGTACCTACTGTGTGGAAATTGGTTGCTTCAAAAGTAGATAAGTTTTCAACATTTAGCTGTTTAATTATCTTTAAGACATTTAGCCTAGAAACTTTGCATGAAGTAGCCTGTACTCATGATTATACAATTTCTTCATATACAAAAAATTATGATTTCACTGTTTGTTCTATTATCATGTATTCTGTTTTCACAAAGAGCACATTTCAAAACCTTTGCAGAGGTCAGAGGTTATTTTTTATTAACCAATCACAGTCCTTGAACAGCTGCATCATCCCTAGCAACAGGGTCGACCACACCCCTCACTAAGATAAAAGTTTTTGTACTTTCTCAGAGTTGCTCTAAGAAGTTTTCTAAATCATTTTTATTCTAAGACTCCCAGGTAGGACTTTTTAGGCTAAGATAGGAGCCCTCTGAGAGAATTCTAAGAAGCTTTGTGAATATGGGCCCAGGGCTCCAGACCACACCAGTGACAGAGCCTCATCCGATGAAGCAAAATATCTTGCTTGCAGTCTGCTGGTGTCAGGACTTAGCAGGTTTGATGACAAGCCTGAGAATTATCCGTCCTGGAAATCGTCATTCATTAATGCTATAAGAGATCTAGATCTCAGAGCTGGAGAAGAGATGGATTTACTAATTAAATGGCTAGGAGAAGAGTCTGCAGAGCATGCACATCGTATCAAATCAGTAAATGTAAGAAATTTACTGAAGAAAGAAAGAGAGCCGGTTTATATCTCATTTGGGAGAGGTTAGTGGAGATGTATGGGTCACCAGAGGCCATAGATCCCTGTTCACAAAGCTTGACAAATTCCCCAAAATAGCACCCAAGGAGCACCATAAGCTCAGGGAATTGTCTGATTTGCTGGCTGAAATTGAGTCTGCCAAATGAGAAGGATACCTACCCAGGCTCTCCTATCTCGATAAAGCAAGAGGTATTAACCCAGTAGTAGAAAAACTGCCATATGGGCTTCAAGAAAAGTGGATGATGGTGGGCTCCTACTACAAGCAAGAACATAGAGTAGCCTTTCCAACATTTGAGTTCTTTTCAGAGTTTGTGCACAGGCAAGCAAAAGCACATAACGACCCAAGCTTTAATCTCCATTCCTTCTACAACGCTATAAGTCAAAGCAGTGACCGCAGAGCAGTCTCTGTGCATAGAACAAACATTTCTCCCCTGCCTTCTGAATCCGTCTCTGCTGAGGACTCGTCAGTGGCCTGTACATCGTAAAGTACACCCCTTGCTACAAGTGCAGAGGTTTCAGAGAAATGCCAATTGAAGAGCGAAAGGGAATACTAAAAAGGCACAATATCTGTTTTAAACGTTATGCCACAAATAAACACATAGCCCACCGCTGTGATTCATCAGTGAAATGTTCTGAATGTGATCGTAATAGACATCCAACTGCCTCGCACCCAGGCCCAGCTCCATGGGTCTCCAAGTCTTCTCCTCCCTCAGCAGAGCATGGCGGGGTGAATGAAATCTCAGAGTCTGCTGTTGTATCCGGCGACCGCAGAAAGGACAAGATAATGTACAGATGGTAGACAAGCGGTATTCTACTTTCACCATCATGCCTCACGGCGACAGCATTTCGGTTTGTACGTTTGCTGGCTTTTACCGCTGAATGGCGTTATATAACTATAGACCGATGCCTCAGGCCTTAGTTTATTCTCTCAAGGATTAATGAGCCGCAGCTTCTTTAGAGAAGCACGTAGTAGCGGATAAAATAAAGTGTAACATTGTACTTAAACAAGTTCATAATCACAGTACTAAAATTACAGTACAAATGTAGAATGAAATTTTATTAGTATCGAATTTAAGTAAATGTTAACACAGTGAGCCTTTAGATTTTATCATGTGTAATTAGGAAAGCTATGCGTGTAGGGTTTTGGGTCATCATATATTTTGTGTTCTTTAAATTATTATTATTATTATTATTATTAACTGAAATAAATGAAACAAAATGACCATAAAATTAAAACATTGTCAGGATGTGCTACCGCGTCAGCAGATGTCGTTGTCATTCAGCCCCGCTTGTGTTTTTGTGTTATTACTGTATAAGAATGAAATGAAGCAGGCTGTTTTTGATGATCATAATTTTCTTTAATAAATAATGACCCCTGTTGTGCTGTACCACCATGAGGCAAAACCTCATGAAATACATGTGAAACATTAAACGAATTTACAATCACAGTACTAAAATGATAGTAAAACATATAGGCGTTTCTTATTTGCATCGAATTTAAGCAAAGTAAATGTATACCTTTATATCTATCCTTTAGATTATATCATGTGTAACTTTAGCATAGCCAGAAAACAAAGTACTATGTTCAAAGTACCACCCAGGGCATGTCAGTCTTCTGTCAAAGCAAAAATTATAATAAGCTTGCGCCATCGATTAAGGACCTCCAGTTCATCAAGGCACTGGAGGATGAAGTTTTTCAGGATTCTACAGACAGCTGGGTGCATCCACTGCCATTTCATCAGCCACGTACGGGTCTGATGAAATAACGACAGACAATATGCCATGAGTCACCTTACATCTCTTCACCACACCCTGAACAAAAACCCTTACCTTAAGGTTACTGACACTGATGGAACAACAAAACTGAGTTTTGTCTTGGGCAAATCATGGCTCGCTCCTCAGCCTGAACTCACAGTTCCCAAGCTTGAACTGTGTGTGGCGTTCTTGGCTGTCATAATAGTCATAATAGAAGAAATTAACAACACGCTTGATTCCATTCATTTCTATACAGGCTGTGGCAGCAAGGTAGTTCTTGGTTATATATACAACCAGTCAAGGCACTTCTATGTGTATGTGAATAACCAACGCATGTGAAGTCCAACGCATTAGCCAGTCTACCACGCCTTCACAGTGTCATTACGTGCCATCAGAGCAGAACCCCCGCTAACCATGCTTCACGCTCTGTTTCAGCCTCAAAACCTCAAGACACCACATGGCTTAGAGGACCACCACTCATCACTCACCAAGGCGATCTCCTGAACTGCAAGGGTATGAACTCATTGATCCTGAAAACAATGTGCTATATTTTTGTATCAATACAGACAAAGCATACAATTTGAGAATCGAAGCGCAGATGCGGCTAGAAAACAATGTTTTAATGCACTATAAACAGCGAAGGCGCATTGCAAGTCACTTCAGGAGGAGGCATGCATTATTTTGTGAAACTGTGACATGGTCATCTTCCGGAAATATCACCAACAATCCATAAGGTAATATTATGCCCTTTCTCACTCTATTTAAAATAAAAAATAAAAAAATTAAATTAAAATTGTTTTCTGTGATCTTCTGCATTGGAACCAAGTTTGCTTGAATTTGAGAGAACTGTGCCTGAAAATGCTATGCTTCTCCTTACCTAAACAGTGCATTTGTAGTCCAGATTGCAGGCGTATGTTAGAGCTTTCAGTACTTTTTTTTAAGTGTAAAATGTTAAAAACCAAAACTGACATTGCTTAAATTAATCCAACAATATAAATAAAAGCATTTACTTAAGATAATAATAATGTAAATTACAAAATAATTTCCTGAATGTTATTATAATGACTAGGTGACCAATTTCATCTTTCTGTTGATAACAGGAGCATTTGGACATACCCACGTAATCATGTGGCCCCACATTAATGCCACCTGGACCGATGATGATTGTCTGAAAAACTTCAGAATGCGAAGATGCAGTTTCAGTCTACTGTGTGACACTCTCCGGCCCTGGCTGACCCGACAAAATACTAAATACAGACAGACAGTGCCTGTGGAGGCTCGTGTTGCGATTTGTATTTGAGGTTAGCCACAAACCTGGAGTACAGGTGTATCTCACAACTGTTTGGTGTTGGGGTATCATAACATGTTGCAACATCACCCAAGAGGTTGTGACTGCCATAAATGTTGTAATGAAACCTCTGTACATCAAGCATCCCTCTGCAGCAGAGTTCAGACAGATAATACAGGGTTTTTGAGACAAATGGAGATTCCCTCAGGTGGCAGGTGCAATTGATGGAACCCATATCAAGATCAGAGCTCCAACCGACAACTCATGACAACTTGTTATTACAACCGGAAGACAGACTATTCAATCATTCTGCAAGGTGTGGTGGACCACAGAATGCAATTTTGGGATATTAATGTTGGGCGGCCCGGCAAGATACACGTGCCACTTTTTTTCTTGGGTGATTCGGCCTATCCTCTGCTAACTTGGCTTATCAAAGCTTACCCAGAAGGAGCATTAGTAACACCACAGCAGCTCAATTTCAACCACAGATTAAGCCAAGCCCGTATGAAAGTTGAGCGTGCATTTGGGTGCCTCAAAGGACGTTGACGTTGCCTTCTTAAAGAAAATGAGGCCCACATAACTTTTGTTAGTCACATTGAGTCTTTGCTGTGTGCTGCATAATTTCTGCCAGGTACAGAAGGAGGAATTTCTGGAGGGAGAAAGAGTTGCAGAGAAAGAAAGAGTTGCAGAAGAAGAAGGATCTGTAGACAATGAGCAGGGGCATGCACAGCAGCAACATGACATTACAAATGCACCATGTAGGTACTTTGCTACAATATGAATTATCAAAGCCTATAAATACTGTTCAGTATTCAGTATTTTAAAAAAGTTGCTTGATGAGTTCATCTTCAGTTATTCAAATGTGCTTATATAGGAACCACCACTAAAATGGTTATGTCTTATTTAATATGGATTGGATGGAAACAGTTTTGCTTTGAAATACTGTTTTATTTTCTGTTGAATTTGTAACAAATGTAAACTTGACACAGCTTGAACAAACTTTTTTTCCTACATTTACACAGTAATTGTCATTTTTTCAACAGTATTGTGTGTCTTGTACATTATTTTAAATAAATTTTTTAAAAATAGCTATTTGAAAATTGCTTGTTTAACTTCAGTCAACTGTAACTGTTAGATACAAAAAAATTCAATTACACAATGAAAAGTCACTCCAAGTCGTTGTATATGTTGTACCAAAAAAAACTTTTTTCTTTTTTACTTTATATATTAGTCTCCTTGTGTATCCCAGAAGATTAAAAAAAAAATTAAAGTGAGGTAGCATGCAGTAAACACAAAATTTCTGCAGCAATATATTATTGAGAACACTAAACCTTTTCATTACAATAAAAAAAACTCTAAAAGCCTACACAAATAATGCCTTTCTTAGTTTAATGAAAAAAGAACTGCATGTTGTAGTAATGTGCGCTATTAATGTCATGTAGAACGGATGAAGTGCTAGGACGCTCATCTTCGGGGGAATGTAGATTCTGATTGCCGGTTCTGATGTTGAAGATTCACTGGCAACAATGCAGTAGGCTAGGTTGGCTGAAACAGGTGTCACAAGGGCCAAGCACCGGGAATTGATGTTGGTGGGTGTCTAGTGGCCCAGGGAGGTATTGTTGAGGAATGAGGTTGAGGATGAGGCTGACCAGGATTCAGTGCACTTGCAAGAGTGCCCCATCAGTTGCAGAAACATCTGATTAGTGGCCAGTTGCTGTTCCTGCATCACCTGGAATCTTCTCTCCTCAGCTTCCTGTTGTGTTTTTTTTCTCTCAAAACAGGCAGCCTCTTGAGCCACCTGGCTTTGTTCAGCTCTAAGCAGTTCTACCAGCATCATTCTGTTGTCCATCATATATCCCATCATGTCATCAGCTTTGCTAGTATTTATATTTCTCTTTCGAGCTTTGGCTCCAGGAACGGGCAGTCTGCCTCCTCTGATCCTTTCTTCATTGACACTGCTCTCTGTGCTTGAATCATCGGACACTACTGCATCAGCAACGATGACATCCAACATCAGAGGATATGGTGCTTGAATCTCCCACTGTTTATTGAAATACAAAATTTCTCAGTGTTACCCAAGTTCATTTTACGCATAAAACATATTTCAATGCATATTAAATATAAACAATGCAGTGTGTGTGAAGCTTAAAGAATATAACATGAAAACGAGTGCCAGTTTTATTCAGCTTCTTCTGGTTACTGTGAAGTAAGTTCATGTGTGTGTGTGCGTGTGCTTGTAGTGAATTGAGTGAATGGTGTCACACTGTAAATAAATGTATATATACGTTTTGGTTTCATAAATATTGATCTCTGGTGGTCCTTATCCTAACGGCCAGTTATTATTTTAAATAATAGTAGTGGGTTTGTTACATTTAAGCATATACGCAAAATACATTTCATTTATTATTTCACAATATTACAGATTAAAACAAGGAAAGAAGACGTGCTGAGCTCCAGTACAAGGTGCTGGCAAAATATATTTTAGGCAGAGACGTCTGCTCGGTCTTGTTAATTCTTTTTAAACCCCTCAATTCTGCCAATTCCCTATCAGCGAAACCGGTTTGATAACATCACACCTATTGTGAAAGGTGAGAAGAGTGATTACAGTAACTGGGGGTCTGCATGTGTTCACCGCGGAGCGCGTTGTATTCAGCGAGAAGACTAAAACAAAAACAAAATCATGTTTGATTCAGCATTAGAGACAATAATGTTTTAGGCTAACTTTTATTAAAAATTATACACTTTTGTATTCTTTGTTTTACTTCGTCTTTTTGCACACACGTGCATCTTTAAATTCGAACAGAAAATAATAGTGGACTGGCAGGCACGTTATTTTTTCATGTAACTTAAACGGCTGAATGAAGTTAAACTGGATAAACTGTTGGGGTTTTTCTTTATTCGTTTCTCTCTGCAAGCCAGTCCGTCTGCAACACACCTCTGAGCTCAGGAGAACGGGTCAAAGAACAGTCAGAACACAGATGATTGCTCTTTTACCAGTCTAAATTTTATTCGATAAACACACACATATATAGTAGTTACACACCCTCCTGTGCGGGCAAAGCACAGGATAGGAGAATTATCAAGGACAGAAATGAGTAAATATTATGAGAGTTTGCTATGCAGTTTACCAAAATAAAAAGCTAAGAAGGCCGAAGAAAAAGTAAAGAAAGCCGGAGAAATAGGAACAGAGTACGCATGCTCTGGACTTCTTGACGCCGTTTTCGTCCTCACACACAGCAAATATCCTTATCACATGAGGACAGAGACAGAGTGCCCCGTCCAACAGAAAATATCACGAGCAACCAAGAGATCATGGATGTCAGCAATTTTCCCTTACAGATGAGTAATAAGTGATTAAAATAAGATTAAATGGAACAAGAGACAGTGTCGTAATTCAAGATATCTTTAAACAAATAATAATTCAGAAGGAGATTGAAGTGCATGACTAAATCTGGTTTGAAGTGATTCAATACAGTAGAGCACAGTATAATGTAGTATATACTTATATATCATTTTTCCCTTACATTCCCCTCTTTTATCCTTAAATCTTTATGGATAAATTTATACACGAGAACTAAACTCTAGATGTAAAATACATAGATGGTGCTGGAGGGGGAACAGGAGGGACAGGAATATACCCTTGCATGAAGCGATACATAAGTGACTGAAAACATCTCAAGATACATGGGCCACAAAAGAAAATCAACAAGAACACACACATTACTGGAACCACTAAAGACACATACGGGGCCCATTGGCCAAAAAGAGTATACCACAAACCCCAACCCACTTGTCCCTTTTCATTATCATGCAACTGTTCTGCTACCCGCTGCATTTCTTCCAGAGCGGTGGTTATCTGTCCGTGTTCGTCGTCGTTCACGGGGACAAAGGTACAACAACTATCTCCCACCATGGCGCAGACGTCCCCTTCTTTGGCCAGGAGGATATCGAGAGCCATGCGGTTTTGAACACTGGTCAGCCGGAGGGCAGTGAGCTCCTCCTTTATGCCTTTTATGGCAAGATTCGAGGCGTTAGCAAAAGTGGCTAACCTATAATGTGTTACTTCGATCTGATTCCATAACTGAGTCACGCCATAATGGGGTAACATGGCCTGCCAAAATTTATTGAGCTTGGGCTGGAGCTGATGTTCAGGAGGAGGAAAAGAATCATCAGTCGATCTGCGAGTACGATGGTGATGTTGGCTTCCATGTAGGTTTTGTGTGACTATCAAAAGGGAACCTCTAAATTGGGTAGGAGCACAGGTGCCAAACCAATGCTCAGGTAAAAATGTATAAACAGATGTACCGCACACCCAGAACCAGTCTAACGGCATCACTGTGGTCCCTTTTGCACCAGGATGGATGGCGGGACATGAATGATTTCCATCGCAAGTGTGATTCTCACCATACGGCCAATATGTGCGATTACAATGTCGAATGGAGGTATTTCCAACTGTTACATTTCCTAGACCTACAAAGCACGTCAGAAATCCCCCGCTCACCAGGGCTTTAAATGTTAGCACCCGAGGCACGTCGCGTTTTGAAATTTTTAGGGTGGTACGCAGTGCCGTTACACAGGAACCCTGATCCGTGTTATTTTCACACCACCTAATCCTCGATTTTTCGGTATAATTCGCGTGAGTAAAATTGGAGGTGGAAGTGTTCGTGTTCAAACAATCGTCGGTTATATACACTCGAGCCACAGTAATTAAGGTGTCTGTCAGGGAAGCATTTTTGGTCTTCAGGGAATGCTGGTTAGTGGAGGGGGGGACAACCTGACATACATAGCACCAATTAGCGAATTGCCAGAAGACGTTATCGTGGGGATGGGCTAATCCCAATCCCATGGTTCCCAGGACCCAAACGAGTTTTACAACCTGCATGCTCCTCAATAAGAGGTGCCCACTCTCCTCCTAACTTTATCCTACACCAATAACAATGAGGAGGGTGTCCTAAGAGATAACACACGAGACGTATGGCGGGAGTAATCACATATATCATTAATTCGGGGTAACCATAACCATTCTTGACACGCGGGTGCTCGGAGTGCAGGCACGCCCTTTTACGCACTCGTCCCACCTTATGAGGTCGAAAGATACCCCTCTTAGCTAATTGACTATTATGCAGAACGTACTCCCTCAAAGTGTCGGTCTCACAATGATAAGAAGAATCAATAGTAACGTAGTAGTTTATCTGGTTGCAGGAACGCAGGAGGCTGTTTTCTCCGAGTGGCAAGCGAAGAGGATCCGCTGTTTCCTCAGGGTGATCACTGCTGCGGTGGAACGATGTTCAGCTCATGAAAGTCATCTACTCCTCCTCTGCACACATACATAAAACACACTAAAAGAACACAGAGTTATTTAATTATACAATTATACCTTCATTAAGCATATAGCATCGCATGCGCCGTTACGCTGGCGCTTTCTTCAATCTGGAAGCATGTATCCACTGTGGAAACAAATCGGTTAATACGGCAGTTCGTGTTATCGCGACTATCTCTGCAGGTCCATCATATTTACATTGTCCTAATGGTTTTGGTTTCAATGATCTAATCAGAACCATGTCCCCTGCCTTAAAGGGATGAGTAGGCCGGGCGGACATGTGTGGTGCTACTTGAGCCACCTTTTCTTGATTTTTTGCCAATACTTCAATTAGGGCTGCAGAATACTCAGCGATATGAACATCCAGATCTGAGGTGCCCAAAGCAGCTTTGCCCCTCCTCCATGGAGTAGGAAAGGGGCGACCAAATATTATCTCATGTGGAGATAATTGTACATCTTTTCTGGGAGTCATTCTAATCTCGGCCAAAACAGCAGGGAGCAACTCTGGCCAATTTTTTGTGCTCCTGTCTTGCATGGCTTTGTTCAACTTATCCTTAATAGTACGATTGGTACGCTCTACAATACCCGAAGACTGTGGGTGGTATGGGATGTGAAAATGCCAATCTAAAGACAAATATTTGCACAGTGCCTGCGTGACCTGTGAAGTGAAGGGAGTTCCCTTATCAGAATCAATGACCTGTGGGATCCCATATCGTGGAATAATTTCTTTTGCCAAGATCCGCGTCACCACTTTTGCATTTTCACGTGCACATGGAAAAGCCTCAACCCATCGTGAGAATTTATCTACCAATACCAACAAATACTTAAAAGGTCTACAAGAAGGCATATGAGTAAAATCTACTTGCCATTCTGCAAACGGTACTGAGGGAAGAGGAAGGTGTTCGTGCTTCCCTATACCCGACACAACATTATTTTGTGCGCACAGTAAACAATGTGAAAGTAGCGAATCAACAGTATTGTTCAAATTAGTGATGCAAAAAAGCTTTTTCATTTCTTCCTTAACCCCTCTTCGTGCGCGATGTATAACACCGTGAAACTCACGCACGAGGAATGGCAAACAATGAGAGGGTAAACACAACCGCCCGTCAGCAGAATACCATAGACCATCAGATGCCACGTACGCGTGTTGTGTCTGCCAAAATGACGAGTCATTCGGAGTTGCCGATGATTGAATCGAAAGAAGGTCTAAATCAGGAATTAAGGAGCTAGCGAGGAAAGATGTATTAATCGAATCTGAATCGGAAGCAGGAAAGAAAATCTGTTTTTTAGCCGCTGCCTTAGCCACCCTATCAGCCAGCGAATTACCCCGAACTTCAAATGAGTCGCCAGACGAATGAGCCTTAGTTTTAACAATGGCCAACGATCAGGGGAGATGACAGGCATTCATTAAATCCTGAACCAGCGAAGAGTGAGAAAGAGGCTTGCCATCAGCTGCACAGAACCCACGGGCCTGCCAAATTCGCCCAAAATCGTGACAGACACCGAAAGCATAACGAGAATCAGAATAAATTGTAACATCTTTCCCTTCAGAAAGCACACATGCACGAGTGAGAGCGAAAAGCTCAGCCGCCTGAGCAGAAGAAAAGGGGAGTGAGAACGCCTCTACAGTAATATCCGGAGGTGCGCATACAGCATAACCACAAAGAAACTTTCCGTCAAACGGTTTTGAACAGGAACCATCAACGAACAGGACATCACCTGTTGCTAGTGGAGTCGAAGATAAATCAGAGCAGATGCTAGTACAGTGAATAAGCTCAGAACAACTGTCATGATCTGTCTCATGCAATGTGTCATCTTGGGCATTAAGTAGACGTGAGAGAGCGTGTCCCATGGTGCTCAAGGAGGAGGTGGGCTTAATTTCGAGATTATTAGTAGAACAAAGGATAATTTCGTAACCTGAGCGCCTCTGGGCGGTCATATGTTGTGTTTGGAGGTTGAGGAGCACTTGTTTTACCTGATGTGGGGAGTGCAAAATCAAGGGATGCGAAAGAACAATTTTCTCCGCGTCCTGTACCATCAAAGAACACGCTGCCACGGCCCGAAGACAGGCAGGCAGGCCTGTGCCACTGTATCTAAAGTTTTGGATAGAAATGCGCATGGTCTCTTTCCCCCCTCCCATGTTCCTGTGCCAGAACAGCAGCTGCCGTGCCCTCGTGTTCGCATGCATAGAGATGGAAGGGTTTTTTATAGTCCGGAAGGCCCAGTGCCGGGGCAGAGCACAGCGCTCGTTTCAGTTCCTTGTACGCTTTGAGCATATCTGCTGTCCAGGTATTTGAGCATATCTACTATAGAGGATCAGTATGAGAAATGGCTGACCTGAAACGCTTGTCATAAAAGGAGCAGTCAGGGATCCATTGTCGGCAGTAGTTGATTAGGCCCAGGAAAGCCATCAGCGCGTGTTTTGTGCCAGGGCGCTTGGTGTCGAGGATCACCCTGATGCGTTCATCCGAGAGGCGTCTCTGACCTAGGGACAGTTCAAAACCCAGATATTTGACAGTGTCTTTGCAAAACTGTAACTTAGTTTTTGATACCTTGAAGCCCTTTTGAGGCAGATGCCTGAGGAGACAGATGGTAGCCTTCTCACAGAGAGCTGGTGTCGCTGCAGACACAAGAATATCATCCGCGTATTGACAGCAGACAGAATCAGTGGGGAGAGTCAGATCGGCAAGCGCATCTCTTACTACCGACGCAAAAACAGCTGGGCTGTCAATCATGCCCTGAGGGAGGCGTGTCCACGTATATTGTCGCCCCCTATGAGTAAATGCAAAAAGAGATTGGGTCTGCTCCTCCACAGGAACACTGAAGAAGGCAGAACAGAGGTCAATTACAGAAAAATGTGAATGGTGACATGGAATGGAGGAAACGACGGAAAGCACATCAGGTACAACAGGTGCAACAGGAATAATTATATCATTAATTTTGCGCAAATCTTGTGTAAACCTCCATGTGCCGTTGGGCTTGAGTACAGGATTAACAGGCGTGTTATAAGAGCTAACGCATGGTTTGATAACACCTTGCTCTAAGAGAGAGCCTAAAATCACATCAATGCCTGAGGCTTTGGCCTCAGATAGAGGATATTGTTTAACATACACAGGGTGTTGATGTTTTATTTTGGCATCATACGGTACACAATGTACTAATCCCACCTCGTCCTTGTGTTCTGCCCACAGTTCTCTCGGCATGCTATCAAGGCATTCAGGGAGTGAGCTGCTCTGTGAAAAGAGGAAAGAGTTATTTACAGCTAAATGTGCAAGAGGAGGTGGGGGGGCAGTGTCGGGCACTTCGACAGTAAGTTTTGCACCAGAGAAGATAAGAGACATATGCAGCCAGCTCATCAAATCTCGCCCTAGGAGATTAAAAGGACAGTCAGGCATACAGACAAAACGGTGAGAAAAATGAAGATTGTCATCATAAGAACACGTAACACTGAGTGATGGTGTGAAATAATTCCTTTGCGCAACCTCCTCTATTCCCACAGAGCTAATTCTTTTTCCAGAAAGAGGCCCCTCATAATCTTTGCCTAGAGATGACATGGTCGCCCCAGTATCTACCAAAAAGGAAAAAGGGTGACCTTCCACACACAACTCAATAAAAGGCAGTTCATTAACCTGGGGTGACTCAAAAGTGCAAAGCAACATGGCGGGGTGTAAGCTCTGTAGGCAACCCTATGCATTGTTATAGGGGTTTCCTGTGTCACGAGCGAGAGCATAGGGACCACCTGAGGGCGGCCCCCGGCCTTGGCACTGCTGTGACACAGGTGAGGCAGGTGGTGGAGGGAAGACAGTGTTCACATCATGCCACTGTCCGTCACTTAGAAGACCTTCGTCCCTAGCCTTCTTATGACATTCCCTAGCCCAATGACCTTCCTTGTTGCAATAATAACAGTTTCCTACCCGGCGTGAAGGCCCCTGTGAACCTCCGCGCCCTCTTCCAAAACCTCTGCGGCCCCGGCCACGCCCACGTTCGCGTCCACGTCCCCTATCGCTTTGCTTATCTCCCTCTACAAACAAACATGCAATTTGTTTACAATCCAACATACCATCTCCTTCCATCGTCCTTATACGTTTTTCCAGGTCGTCAACAGTCATGGTGGATCTGCCAGAAAGTTGAAATTTCAACACCTTAACAACATCTGGTCTACAGTTATTGACAAGAGTATTGGTGAAGGGCAAATTGGGCTCCTTTGTGTTTAAATCTAAGTTACCCAAAAGAGTCCATGTTTCTTTGAAACGCACTAAGAATTGAGAGGTACTCTCATTTTTCTCCTGTTTACAATTAGTTACTTGTGACAAGTCTTGCTTCGACTGCTGTTTGGACAGCAAGTATGCTGTCAGATCCTTCTTTAGCATTTCTAATGCTTTTGGATCATCCACCAAAAAAAATGGTGCTCTGTTCGCCACACGGTTGCCGTTTCTTTTTCTTTCTTGGGTTCTGTGGTGTCTGAGGTCGAGGGGTCACCTCCCTTTTGCACAACTTGAGACCGAGTTTTCATAACAGTGGGCTGCCGGACCTCAATCAATTCTGCAACCTCAGTCTTATCGACCCGATCGCTATCGGGGTGTAAACAGCGGACCTTTCTAACAAGCTCGTCCTCATCATACATTTCTCCTAACACATACTGTAAGATGAATTTGTAATCTGCCCCAACTAACTGACAATGGCGAGAGGACTTAATTAACATGTCCACAAAATGCAAAATGTCCACCCCTACCACTCACAGACCAAACAAAAGCACTATTTTTGCCTGACACCAGTGGGTTGTCAGGGTCTTCAGGGTATTCTGGACCAGATGGGTCATATGGGGATTCAGGGTCAAAGGGACCATTCTTACCATCATACCCCCTGCTTCCATGGCCCCGTGCCCCTCCAGACTCATCGTAACGGATCTTGTCCTCTGGTGGAGGGCATCCTAGTGAGGCGCTCTCTCTGGCCCCCACAGGTGCTTTACATTTGAGCACTCATGTGTAAATAGCTTTTTCATTGTATATCCCATATCATATATGTGTGTCTAATACTGTTTATTCATATTTTACATTACATGCAGTTTGTAATTTACTTGCAATTGTACTTTTAAAATATAACCTACGTATCTACAGTATAAGCATATTTAACCACTTCAGCAGTGAATGAGAAATTTGGTCTGGCTTTTAGATCAAGACATTATTTGATATAATTGTATTATTTAATTAATTATCTTATTAGAAATACAATTCTTATTCTCTATATTCTTGTTGAATATAGTCTTTCAGAGCAAGCACGGTGTCAGAAGATTCTACTGAATCTCTTCTCACCTTTCATTCAAGATATGTGTGAATTTATCAAACTGGGTGCGCTGTTGGTAAATACTGTAGGGGGTTTTAGATTAATTAAAAAGTGCGGACGTCTCTGCCTAAATTTTATTTCCCCAGCAAATTAAATCTGACTTCATAGCTGGAGTTGATACTTTCAGTGTAATTCAAGTGGTGCAGAAGTGTATAATAAACCGAAAAGATAAACACAAAAAAGATGGACAGCTATTTATTTAATTATCATTTTAAATATTTATCAACAACATCCATCCATCAATGCAGTATGTCTGCATTTTAATCGATAAATCGCATGTGTTTATCACCTTTTGATCAAAACGCTGCCCTTTTGTAAAGTGAAATTGCTGGCCGCTGGTTTTGAAATGAATTGTAGATTAATTTTAAAGCACGATTTAGGGCATCACATTTCATTATTATAAACATAATTCATGAATTACACTTGAATGGGCGGTAGAGCTCCGATTAGACTACGTACAGTAGGCTCAACATATCGGAGCCCAAGCCTCATTTAAAATAAAAATTAATTAACAAATATTGTAAGTAAACAACAGTAGCACAGTTTAGAAAAAATATTTAGACTCTAAATAGATTCTGAATTATTTTTTAAGGTGTGCCAGCTGGCACCATTCTTATATTGCTCTTTGTCAGGGTAAATCGTTCAGTGACAACCCGTAAAATTCCATGTACTGTAAATAGGTAGTCTGAGAATATATTTACCATAAGCTTTGTTGTATTGTTTTTATACAACCTATGATTTCACCTATGCTATTTTACAAATGGAATATTTTTTATGTTACACTCTTAAAACTGCTGGGTTAAATGTTAAAGTGCTGGGTTATTTTATCTATTTATTATTATTTAGTAGATTGCCTGTTAAAAATACCCAAAGTGAAATTAATCCGCTAATCCGCACTGCAGAGATAGTTAATCAGCAGTAATTTTCACTACTACTACTACTACTAATGATAATAATACTGAATGGAGAAAGCGCAGCCAAAGAAGAATCATAATTGAAAAGAAAGTGAAGAATAAATACATATCAGTATTTAAAGTTTGAGCTCGACACGTTTATGAGCTCTGTAGCTTGTTATCAATGGGCGCATAGGTTAGGGTTAGAGAGAGAACGCATTTTTGTCTTCAGTAGACACACAATACTTCAGATTGAAACACGACTGCCCCCTACAGGTAATGAACGGCATTTTCACAGCTTCCCGCGAGATGCCGCGGAAGCGCGCGAGATCCCTTTTCAAGAAAAGTGCATTCTTAATAGCCAGATCTGTACTTTTGTTTTGCTGACCTGATTGCTTTATTGAGATTTTTTATTTAGCAGTCCCATACACTTCCCTGATTCTTGTGAATGGACTTTTTTAAGCTCACAAGTTACTTTGTGAACAATAGCTAAATATGTTGTCATTAAATATAACAACAGTTTATGTGAAGAAGGCATATTTTACAGAGAGAATGGAAGAATATTGTTACATTTTGTTTAAAATGTATTCTAACTGAATAAAAATTGTAAAACATGGAATAGTCTGTAGACTCACATGAAAACAATCCAATGTAGCATTAACAAAAATGGGAAACAGAACATAACAAGAAAATATATAATTTAGCAGTTAAACATGGATCAACAGGGCTTGTTCATCAAGTTTTCTCACAAGGTTCTAAATAAAGGGTGTCCATGGGGGACTGCTAGAATAGTATATAATGATGAAGACTAATGTTTCTGAAGTACACAGAAGCAAACATACACATGTTAATCATTTTTAAGACGAGGCACATTTGCATGCATTACATTAGGAAAGTGCAGATTGCATTAGGAGTACATTTTTTTCTTTTGGAGGTTTTATGCAAGTTAACCCTTTTCCCCTGAATTGAACTGTTAGCTAGAAATATTTAATAGCTGAGCAATGTAAAAAAAAAAAAAGTGAATATGCCATTGGTAGTAAGATTATTAATTCTGTAGTATTTTAGGTAAACAAACTGCAATTAAATTCTATAATTTGAAATGCAATATTGTATAATATTGGGGATTCTCTTAAGGAACCATAAAATGTGCAAGGTATTTCTGATGAGATATAGTACAACATTCATAAATGTTATTGAATCTGGTTAGAGTTTAATTAATTTAGTACAATTAATATGATTTTTTTCTTATCTAAAAATTTTACCCCACCAAGACTATTTATTACTTTACATAAGAGGTGGCAAAACTAAAGTCTTAGAAATCTTGAGATGATGTTGGCTAATGGTCAAAATATTTCATTCACAACATTTACACTTACTGGTTTTCATGATTTGGGAGAATGGGGGGGCATTCTATCGATTCCCTATCTTCTCATGTTTTTATTTTCCTGTACTTCAAACCTTATACTCATATACTTAATAATATCTCAGAGAGCTCTTCACACTCCTATGTGTCAACTAATTCGTCTTATGGCAGTTGTGAACCTTTCTTTACCAATATTTTTTATACCAAATACGCTGCTAAATTTATTATTTAATTGGAAAGGAATTTCACTTGTCGGCTGTTTGTTGCAAATGTTTTGCATTCATTGTGTTGGTACCTTTCAATGTACTATACTTCTTTGGATGGCTCTGGATCGTTTTTTTGCTATATGTAAACCTCTTTATTACCACAAATACATGGCAATGACCAACTTCATAAAATTCATAATATTTCCAGTTATCAGAAATGTGTTTGTCATTATTATAATGGTTTCTTGGGCTGGAAAATTGACTTTTTGTACAACAGATAAAATAGATCATTGTTTTTGTGAACACATGGCATTAGTTCAACTGGCATGTGGGGATATTTCCATTAACAGTGCTTTAGGACTTTTAGCTGTTTTTCTTACAGTGACTGCTGATTGTATTTTCTTTACAATATCATATATAGCAATACTTTATTCTGTTATGAAATCTGGTAAAGCTTGCTTAAAAGCTATTAACACCAGCATTACTCATATAATTGTCATATGACAGTTGGTCTGACTTTTGCTTTAATTGCCTTTTTGTCATATAGAATAATAAACAATTTCTCTCCCTCCAGCCATGTTTTCTTAAGTACAATGTACTTGATTTTTCCAAGCTGTTTTAATCCAATCATTTATGGAATAAGAACCAAAGAAATAAGGGAACATTTTTTTAAATTCATGAAACATGTTAAGGTATTTCCAAAGTAATTAAATAATTTATATTCAATATATACTTTATTATAAAGCAAAAGCTATATATATTGTATTTTACTCCAATGTACTATAAAGGGCTTACTGAAATGAAAATTTTATTAGATGAATAAACTAATTATAAAGCTGACAACTAACTGAGAATGTAAACATTCTTTCACTGAATGTGATATGTAGATTAATTGTAACGTTGGATAAGCAGTGAAGGGAACTTAAACTGCCATTTTTGCATGCATTCTCTCCTCACTTACTAGTTAGTTCACTCCTCTGCTACCACATCACACTTAGCAGCTGGTAATGGCTTGGGGCACTATATCTTTTAAAACATGATGAGCATGAGAAGAGCAGATGCCTGTGCTCGCCAACCCACTCGCATGATCATAGTTCCTGGCACCAACCTTAAAAGTGTCCCATCTGCACTAGGATACAGCTTAAATATATTTTTTTCACTTATAAACAGCTTCCTTTTTGCTCTGTCTAAATTTTGCATGTTTTTTCGCTGCTGAGCTGAATAAAAAATAAAGGCTTTGTGTTACCACATTGCAATTATTGACCCTTGCATCTTTTGTTATTTTTATTACCTTCTTGATTTGTCACACTTAAATCAATTAGATCATCAAACAAATTTTAATATGACACAAAGCTAACCAGAGTAAATACAAAATGCAGTTTTTATATGATAATTTCATTTATTAAGAAATTATGAGTAGCCTATGATTGACTGTAGGGTTTACGTGATAATGACAACGAATGACTGTGGCATTGTTCACTATTAATATTTAGACACAATGCCCAACGCATTCTTCACAATATATGTAAGGGTTTTATATACATAATGTCAGGACATTTAATGTGGACAAAATACCTGATGCACTTTCCACCATTAATATGTAGGGTTTACCTGAAGTAGACCTAGAATGACTGCTGCATTCTTTACCTTCATTATGTAGTGTTTAGCTGTGGGTCATAGGTATATCGAATCTTTAATGATTCGTGTTAATTTTGTTAAACTGAATTAAAATGTATAGCATACACTTTATCAACTACATGTCCAGCGTTTAGTATGATTTAGTGTTTCTTACCAATTCTGTTTATCCTGCGGCCGATGAGCATAATACAAAATCCGTTATTTACCTAATTACGAGCAAGTGAACTTAAGATCTAGGCAAATGTTTAAATGTTAAAATACATGACCAAGACAACAATTCTTCATAAAGAAACAAGAATTTATTTGAACTAATCTACAATACTTAAAACTACGCTACCTGAACACACATGCACACACACACACACACACACACACACACACACACACAAACATACCAACAGTTTGGAGGGTAAGAGGGTAATTAAATTCATCTAGTACTGTTTACTAGACCAAAGAAAGTCACAAGAGCAGAGTCTTGGGTTTAATCTTAGGGTTTTAGTTATGAAACAAGCACCAATTTTCAGCAAGGTATGCAGCTTTGTTTGTATACTTGCGTTACGTTTTGCACTCGTCTTGTGGAATCATGGCGTTGCTGATTGGTTGCTGCACTGTGGTTGAAATGACGTCTTTTGGGAAAGACCTTCGGTGAGGCTTGGCTGCCTGGTTACCAATGGCACGCTTTGGAATGTCTTCTGTGGGTTTCTTTGTTGCAGGAATTTGTAGTTCTGGTTTTGTAGTAAGTCTCGTTGAGAATTCTCAGAGAGCGGATGACATATCAGCAAAGGCGGTGTAGCACCCACAAGGGCAGAAGCCAAAGCGGTGAGTGAGCTTACTTCCTTCAGATGGTCATGACGACAACGTGCAGACGAAGTCATGTTTGGACCTGTTCGGACACTAAGTTTTGATCCTTTGATCCATGTCTGTCCGTCCAATGGATGATTGGTCCAATCAAATGTGGTTGCGGGACTTGGCCACACCTCATGTGGTTCCCCCTTTTGTGCATACATTAGGCCGGGTTTTGGCTGTCACATGAGGCCCATGCGATTAGAGTTTTAATACCTTTTATAAGGTAATTTTTCATGAGATCTCATTTATGTGACCAATTTTCCATTTACACTACTGTTTTTTTGAATAAAATAAGCTCTCGATTGATACCACACATCCCCTATCTTACACATTAATTTATGCCTTCCTTTAATAAAAAGTGTTTGTAAATGCTGATAATACCTTTAAAGTTATGTAGAATAATCAAACATAACACACAGATATAAAACATACTGAATATATGTATCTAGCATTTTGCCCTACTGGCACACTTTAAAGATTGTTTAAAGAAGTGTCTCTGCCGTATGCCTCTTTGTTCGCTGAAAGGCATGTGGAGACACAAAACATCCTGTATCCTGGGGTCAATGAGATGGTCAAAGTGTGACTTGGTGGTTCCTCCCCCCAACTCGGGGTGAATCTGTAAAACTGTCCGCTTTGCTTACAGGATCACCAATTTACGCCATGGTTTTGGGTTTAGCTTGAGGCATCTGGCTTAAGCGTGGCTTCAGACACAGCAAACCTCTTGTCCCATGCCTGGTTAAGTTTCCTGCAGCTTAGTTTTACAAGCTTTCCTTTATGTTCACGAATGAGATAAGGTTATTGAGATGGCATCATGCTGTCTGGGGGAGAGGTTGTGGAATGTGATCGATTGTTTGCTCTCTTTGTGGCCTGCTCATCCCTACATTAACCATATTTTTTATTACCTCTAAAAAGCAACGGATCAGGCAGCGATCTAAAGAATTTTAAGAATAGATGACAATTCTGGAATGGGTTACAAAGCTATTTCTAAGGCTTTGGGATGCCAGCAAACCATGGTTGAAGACTTAATTAAAACAAAGAAAACTTGAAACAGTGGTGAACCTTCCCAGGAGTGGCCAGCCTATCAAAATTACTTGAAGAGAACAACATCGTGCTCTAAATAGGCCTCACTTGCCTCAGTTAAGGTAATTTCATTATTCAACAATAAGAATGAGATGTATAAATAGCATACATGGGAGAATTAAATGGTGAAAGCCACTGCTGACCAAAAAAAGAACACAAAGGCTTGTCTGACATTTGACAAAAAAACATCTTGATAATCCCCAAGACTGTCGGGCAAATATTCATAGACTGACGAACTTTAACTCCTTGAAAGTGTGCATTCCAATACACCTAGCATGAAACTAACAAAGCTGTTGGGGCTTTATTTATTTCGAACTCTTGTCGAACTGATTGCAAGCCGGTCCGTCTGCAGCACACCTCTGGCCAGGAGGAAAAGTCAAAGAACAACCAACACACAGATGACTGCTCTTTCACAAGAAATACAACACACAGTTTATAACAGTGAACAACACCACCCCCCGCCCCCCGCTTATGCGACGGATTCTTCCTCAAAGAAAAAAAGATGGAAAGGGAGGGGTGCAGACACAGAGACAAGATGACATAAAAGAAGAACTTATAAAGGACACACATACAGGCAAAAGGAGAGAGAATGTGGACTAATATAGAAATGCAGATTGGTTTGGGGCTGCTTTGCACCTTTAGGACATGGACAACTTGCCATTACTGATGGAACCATGAATTCTGCGCTCTACTAGAAAATTTTGAAGGAGAATGTCCGGCCATCAATTTGTGACCTCAAGCTCAGCTTGGTTGGATATCAGGACAATGATCTGAAACACACCAACAGACTTTGGTCTAATCAAAGTCCGGACTAAATTCAAATGAGATGCTGGGACATGACCTTAAACAGGCTGTTCATGCTTGAAAACTCATCAATGTGGCTGAATAAAAACAATTCTGCAAAGAAGAGTGGGCCAAATTTCCAGCGCAACGATGAGAAAGATTCATGGACAAGCGAGAGCTTGATTGATGTTATTGACGCCAAGGGTGACACAACCAGTTATTAGATTCAGGGAGCAATTTTTTTTAAACATAGGGCCAGATACTGTAGGTTTGGACAGTTTAATTACTTTAACCATTTAATCAGCTATAATAATTTAATAACTGCATTTTGTATTTACTCCTGTAATCTTTGTGTAATATTAAAATTAGTTTGGTGATCTAATTTAAGACAAATATGCAAAAGGAAGGGGCAAGTACAGTGCATCTGGAAAGTATTCACTTTACCCTTTCCACATATTGCTATATTACGGCCTTTATTTTCCTCAAAATTATACATACAATACCCCATAATGACAACGTGAAAGGAGTTTGTTTGAAATCTTCGCAAATGTATATATATAAAAAAAAAGAATCACATGTACATACAGAAAGTATTTATAGCCTTGGTCATGACACTCAGAATTGATCTCAGATGCATCCTGTTTCCACTGATCATCCTTGAGATGTTTCTTCAACTCGATTGGAGTCCACCCATGGTAAATTCAGTTTATTGGACATGATTTGAAAAGACACACACCTGTCTATATAATGTCCCACAGTTAACAGTGCAAGTCAGAGCACAAACCAAGCCATGAAGTCCAAGAAATTGTCTGTAGACCTCTCAGACAGGATTGTATCGAGGCACAGGTCTGGGGAAGGGTACAGAACAATTTCTGCAGCATTGAAGGTTCAGATGAACACAGTGGACACCATTTGATCATAAATAGAAAAGGAAAATTGGAGCAGAGGACAACTGCCTTCCTCTGAATACATGAGCTCACATAATCAATAGCTACAGCTAAAGCTAATTGGACTCCTGACCACAGTTGACTATAGCAATTTGATTATTTGGCCAAATGTACTGTCCTTATTGTGGATTCAAATATGGTATAGTTATACGTTTGGCCATGTGTGAGTCTTCCGCCCGAGACTGAGGAAAAGCGCGGACCCACAAGTGTTTGCCCTCATTGAACTTGACCACTCGCCGTCTTGAGTTATAATACTTCCCTTGGCGCTCCGGGGCATGGGCTACGTTGCTCCAGATGACCTGAAACATTGCTTCCTGACGCTCCACTGTGGCATAGGCAGGATGGTCAGGTTCGATGTTTCAATGCAGCATTCTCTCCAATGGTCCCTTTAGTTTGCGTCCCAGTACTATCTCTGCTGGGGTGAAACCAGTGCTTTCCTGCCAGGCCGTATTGATGGCAAACCGGAACTCAGGAAGCCATTAGTCCCACTGCCTGTGGTTTTCTTTGACGAACGCAGCGATCATGAACTTCAATGTCTGATTAGTTTGTTCCGTGATGTTGGTCTGTGAATGGTAGGCCGTATTGAGCTTTTGGGTCATGCCCCAGTGTTCGGCAAATGCTGTTTAGTAGCTGGAAAATGAACTGCAGACCCCTGTTGGAAAGCAGGCAGGCTGGTGTACCCCACCATGTGAAAATCTCCCTAGTTAATATGTTGCCAATTTTGTGAGCTTTGGCTGTTCTCAGAGGAAACATATCGACCCACTTGCTGCAGTAATCCACGACCACCAGCAGATGTTTGTTGAGCCGGGATGAACGTGGAAAAGGACCAGTGAGATCTACTCCTAACATGAAACCAGGTTCCATCACATTTGTGCTTTGTCATAGACCTGATATTGTGGTTGCAGAGGTGTTGGGATGACCAGCTGGAGGAGACTACATCCATCTTGTTTGGGGATCTGATGATAGAGGAATTGGTTTATTATACAATAATGTATTTTTTTAACGTCAGGAGCTAACCTTGCTTCTTCTCACAACATGTGGAGCGCCTCATCCGCCTTCTGGGCCTCGGAGGGCAGACCCCAGTGCAGATCGTTGCCTTGGTGCACTGCCAGATGGGCGTTCGTAATCTCTTACTCCCAGCGCTGTGACAGGGAATCAGGAACGACATTGCACTGCCCCTTACGGTACTGAACTACTAACTCAAATGCCTGAGGCGAAGTTTGAAACTTTATTCATTACCTTCAGTGACTTTTAAAAAATATATCTTTAGCTACTGTATGATTCTTACACAGTGCTCCCGCAATTATTGACACTAGGGGTGTGCTCAAAATATAAATTCTTAGATGCATACCAATATAATAAAAAAGATGCAGTATCGATATTCTAGCCCTTAGTATCAATACTCTGCCCAGCCATTAGGGGGCGCAGCGGCACCCGCGAGTTTAAAAAAACTCATGGAAAATGTTGAAGATTTTAGAAGTGCCGTTGTCCCTAAAGGGAGATGTTTGGAAACATTTTGGTTTTAAAGCAAAGGGGATCGATAAAACAAATGCAATCTGCAAGCATTGCCAGGCTTCTATACGCTACACCGGTAATACAACTAACCTGTGTGCCCACCTGCAAAGGCACCATGCAGACAAGCTAGCTTCGCCGCAGCCCAAAAAAACACAGGACCCCACGCAAACTACTTTGGACAATGCAACATCCAAGCTTCCATCTAACTCAGTCCGTGCACAGACGATTACGGAGTCTGTGGTGCATTATATTTGCAAAGGTTTATGCCCCTACAGAGTTTAAAAATCCATCCTGTTATGAGGTAGATTTGTTGTTGTGCTAAATGTTAAAGCAAGATGTAGCATTTAAGTGATTTCATAGTGAAATATGTTATGGCAGTACATGGTGTCACAAAAAAGAATTATAAGAAGATTTAATAAGAAGTTAAGAATAAGAAAAAGAAGATTTTGTGCTTGTGTGAGCTCAGATTGTACCCTTAGAAAGTTAAATGTTGACTTGTGGTAATTTCCAGATTACAATTTGTGTATAATTAATCAGAGTACTTAAAGTTGCAAATATTTAAGCAAAATGCACTTTGTTATAATGCACTTTTGTCTTCAATACATTGAAGAAAAATGCAGAGTTCTGTTTGTTGAGTAAATGTGTTCAGCATTAACTAATTGGCTTTGGCACATGTATCGTGTCACATTGTATCAAATCGTATCGAGACAGCTCTGTATCAAGGTACGTATCGAATCGTGCCCTGTGTATCGAGGTATGTATCGTATCACCAAGTTCTCCAAGGTATACAGCCCTAATTGACACCACTTGTACATATTAGTTAAAAAATTGTTTGGAGACATCTTATATTGAAGTTCATTCTTTAATTTATTTAAATGTATTCAGGAAAACACAAACCCCACATCCCAGCTTTCTTTGTTGTAAACAATGTCTGTATTTACTACTCACTATGCACACAATTTAATTTGGCCCATTACCTGGTTTTTAAGCACGGAATAAGGTGCTTGGACTATGATTCCCTAGTCTGAACAACTAAATATTTCGTAACTGTCTATATGTTAACCACATTTGTGCTATATGTGGCATGTTGACTTTATTTCCTGAACTAAGTTTGAAAAAGAAAAAAAAAACTACATTTGTTTCATTCTACATAGAGCACCTGGGAGATCTTGCCTCCAGGTAGGGCAAACTTGATATGACCTTCACCTTCAGTGTGTGTCTGTGCGTGTGTGTTAGAGTGAGAGAGAGAGAGAAAGAGAGAGGGATGGAAAGAATGCTGTTTGTGCATTTGTTGGAGCAAATATGCTACAAGATAGCAGTCGAAAAATAGTGATCTTTTTAAAGTTACATGTATTTATTGCAGTTGAGCTACCTTTCAAATGAATGAATGCAAAATTAGTAAAAGAATCCCTCCACAAATATGGTGTGTCTAACTTCTTTTAAATTGTCTGCCAAAGCAGACGAGGTCTTTTGGAAAAGCAGTAATTTTATTTAGAAAAGGAGGAAGGGAAGGGTTAAGAGGAGAGGCGGTTAAGTTAGGGGAAGGTTAAGTTAAGGAAAGTTAAGGAAAGGATGCCTGTGCAGATCTGTGGGCAGTGCCCCGCTGGCATGCCGGCACAGCCTGGTAAATTATGATGGCGGGCAGGGTGGCAGAATGGACCTGTTTGAGCAGCAGTTCCTGCAAGTTTCCTTGACTGGCACTTCTCATGATCGGCTGAACCAGCTCCTCACAGCCTTTAGCAGACGGGTATCTCCCAGACACTCCTCGCCCGGTTGACCTTCGAGGTCCGGAAGCCTTGTCATGAAACACACAGCGACCTTTACTTCTTTGGGGGAAGGGTCACAAAATCCAGCACTGTTTGAGAGTTCACATGCCGCGGCTGTCCTCAGTGAAGCAATCAAAGGCACCATTCCATTCATGCTATTGAAGTCTAGCCTCATAGCAACACACCTCTCGCATGCCACTCCTCACGCTTTTCACGTACGCTGCCTGACTGAGCTTGTTAGTTCTCTGACACTTTCCAGGTGTCATGGGTCTGGGCTGCATTGGTGGACCCAATGAGGTGAGGTCAAAAATGAGAAGGCAAGACAAAAAAAGAGAAGAATATTGGACATGGTGAGTACACAATAATCTGGCGAGGAGGTGTAGTCTGAGTGTGAGTTAAGTAGGGAGGAGAGGTGATTATGGATTGAGTACAGGTATGTCATAGTGGGGAATGAGGCGGTGCTAAGAAGGTAGTGGGGTGGATCATGAAACTGGAGTGCGCAGGTGATCATTGCAGGGTTGTAGCTTGGCCGGTCGTGACAAAATAGGTCACGGTCCAGACAAATGGACTGATAGATGAACAGCCCAACAGATAGCTACACTCCCTGCTGCGTTTTATATCACAAGGAGAAGTCCGAGATCCATCAGTGAAGATTAATCACCAGCCGTTGCCCATTCCCATGGCCCCGCCCCTTCGCACACCTGAGAAAAACAGAATACGAAAGTATAGAGGAACCTACTAGCTTTGTCAGTGTTTACAGTTTCCATAGCCAGAATTACTTTAACTAATTGGTGTTGTAATATATTTAAATGTATGTTTGACATCCGAACATCTTGTTTTGTTCTAGTACATGTTGGGATGCTGTTCTGCTACTTGAAGGAATAACTGATTCTGTCTTTATGTGGGAATGTGTTCTCAAGTTAACCTAGTTAAATATTATTGTAATGTATTCTTATATGGATTATCCCCTGTTTGGAACCTTAGCAACAAATGCAGTTTGCAAATAAGACCCTCATATAAGGCTATGATACCATGAATCAATGCCACCTGGCCCAATAAAAGATTCTAATTTAACTGTTACCTGAACACAACATCTTTGGGGATCAGAATTTCCTCACACTGCTCTGCTATCTCAATGATCTTCTGGGGTATGCTCCTAATGAAGAGGAAGCCATCAAGTGACTTGAGGTTGTTAATCGACTCAGGGCACATGGACTGAAGTGCCATTTTCTTAGAAGAACTGTAAAATTTCTGTGCCACATTATTGACAGGACTGGGGTGGTGAAGGGTACAGATAAGGTTAGTGCCATATCAGCCATGTCTGCAGCAGACCTCATAATGCCGCATGGAGCAACATTCTCACAGAAGAAAATAATTTATGTGGATGGTGATGTATTACCAGAAGTTTATTCCAAACTGCTCCAGCATTGCAAAGCCTTTGTTCAGTCTAACAGCAATGCCAAAAGGGAGAAAGGCCTCTTTAAGGGGTAATGCAGGTTTTAAGAAGCTGAGCCCTGGTGACTGGAAGCAAGAATATAGCGAATCTTTCCAAAAACTGAAGTCAGTCCTGTTAGTCTGTCATACTAGCTCATCCTGATTTCAGCAGGCCATTCATCTTGTCTACAGATGTGTCCTTAGATGGTTTAGGAGCCATACTCTCACAAGTACCAGCTGGTGAAATAAAAGCTCATCCCATTGCCTTCGCTAACAAAGCCCTCAGCCGTACACAGACCAAGTACCCTGCCCATCATCTAGATTTTCTGGCTTTGAAGTAGTCAGTCTGCGACAAATTTAGCCATTGGATGAAAGACCACAACTTCACTGTTGCATAAGTTTTTACAAAACCCGAACTAGTCGCATGTGAGCAGAGGTGGGTGTCTAAGCTGGCCCCATTCAACTTTGGTATTCAGTATATACCTGGCAGCAAAAATTTTGTCACTGACTCACTAAGCAGACAACCTGTCCATCAAAGTGTTGGCCCAAGACTGATGTCAGAGCCATATGTTTCCTGTTGAAAAAGTTCGAAAATATTCATGAAGACACCATCCAGGATGCTTTTAGGCCTAGTGCAAACATTCCTGTTGAATATTTTACCTCTACAGCTTCAGAGCACGGTTTGCTCACTTGTGCTGAAGTGTCAGCAATCCTTGATGATATCCATCTCTTGATATCCTTGCAAGAGAAGCAGCAAGATGACAAGATCCTGTCAAGAGTCCTATTTTATGTGAGTAGAAACATTTAATGTGCTCAAAACCCTGAAACAGAGGGAGAAGCTTAAGATGCTTGATGGAGTATTGTACAGGGTATATAAAGATGTCTTGATGGGCAAGATGGGCAGTATGTTGTTCCAACTTCCCTTGTAAGGCAGGTTCTTCAGGGAAATCATGATGAAGCTGGGCATCAGGGTCAGGGCAGGACTTTGTCCCTTGCGAGACAGAGGTTCTTTTGGGTCACTTTAGAGCAGGATGTGCGGGAGCATGTTAAATGTTGCAAGTGATGTGTAGTGAGCAAGACACCTGAGCCTGAAGGGAGAGCTCCCCTGGAGAGCATTAAAACATCATGCCCCTAGGAATTCATCTGCATAGATTTCTGGTCTGCAAAGTGGTCGCAATGCAGACGTCCTGGTCCTAACTGACCATTTTACTAAGTTGGCTTGTGCTTTCACATGTAAAAACCAGTCTGCAAAGCAAGTGGCAAAGACGCTTTGGGACAAGTTTTTCTGTATATTTGGCTTTCTAGAAAGGATCCAATCAGATCAAGATGGCAACTTTGAGAGTCAGCTGATAAATGACCTCTTGGAAATTGCTGGTGTGAAAACATCCAAAACAACAGCATATCACCCCATGGGCATGTTGAACGATTCCTATGCTGCCCTCGGTATATGTCCTGAATATAACTTGACAGCCAGATAAACATTTCCCTAACATCAAGACTCTGAAGACGACACTCTCCTTGTCCACAGGTTTACTGATGTTAACAAGAAAGGTGAAACTGAAATATTAAAAAGCACAAAAGAATAATCCAACTAAGCATATGTTTAAAATGTACAGATATATACTGTATGTTTAAAAGAATAAATTAAATGCTCTTTTTTTTATCCTTAGCAAATCCCAATCTGTATTCTTTCCTGAATGTAACATATTTAACATTTAACAGACAGTTAACAAGCCTATTTTTTCTGCATTGTTGTACAATTAGTGTTAGCAGTCCAGGAACAGCAAAAAATGCTAATGTAGCAATATGTTAGCAGAACACATTCTGTAAAATTATATCTAAGAAAGAACTTAAATAAAAGAACACTGCTGTCAATAATTACAAACACATGTAGGCATCAGTAAAACAATAAATACATACCGACGATGCGATTTCAAAGCAAGAAGGACTCCAATATCGCAGCTCTCTGCTCTAAGAAATGCTGAACACGCTACCCTGCCTGCTTAATTACTTCTGAATACAGGTCACATGACAATTCCTTACTTACACTTTTCTTAAAGGGGCCACAACCCAATTATACACAACAGTAACAAAACACTCCCTGTCTGATGCGAGTTACACATCACTCAATATTTAAGATACATTAACATTAGAATCTGGAGAAATCAGAAGCACTATCTCTGTAATAGGCCTAAGGAAAAGTGCAGAGCCACCGGGTTTGATGACCTTGACCTCAACCTGACGCACCTTCCCATCTTGACTAGGAAAAGTCTGTGTCACCAGTGCAAGAGGCCATTCATTTCATGGTACTTGACTGTTCTTAAGGACATTCCTTGTTGGACATTCGTGTGAACAGACTGCCATTTCTTGCGTGCTTGTAGGGTTGGCAGGAACTGTTTCCGCCATGTAGCCCAAAACGTATTGGAAAGATGTTGAACTTGCTGCCACTGGCGCTTGTAAAGGTCTGAAGCTCCAAACTCTCCTGCTGGTGCAGTGACAGGATTCACCTTCTGTGTGAGAAGAGCTGCTGGGGTAAGTATAAATCGGGGTCCATGGTCAAGGGAACAAGAGGCCTGGCATTGATAATAGCTGCCAACTCTGCCATGAAGGTCACTAGCACTTCGTGAGTAAACTTATCTTTCAACTGGTGAAACATGGAGTCAAGCATCTTTCTTGCAAGCCCGATCATTCTTTCCCATGATCCACCAAAATGAGAAGCATGTTGAGGATTAAAGGTCCAAGTGCAACCTAAGTCTGACAGATATGTCTTCACAGATTTGAGATCCAGATTTGAAGGTATCTTTATGTCTTTGCATGCACCGACAAAGTTTGTGCTGTGATCTAAACGGATATTTTTAACAGGTCCACGGACGGCAATAAACCGTCTAAGGGCATTGATGAAGCTGGATGTGTCAAGGGATTCTATGACTTCAATATGAACAGCTCTCATGCTCATACATGTTAAAATTACAGCCCACCTCTTGCTGTACAAAAACCCTCCTCTTGTCCGCCGTGAGGAGACACTCCAAGGACCAAATACGTCCAGTCCAACATTGGTAAAGGGAGGATCTGTTGAAAGACGGTCTCTCGGAAGGCTTGCCATTTTTTGAACACTGAATGGAGCTCTGAGTCGCCTACAAGTTACACACTGGTAAATCACGCTGCTCACTCTTCGCTTCCCACCAACTATCCAGAAAGTGACGTCCTTGATGGTGAACATGCTCGTGGTAGTTTCTAACAATCAAGATGGCTATGTGATGCTTGTCAGGAATTATCAAAGGAGTCTTCTCACTTTGAATAAGGTTTGACTTGTGAAGACGCCCTCCAACTCTCAAAAGACCTTGTGCATCAATGAAAGGATCCAAAGTACAAAGCGGACTACTCTTTGGAATTCTCTCTTGGTTTTGTATGCATTTGATCTCTTGGCTGTAAACTTCTTCTTGTACTGCCCGAATGATGGTGGCTGAAGCTTTATCGCATTCATCCACTGTGAATTCTTTCACTGTGACCTGAAAGAACTGCTCATCTCCACCCTTCTTTGAAAGTTATGAGCTACATAAATTAGACGAGTAATTGCACCAGTTAAAGACTTCCAGGATGAGAATTTGGTGAATTGTTCGGAACCAAGCTGTTTAGATGATGTCGTAGTACTTAAAGTACACACAAGAGGACGCAGGTTTGGGTCTGAGCTGGGATCGACAAGGTCATAACAGTTCTCGGAGGTACCTGGTTCTGACTTAAGCAGAAATTTGGGTGCACTTAGCCAATTAGTGTTCTGTAAACATGATGCAGAAACAAAATGTGTTGCGTGATCTGCTAGATTCTGGTCTGTTGGCACATAGTGCCATTGGTCTGGATGGGAAGACCTTCGGATACGTTGTATGTTTACATGTAAAATCGCCTGGTTTCATTATAGATGTAGCCCAGAACCACTTTACTATCTGAGTAGTAGGTTATTGCATCAAGCTGGAGGTCCAATTCTGCTGAGATCAAGTCTGTTAGTTTCACAGCAAGCACTGCTGCACAAACTTCAAGCTTCGGCACTGTGTGGAGGTCCCAATTAAGTCCAAGACTATGTTGTATTGGTAACATGTCTACATCTAGATCTAGATCTTTTAAGTCCCCTGCATGATCACTGGATGGAAAGGCTTCCATGACCTCTTTGTTATTTGCTGTGATTTTGTGCAATCTCAGATTGGATTTAGAAAGAACATCCTGTGTCCTTTTCAACAAACTGATAGCACTTTCGACTGTGGGAAGAGACTTCAACCCATCATCTATGTAGAAGTTAGGCATCACAAAATGTTTTACATCAGGATTCACATGGAACTGGTCACTCTGAACAGACTGGTGTAGACAATGTATCGCTACTGCGGGTGAGGGGCTGTTACTGAACACATGGACCCTCATGCGATAATCCACAACATCTTTGGAAATGTCATTGTCTAAAAACCAAAGAAAGCATAGAAAAATCCTATCTTCTTCTCTTACTAAAAACAGTATAACATCTGTTCTATATCTGCAGTAAAGGCGATGGCTTCTTTCTTGAAACAGATTAGCACTCCTAACAATGTATTGTTTAAGTCAGGCCCAGTAAGAAGCACATCATTAAGAGATAGCCCATCCTGCTGAGCACTAGAATCAAACACTACTCTGATTTTGTTTGTTTTTTTTGGATGATACACTCCAAATGTTTGCAAGCACCAATGTTCTTCATTCTCACTCAGAGGAGGGGCTAACTCAGCATGGCCACTTTTGAACATCTTGTCCATGAAGGAGAGGAAGTGCTCTCTCATTCCAGGCTTCCTTTCAAGATTGCGCTTGAGGGACATAAGATGTTTCAGTGCCTGAGTCCTGTTGTTGGGAAGCCGTGGACTCTTAAAGGGTAATGGCGCTACCCAACTGTTTTTTGAATCTTTACATAGACTCTTATCCATGATTTTCATAAAAGAGACACCCTGAACTGAAGAAGCTACCCGATTATCATCCTTGGTTCTCCTAAACACAGAGCATCCCAGATAGTCAGCATCACAGACAGATTATTGCCCAGAACACATCGGAGCATAATAGTTGGTCATTTGGATATTTTTGTACTCTTCTTTGACACTGAACACAATAGGACATGGATCAAAGAGTGTTGGACGTTTTGGCTCTATAATGTTTGTGTAAAAGGTCCTGATTGTCAGTGGCCTAGTAACATCTCCTAGGTATACGTTGCCTACAATAACCCATCCTAGGTCCAATTTCTGTGCATACGGTAGGTGGTGTGGGCCGTTCACCTGTTTGCAGACCTTATATAAGAACTCTTATAATGTCCCAACCTAGGAGAAGCATTATGGGGGCTTGTGGATCTTGTTCTGGGATTAGGTGTGCTACAGACTTAAGGTGTGCATGATGGTGTGCTACATCAGGTGTTGGAATCTCATCTCTGTTGTTAGGGATGTCATTACATTCTATAAGGCTTGGTAATGTAATTCGAACAGTTCCGTCCAGAGACTCCGCTTCGTAGCCACTGGCCCTTCTTCCAGCTGCCTCCTTTTCTCCTGCACACGTTCTCAATGTGTAGGGAGCACTTGGACTTCTGTCATCAAATAATTCAAAGAACTGCGAGCGAACCAGTGACCTGTTGCTCTGTTCATCCAGAATTGCATATACTTTCAACGCTTTGTCTCTGTGGCCAGCTGGAAATACTTTTACCAGACATATTTTCGAGCAAGATCGATCTATCTGGTTTTCTCCACAGATTTCTGTCCATTTGCTGTTGACTTGAGATTGAGGTGATATTTCCTCTCTCTCCCTGCCGTGCTCAGTTGCAGGTTCTGACTCTACCCAGGGTGCAGTTCCAGGGTGAAGTGCTGTGTGATGTCTTTCACTTTCACACGGCTCACCCTCTCCAGTCTCTTTCCGAGGCACTCCACTGGCAGTCGCTACACCCGCCAACGGGTCCACTTGTATTTTTTTCTGGTAACCGTGAAAAGAATTTAAAATGCTCTGTCATTTTTTATCCTACACATAAGTGTATTACATCATTTGAATCTGTAAAGGGTCTACTTTTATTGATGAACACTCACAATATCCACAAAACGTTGTGCTTTTGTGAAATAAAGAAAATAAACAGGGTGCTCTTTCAGCCGTCTCAGTCTCCGCGAAAAAAAAAATTAACACGTTGTTAAAATGAACTGAAACTCCGCGAATACTGCACACACAGACATGAGAAATATATCTATAGAAAGCTTAAAGTGTCTACTCTTAAATGACGCAAGTTACATTCTCAACAAACATTCTCATTTTATGTAATCCGTTTGAAACCAAGGAGAGGCACAGAATTTCTCTCGCACTTCATTATCCGATAATGACCTGAGGCAGGACACGCCCACACGCTATTCACAGGGAAAACAGTCACCCAGACACCGGCGTGAAAAAGCACAGCCCGGTGTTATATCAGTTTTTCCTACTTATCAGAATTTCCTACCGGTAGAAAAAACAGATAGTTATACCGGTCTGTTCTACATTATCCAAATGGACATAAGACTGCAAATACTCAGTTTTAACATGGGCAGCAGATTCTGACACATGACGGTACTTCATCAGAATGTAATTCCCATAGTTTTTAAATGGATACAAATGATAAAATAAGAATCACTCCAACTCTTCAATTCACAGGTCAACTGTTATATGTACGCATGTGAATGAAATAAAATTTCAATTAAAAGCACAAAACTAGGAAATACCTCTGTAAATTCGCACATGAATGAATGTAAGCAATGAAATTTTTTACTGCGCATGCGCAGAAAGGCTGGGAAGGAAATTATGATGAGTAGGATGAATTGATAGAACACCGGCTTGAACACACACACAGATTCAGTGAGCTTTCTGTGCGTTTGGAAGATGGCATGCTACACAGCCGACGAAGCTCTTCAGATGATTTTGGACAGTGAGGAAGAATTTACCTTTTCCTCAGAAGAAGATTACAACTCCGATGATGAACGGGAGCATTTTGAAGAGAGAATAGATCCAGCAGAGGATGTTCAAACAAGCTGTTATGACAATGGGTAAGTTATTAAGTTTTATATAACTCTTTTTCTGATAATATAAAGCTAATATTATATTTTTCCTCACTTCGGTTAGCTTATGTGAAACTTTTTCTTTCAATGTCACGTACATGGTTTAGGTCAGCATGGTAATCATGCTAACATGCTGCTTTATGTAGCTTAGCACAAACATGTTAGTTCAGGTGGCTAAGCTAATGCCTTATGGAGTTTACAGATGTTTGTAAATGTTCCAATGTATTTCACCTCGTTTTGGATAGCTTTAGATTATGGTTGCTAATATATATTTGGCTAAGTTTTGGTTAGCTTATGACACTGCTATCGGTAATGTTATTTAGCACAAGCATGTTAGTTACAGCTGGCTAAAATAATGCCTTATGCAGCTAAGAGATGTCTATGAATATTTTCTGTGGTGTAAATCTTCACAATAGCTTTAGTTTAGCAGATATTTATAATATCTGCTCAGGTGCAAATGTTTAGAATGTGTTAAATGTGTATGAAAAACATGCCTGGTGCATGGCATCATGCTAATGTCTCGGGTGTAAATGTTTGAGATGCACTACATGGTCTACATGGCCCATCAACAGATATTTGTCCAGCCTATTGCCCATCAACACATACAGAGGGGCACAAAAGTGTATACACACTGACAGTTGTTATCTATGCTCTTTTTAAAACGTGATTGAATTATGTCAGCAGAGTAGTGTTATGTTTCCTCCAAAGATATCAGTATGCATTTTTGGGGCCTCTCTGTATAATTTTGTTCATTTACTTGGAACAATACAGGCTAACAACTTAAAAAAAAATTTTTTTAGGAATGTGTCTGCATCACCCTTGCCTTCACCATCACCTCGCACCAGGACACATAAGTGACGTTCAGTTTTGAAGGCAATCGAGAATCATACTGAGTAAGTGCACATATATGTGTGTGTATATGTATGTATGTATGTATGTGTGTATATGATGATGATGATGGTGTACATCAGTTTCTTTTATTGTGTTACCAGCATGCTCATGGTTTTTTTAAAATTATTTTTATTTTCAAAATAGTTGTGACAGTGAAAATGATCAGCCACCTGTCCCCAAAAAAAGCAGAGGCAAACAAGCAGGCAAGATGCAGACAAAATCATGGAAAACACAGACTGATGACGACATGGTTCCACAGATTCTGCGATTCCTGCCCGCACGGCAACCTGGACCTCACCTGCCGTCTGCTAACTCCTATTCTCCCATGAGTCTCTTCAAACTGTACACAGGAAAGAACAACTTTCCCACAGGCCATGGACTATCATATGATGCTGTGACATCTCTCGTGGACTGTAAAGTTTTAGGTTCAGGGTACCATGTGTACATGGACAATTTCTACACAAGTCCAAAGCTCCTAAAAGACTTACCATGAAGTTTGGTGCATGTGGGACTTACAGAGACAACAGGAAGGACTACCCTCGGAATGCAGATAATTCACTGTCTAAAAAGTCTGCCAGGGGATCCGTCAGGTGGATTAGAGATGGACCTCTTGTATCTGTGAAGTGGATGGACACCCGAGAAGTATCTGTTTGTTCTACCATCCGTTCTACTTATACAGGAGATACTGTGCAGAGGAGGGTGAAATTACAAGGTACATGGACTACAAAGACATTTCCATGTCCTGCACCTGTGACTGCGTACAACCAGCACATGGGGGTCGTTGACCTGTCTGATCAGCTGTTACACACCGCACACTGCACTACACCGCACAGCACAAAACAATGAATACAGGAAGATTTTTTTACACTTCTTGGACATTGCTGCCACCAATGCTTTCATTGTGCATAAAGAACTATATGGTAACCTGTCCCATAAAGGGTTTATGGAACAACTCATCAAAGAGCTTTGTGGTGTCTCACAGGAAGTAGCACCAAAACGGACAAGTACTGACCATGTACCAGTTCCAGTAGCTGTGCTGACCTCAGACGCCAGAGATGCTGCCACTGCATGTCGCAGGTTGTGTGTGCATTGCAAAGCAGTCCATGGAAAGCGGCAAAAAACACGTTGAAGATGCCAGGCATGTAACGTTCCCCTGTGTCTTCAGTTGAACAGGAACTGCTTTCAAGTGTGGCACAGGGATGTGTGACTATAGACACCATACACCCATTTTATCTTGCACTGTTCCTGTTTGCACCATTTTGCTTTGAATGTCTGTTTCAGTTGTTTAGTTTTTTTTTTTATCTTGGAGCACTTTTCTCACCTAATGTATTTTTTTTAGTTTATTTTGTTCTGTTCTCATTGCAGTTTTACCCTGAATGTCTGTTTTTACGCATTTTATTTATCTCGAACTGTTCTAAATAAACTACAAACAAAGAAATGTGTTTTTTGCCCTCAAATTATTTTCTTGTAGCACTTCCCTCTGTCACATACCTGACTGAAAGGGGTATTTATGCAGCTCATTATTCGGGTCTTTGTCTTCTCTGGTCCGAAGTAGAGCATTATTCATGATCATTCACGCCTCCTCGCATACAGCCTTTCTAAACAAAAAGTGTCTTAGAAAAAGTAAATGAATATATTGTTTTCTGTGAATGAGTGATCAAGATGATTATCACATCATTTTGAAGTAAAAACTCTAGACTACAAGATCCAGGTAACAAAAGTCTTGTAAATAAATGTTATGAATGTATTTTGTGAACTTATTTCAGTGATATTTTTTTTTGTTGTTTTCAATAATCACGCATAACTGTTTTTTTTCTCCAAAGTACAAATTTGTACATACATGCTGCTCACATATTACTGTAGCCCAGTTTGTGCTAAAAACAGTGTAGTTAGCCTTTAGACAATTATATGTTCATAAGTAAAAATATACAAATTTCAAGACATGTCAAAACTTCTTCAGGGCCCCAAAACACCCCAGACTCCTAAGGGTTAATAAAACATAAAACAGGGAAACAGATGGTAACAAAACATGAACTTAAACAGGAGACAAACTAAACTTGACAAACAAAGAGCTACACAGACTAGGGATTACATACAGACAAGGAGCTAACACACTGGCTGGGAAATTTAACTAATTTCCAAAATGCAATTCTATGTAATGGCAAGCATTTCCCAAAGTAGTTTTTATGAAATCTACACTATTCAAATCTACTTATAATACAATAATGGTTGGGCTCACAGGACCTTCATCTCAAACATTTAATACACTTAATAGTTTTAATGCAATTAAAATTTCCAGATTCCAGAGAAATTTCCAAGAAAGTTCCAGTCTGTAAAGTTATTATATCTTCTGTTCAACGTATGACATTATATCATGTTATAAAAATAAAATGTCATGTTAAAATGTTCACATGATTTCCCAATATTTAGGAGACTCTGTGGGTGGACAGATATGTTTTCTTACAGCAAAAAGCAAAAAAGATTCTGCATTTAATTTACCCTGTATTACTTTCATGAATATGCTACCAGGTTATTATACATTACTGTATTCACTTATTTTGTAGTGATAGTGCTTTGTTTATTTAGTGAAATTTATATTTTCCACTTTTTTGTGGCCTAATCATTAGGACCCGATATGCATTCAATACTTTGCAAGTAAACAAAACGAATTGTCCTTCAGGGACATGGGCCAGACTTGGAGTGGACTAAAGGCTACAACTTAAATTATCATGAGACTAATTATGCCAGTGTTGACTAAGGTTAATCATTGTTGGGCAATTACCTATCCCTTTTGTAAACAATATCAGTTATGTTTGACTCTTTTAGCATGTTCTCAAATGCATTCACTTTACTAATTATGATGACATAATTGCAGGTACTGTATAAACTGATATAATATGGTACAGTACAATTAGCAAAGCAATAATTAATCTAAATATATTATTTTTTAAATAATATATTTAAATATACCCTTAGTATCATCTGAATATATTGCATACCTTTTAATATGATGTATTGATTACCTAACCCTATTTATTGTAAACCCTCAGTATATTCTGACTTTACCGTAGACCTTTTAATCTGATCTATTGTCTGGTCAACTGTTTTGTGACTAGATCTAATATTATGCTGCCAGGACTGGTACACAGAATATTGCAGGCCAACAAGAGATTCACTATAATATGAATAGGTTGTGCTATATTATTGTGAGGGTTCACCACTTGATGGCACTGTTTTTGGGTTGGTTTGTTCTGTAGTTTTTGTTTGTAGACTCAGTTTTCACAGAGGCCACCTCGGTCAGGTGAGCACTCCCATCAGTTCATTAGACATTCTATAAATAGCTGTTTGTTCTGGGAAACTGGGTTGAGCATTTGTTATGTTAAGTGGGCTTTTGTTTGGTTATGTTCAGTTTTTGTTTGTTTTAAGTTGGCATATGTTTTGTGGAGCTGTCTTTGTGAAATGTGTTATTAGTTTGTATATTAGTCTTGTCCAAGTTATTTGGTTAATGTTGTTGTGTGTGTCATACTCCAATTAGTTAGCCAACACCCTTTGTTTAAAGTTCATGTTTGGTTCTGCTTTGTTTAAATAAAATGGACACTTTATGTTTAACTCTACCCTTTGCGCGTTTATGCCTGTCCCTTCTTCAGCCCACGGCTATCACCATGAGCCACCACCAGCAGAACGTGACAATTATTGGTTTGTGATAAATTATATTCTCCATTCCATGGAAAATCCAGATGTATAATTTAATAACATAAAAACACTTGACAAAACCAGAATATTTACTGAACCAGAATAGTGAAAACAATACTTACAATTAATTCTAGTGGATTATGCAATGCAATAACTAGAAGCAGTGCCTACACACTATGTTGCAGAGGTTCTCTTCTATGCTATTTCAAAATCTTGAATAAGGGACAAGGCAGCTCCTGAGACTGGCTGGCTATTAGAGGAGGGGGCTTCCTATACAGGTAGTCCCCAACTTAAAATCATTCAACCGTGTTTCTACAAAACGTTTGCAAAAAGTCAGCTCTCAAAAACAAGAAAAAAAAGTAATAAAATGGGGTAAATTTTACTTAAAATAAGCAAAATTATCTGCCGACAGAACAGGAAAATTTCACTTGCAAAGATTTTTAAAAGAAGTAAACATATCTAGCCTCAAAGAACCCACCGATGACTTAGAACTAGTGCAACCAGATTAGAACCAAGTAGTTTTTCTTAATAATAATAATAAAAAAAATACATTTAGAAATTATTTTCTCAGTATATAGGAAAAGAGCTTAAATTTAGTAAATGCTAGTGTCATTGTATTTAAGTAAGGCTAAATATATGTAAGAATTATATCTTAAAACCGGAAAAGCTAGACTAATAACAAATACATTTCTAAATACTAAAAAAAGTTTTAAGAATTTTTTTTTCAATTTGTAGGAACATATGCTTAATTTATCATCAAATGGTTTACAACTATCCTTAAACAAAGACATAAATACGTTTCAATACATTTTTGTCATCTCTTTATTATGAACTCGATTGGCTGCATTTGGGCAAAACAACGAATGCAACAAAACACAAGGCCATTTCTGGCCATGATTTTGTACATAATCTGTACGGTAGTACAATATCTTGCCATGTTCTATAGGCTCTCATTAGTTTCGGAGGCTAAACATAAAAAAACACCAATTAACATTATAAATGTAGCATAACTAGCATAACAGACAACAGGCAAATAAACAAAAAATCTATGGAAAAATAAAAGTACAAACAAATTCTTCTGCTATGAATTACAGATTATCAAATTGGCCAATATACAAAGTTCTGTTCTGGGGCCCTGAAATGAAAAAAATAAAAAATAAAAAATGTGCTGTGCAGCCCTAGTCAGTAATGAACTTCTTCCACTCATCCATAGCCTTTTATATGACAAAGTCATGTCCTTGTCACTGGTCGCATCCATGAGGACTTCTGTCTGAAGCACAGAGAGCAGTGTGGCAATACATTTAGGATATGTGAGGTGAAAGGCATAACATGCATCACACTAGCATAGATGTCCTCTTTCAGGAAGGTCACCACAGGCATGGTTCCAGTGGCCAGTAAGCAATTGGTTTCGCAGTCAGGGCTAAAGAGCGGTCTCATCTTGAAGAATGGTGTTTGGATCTTCTTTAGACTGACACAAACAGAGAAAAACAAATATTACCACAAAGACAACTCACACTTGTTGTATTATATGGTAAAGTAACTAATATGAAATTTCTCATTCATTCTCAAATGCTTTTACCTCAAGAACGTAAAACATAGCTTTACTTGCATGTCCTAACTTCTTAGGTGGAGCCACAGGTGATGGGAACATGTCTGATAGAGCTTTTAGTATGGCAAATAAGTGCTTCACTATTAAAAACAAAATTAAAGTAATTTGACTTACTGCAGTAAGATATATAAACAAATATTAATATGTTCATTGGATTAACACAGAACTTTATCCTGCTTTTATGATATTTTTGAACACTCCATAAAACTGTGCCTTCTCATAAAAAGTCCCCCAGCGGATCTTCAGGTCAGGTATGAAGTGATAGTCGAGAATCTGATGCAGTTCATCTATGATCTAAAATAGACAGAGCAATATCCAGAGTAGAGCAAGAAATGGAGAAAGAGAGTGATGGGGTTGCAGAAAAGTTACAATTGATTAATTTATTAATTAATTATTTAAGTATGTCTCAGTTGAATTCTGTGTTCGACCGGTTGTCAAAAGCCAATTTAACATTGAACCTGGCAAATTGTGATTTTGCTAAGGCAACCATTACATATCTTGGAAAACAGGTTGGGCAGGGGCAAGTCCGTCCAGTTGCCGCTAAAGTTTCAGCCATTTCAAATTCGCTTGCATCGTTTGCTGCTTCTGATTGGTTGGCTTAAGTTGCATTATATCACCCAATCTCGTCATTCCACTCTTCTGATTGGCTGCTGCATATCTCATTGCCTCACCCAATCCCGTCATTCACTCTTCTGATTGGCTGCAGCACATCTTTGTACTTCAACCAATCTTCATCCATCAGCTTGCTTAAGAAGCTGTTTCAGGACTTGGAGGCAGTCTTGAGACTCACTTTGTTTGGGTTACACTTTGAGAGACTGGTTCAGGGAAGTAAGCCACGTGGCATACATTTCAACATCTAGGTAACTTACTGTCTAGAGATACACTAAGAAAGAGGGTGTGTGCCAACCTATGTATCCCTTTTGAGTTAGATAGTGTAGCCAGCTAAGGTGTTTTGTTTATCTTATTTATTTTTAGAGGAGATTAAATGGGCGGGAAAATTTGGTTTAGTTAGCCTGGGTTTTGTGTTTATTTTCAGCCGTACCCATTGCCAGTCTTCCTATTGGTGCCGATTCTTTTCATTTAAAAACATTTCACTTGGTACTACTTCTTTTGTTCTTCATGTAAATAAACATCTTTTGTTATCAAAGTATTTGGTAATCACTTTGGTTCCTACCTGTGCTGGGAATTCCACTTGCCACTGTCTCACAAATTTAAATGTGCGTATACCCCTAGATCGCCAAGGGTCGTAACAGGTACCAAGTTAAAATTGTGTACTGGCTCTTTAAGAAGAGCGTCTGTGTAGGTTGGGTGGGGCGTGCGTGCTTGGAAAGAGAACGGAGTCACACAGTTTTCTTTACCGCATCCGTGATTACTTGAATTTTGAGATTATATTTGTTTTGTTTTGTGTTATTTGTTTTATGTATCTTGTAAGTGAAGAATAAAGGACGATATCTGAAAAGAAAACGGAGTATGTTGATTTTTTGGACACAGAGCGAGTAAGACTAAACTGAAACTTAGATGCGCACTCACACCGCGGCTCGCAGTGATCAAAAGGTGATGAACGCATCCGATTTGTCAATTAAAATGCAGACATACTGCATTGATGGATGGATGTTGTTGATAAATATTTAAAATGATAATTAAATAAATAGCTGTCCATCTTTTTTGTGTTTATCTTTTCGGTTTATTATACACTTCTGCACCACTTCATATAATAAATAGTTTTAAATGGTACTAAAGGTACGATTTGGTCATGTACCAATCTGCATAAAATGAATCTCTCTGAGTAAGTAAGCATAATAATAAATAATGAATCATTATATTGTCACCCCATGGGTGAACATGACCAAATTACTGCATAAACACTGTAACAGGAGGATTTAATAATTTAATTAAACACGAATATCCTTAATGTGTTAAAATGTTGGATTTTCATTTAAAATCCCAATATATATTTATATGTATTTATATATGTGTGTGTGTGTGTGTGTGTGTGTGTGTGTGTGAAATGTGTGGCATTTTAATTCAAATCCAACATTTTAATGTGCGTCAAGGTGCATGGGCGTCAACTCGCACGTTCTGTAATATTCCATTGTCATTCATATGTTTTAGACCCCTTTACTAAAGCATTCGCTAGTTATCAAGTTCAAATTCAAATTCAAATTTTATTTGTCACATACACAGTCATACACAGTACGATATGCAGTGAAATGCTTATACGACCGCTCCGTGACCTTAAATAATTTTTACAAAAGGAACCTATAAAACAGATTCCAAACAAAGTTACAAAATATATATATAAAAATATATATAAGTACAATTGTGAGTAAATTACAAACTGCATGTAATAAAACAGTATTAAACACACATATATGATATGGTAGTATATACAATGATTTTATATATAAAATATTGATAATATTCAAATATTGAAGTTGATGTATAGGTCAATCGTGAATTACACTCAAAGTATCAACTTCAACTATGAAGTCTGATTTCATTTGCTGGGGAAATAAAATTTAGGCAGAGACGTCCGCACTGTCTTGTTAATTAATCTAAAACCCCCTACAGTATTTGCCAACAGCGCACCCAGTTTGATAAATTCACACACATCTTGAATGAAAGGTGAGAAGAGATTCAGCAGAATCTTCTGACACCGTGCTTGCTCTGAAGGACTATATTCGACAAGAATATAGAGAATAAGAATTGTATTTCTAATAAGATAATTAATTAAATAATACAATTATATCAAATAAGGTCTTTATCTAAAAGCCAGACCAAATTTCTCATTCACTGCTGAAGTGGTTAAATATGCTTATACTGTAGATACGTAGGTTATATTTTAAAAGTACAATTGCAAGTAAATTAAATGTAAAGCAAACGCAATTATTAATTTATTGTGTATATTTAACTTCAGCCGTTTAAGTTACATGAAAAAATAACGTGCCTTCCAGCCCACTATTATTTTCTGTTCACATGTGCAAAAAGACGAAGTAAAACAAAGAATACAAAAGTGTATAATTTTTATTTAAAGTTAGCCTAAAACAATATTGTCTCCAATGCTGAAGCAAACATGATTTTGTTTTTGTTTTAGTCTTCTCGCTGAATACAACGCGCTCCGAGGTGAACACATGCAGACCCCAGTTACTGTGATCACTCTTCAGCACTTCGTGTGCATATAAGAATATTTACAAAAATATATTGATTTTTTTTGTTCATTCGTGTCTTCTGATGGTGCTCAATGTCGACACATTTTTACGTTTTAACGAAGATATTTTGACATATTCACGAATCAGGACATTCCATAGTTAACACTAACTGAACAACAAGTCTTTACTTTGTAATACACCTGTCCTTAAAAAGGAATATTTAGGTAAATACGCTAAATATATTTCACTTAAATATTACAGATTAAAACAAGAAAAGAAAACGTGCTGAGCTTCAGTTCATACAAAATGTCTAGAAAGGAAACTGTTGTCGTTATTTTACAAAATCTGACTATATTCAGTAAATTTGTGAATTACACAAAGCATTTGTAACGATGCGGGTCGCGCGGGGGGCAGAGTTGCGTTTAAACTGTTCAGAACGGGCAGATCCGCCCCGAACAGCCACCGACGCGGCCATTTATACACGCGACTGCCAGACAGACTAAGCATCAGTTCAGCTCAGTTTACTAGTGCCACAACCCCCCGCTCTCTCTCTCAAATAAATAAGGGCAAATAAAATCCGTTCTCGTGTAGAGACGGCAGAGCTCTGTTTATTTTGTGTTTTCAGTTTCCTTTTGTTTCTGTTTAAATTGTTAATTAATAATCCCACGCCATCTCCAAACGGAAAGGTCTTCTCGTGCATATCACAAGCACTCTCACATACTCCTATTTCGTTTACCCATCTAAAGTCCTGCGTATAGGTAACATTTTAAAAGTACAATTGTGAGTAAATTACAAACTGCATGTAATAAAACAGTATTAAACACACATATATGATATGGTAGTATATACAATGAAGAAGAGTGCTCAAATGTAAAGCAAACGCAATTATTAATTTATTCTGTATATTTAACTTCATTCAACTGTTTAAGTTCCATGAAAAAATAACGTGCCTACCAGCCCATTATTATTTTCTGTTCAAATTTAAAGATGCACACGCGTGTGCAAAAAGTCGAAGTACAACAACGAATACGAAAGTGTATAATCTTTACTAAAGTTAGCCTAAAACAATATTGTCTCCCATGCTGAAGCAAACATGATTTTGTTTTTGTTTTAGTCTATTTGTTGAATAAAACCTGACTGCGCGCTCGGAGGTGAACACATGCAGACCCCCAGTTACTGTAATCCCTCTTCTCACCTTTCATTCATGATAGGTGTGAACTTATCTAACAGGCTTCACTGATGGGGGAATTGGCAGAATTGAGGAGTTTAAAAAGAATGAACAAGACCGAGCAGACGTTTCTGTCTAAAATGTATTTCACCAGCAAACCATAAACATAAATAGAAACAAATAAAATGTTTAATGATATCAATTAAATAAGTCTTCATAGTTGGATTTGATATGTAATTCATACATTTACTGAATATATTCACATTTAGTAAAATTACGAAACCTGTTTCCTTCTTGGACCGCACGTCTACTTTCCTTGTTTTAGCCTGTAATATTTAAGTGAAATACATGAGTGCATGAGTGAAGTTTGATTTAAGCCCTATACGGCGCCTCATAATTTAGGACATCTATTTTCATCATTATGAACATAATGTGAAGCACATATACGCAGATTCATCATAAAATATTATTATTGTAAAACAAAATAAAATTCATGTTTGCTTCAGCATTGGAAACAATATTGTTTTAGGCTAAATAATTATACAAAATTCTTCGTTGTACTTGTCTGGCTTTTAGATAAAGTCCTTCCATGCGCCATCTAGCGAATATTCAGTGAAGCACAATACATTTATTTAAGTACCCAAATGTTGCTTAAGGAATCTCGCGGCATGTCGCACGGCAAATTGCGGGATCTCGCGGGAAAAAGCGTGCATTCTTAATGGCCAGATCTGTACAAGTAACTGAACAATTTCTATTCACTCATAATTGTCATTTCTGTTTAAATCTGCTAAACATAGACATAATATGATTAAATGAATAGCCTTTAGCTCTGTGACATAGGAAAAAAACACAATATTGCCCGCAGCATACTGAAGTAAAGTTTTGAACTTGTACAGGGTTATATTTTATAATACTACAGTTCTTTTGCAGAAAATCATTAATCGAGTGAGGAAAGAGTTCTCAGTCTGGCGGGTTTCCGTACGAGTCAAAAAAACTCTGCAGACGACTCATCATTAAGACACAAAGCTAACCAGTGTTCGCCCGGCATGTGTCTCGGATGTGTATTCACTATGAATATAGCCGGAAAGTCAGTCAGCGTATTCATAGGTAGGTCGCCGCAGGCCACCACTCCGTGAAATATTTTATCTATTTTAGGACAACTTCTCATAACATCTGTTAGTTCTCTTGTGTCCATTTCTTCACTGGTGTAGGGTTGAGCAGACCCGCAACTAAGAGCAAACACTCGATCACATTCCAGAACCTCTTCCCCAGACATCATGGTGCCATCCCAATAACCTTATCTCATTCGGGAACATAAAGGAGAGGTTGTAAAACTAAGATGCAGAATCTTAAACAGGCATGGGACAGGAAGTTTGCTGGGCTTGAAGCTACACTAAAGCCAGATGCCTCAAATTAGACCTAAAACCATTGTGTAAATTGGCGATCCTGTAAACAAGCGGACAGTTTTACAGCTTCACCCTGTAGGGTTGAGCAGACCCCCAACTAAGAGCAAACACTCAATCACATTCCAGAACCTCTTCTCCAGACATCATGGTGCCATCCCAATAACCTTATCTCATTCGGCAACATAAAGGAGAGGTTGTAAAACTAAGATGCAGGATCTTAACCAGGCATGGGACAGGAAGTTTGCTGGGCTTGAAGCTACACTAAAGCCAGATGCCTCAAACTAAACCTAAAACCATTGTGTAAATTGGCGAACCTGCAACAAGCGGACAGTTTTACAGCTTCACCCCGAGTTGGGGGGGGGGGGGGGGAAGTCACACTTTGAACATCTCAGTGACCCCAGGACACATGCGTTCTCCAAATGGTTTTCAAAGAACAAAGAGGAATACAGCAGAGACACTATTTAAGCAATCTTTAATGGTGCCAGTAGGATAGAAATGCTAGAAACATATATTCAGTATGTTTTATATCTGTGTGTTATGTTTGTTTATTCTACATAACTTTAAAGGTATTATTAGCATTTACAAACCCTGTTTCGTGAACAAAGCTATAAATCAGTGTGTAAGATAGGGGATGTGTGGTATCAATTGAAAGCTTATTTTATTCAAACAACAGTAGTGTACACGGAAAATTAGTTGCATGAACAAGATCTCATGTAAAATTACTTTATAAAGGTAATTAAAAGCGTAATCGGCTTGGCCCAACGTGACACCTGTAAACCCGGCCTAATGTATGCACAAAAGGGGAGAAAAAAGTGAGCTAAGCGCCGCAACCACATCCAATTGGACCAATCATCTGTGGGCCAGACTGACACACAGGGACTCGTCCAAACACGTTCTTTCGCACGTTCTTACGTCCGTTTGTTCGTCATCATGACCATCTGAAGGAAACAAGATCGCCGCTCGGGCTTCGCTTCGCTACGCCGACTTCGCTGACGTCATCAGCTCTTCAAGAACTCTCAATGAGACTTCGTGTCAGAACTGCAACGAAGAAACCCACTTAAGAAGTTACAGAGTGCGCCATCGGTAACCAGGCAACCAAGCCTCACCGAAGGGATTTCCTGAAAGACGTAATTTCAACCAGAGCACCAACCAATCAGCAACGCCGTGATTCCCTTCACCGGAGGCGAACCTTGAGAACGAAACGTAACGCAAGTATACAAACAAAGCTGCATACCTTGCTGAAAATGGTGCTCGTTTCATAACTAAAACCATAAGATTAAACCCAAGACTCTGCTCTTGTGACTTCTTTTGGTCTAGTAAACAGTACTAGATGAACTTCCTTAACTTTCACCCTGCAAACTGTTGGTATGTTTGTGTGTGTGTGTGTGTGTGTGTGTGTGTGTGTGTGTGTGTGTATGCGTGTGTTCGAGTAGCATAGCTTCATGTATCATAGATTAGTTCAAATAAATTCTTGTTTCTTTATAAAGAACTGTTGTCTTGGTCATGTATTTTAAAGTTTAAACATTTGCCCAGATCTTATTAAGTTGCTCATAATTGGTAAATACCAGATTTTGTATTATTGTCGTCGGCCACGGGATAAACAGAATTGGTAAGATACACTAAATCATACTAAACGCTGGTCGGGTAGTTGATAAAAGTGTATGCTATAAATTTTAATTAAGTTTAACAAAATTAACTCGAATCCTTAAAGATTTGAATCACCTCTGTACCAGAGCTGAAACCCTACATAAATGGCGAACAATGCGTTGAGCATTGTTTCCCCATTTAAGATACTACACTGGTAATCAATCAGCATGTTTCTTTGGTTATTCAAAACTGGCGTAAACGATCAGATTTACCATTCTTGGAAGGGATTGCCCACAATCATCATCCGGATTCAGGTTGAACACAAACAATGTATATCCGTTCATGTACTCTGACCTATTGATTGCTAATGCATGATCCTTTAGTTGTTTTCCTGACGCTAAAATTAAAGAGTGGAATTCACGGACCACATTACCTGTCTGGAAGACGGGTTGAAATGGTCTTGCAGGGTATTGTGTTCCATCTACACAAAGCGCCACAGATTCTGTGTCAAAATGTTTAAAATTATAAGGATTTTTTAAACGCATCATTGTCTACCATTCCAAAAATAATAGTTTTAGGTAAAGGTCCGAGGAAAAGATTCTCTTGTGAACAAATACGGCTCCCTGCAGCTAGACTGAAGCTGCAGCGGTAAGTATCGCTTGTGCATGACCGAGTTTTACCGCTGGAGAAACGGATACTTTCTTCACAAAAAGAGATGCGCTGATAATTTTCAGAATTAAATTGGTATTTCCTTCCTTCATTAAACAAAATTTATCTTTACTGTGAACCATTTTAATCCTTAAATCAATGCCATTCAGTAAAAGTTTTTCCTGAAAAAATGAATGTGTCCAATCAAGTCAAAGGTGTTGCTTTCAGCGCTGAACTTGGCCCTTCGTTTAAGACCTTCGTTTGCGACCTTCTGGAACAGTGGCATCCATATGCCCCACTGTGTCTTTGTAGAACAGTCCGGAGGAAAATTGCGTTTCCAATGTATTTTTTCCATAGTTGAGAAGACATTCAAAAGCGGCCCGGTACGGGTATGTACTGCTGGATTGAGAAATCAGTCGGTCTCCGAGCATGACAACCACTTGTGAAAAAAGCGATGCTAAAGGGTAATTAACCCCCACCTTTTAATCGTCATCTATGTTGGTGCCATCACGATTAAATATTTTACAGGTCAGATGTAAAAAGGTGTTTTTGATGTCCAAATAAGATTCTGAGGTTCCTGGTATGTAGAATTCTAAAGGTGCGTTGTCCCACAGTGCAGAAAGCGGAGGAATTTCAACATAAGTGTAAATTTCAATACTCGTTTGGTTATAAGGTACTGTGAAAATATCCAATTCTGACTTTGTACACTCTGGAGAAAGTGTGAGAAAGCCATGCTGCTTCCTTTTGTGAGAGATTCGATGAGTCTTGCTACCTCTGTGCTTCTTTTTCACACTGGTCTTGATTTTAGTTACCTTGCGCCTTTTATTAGGAATCATGTGACGTTGACCCGGAGGTCTTTTAGATTGCTTACGTGGCATCATTGCAAGACCCGATCCATTTTGATTCTGAAATTGCATCTTGGTCATGACGTTGCTCACTACATCATTAACAATACCCTTGGCAGCTGTTTTTAAATGAGGTTTAGCAATAGAGAATCCTCTTTTGATGAACGGGACCGCCATTCTAAAAAAAGACTCTTAAACAGACCTCCTAGACCAGCCCCATACATGTTGGGCGCGCCGGAAAATCCGGGCATCCCTGACCCCGCTTGCGTCATGTAATATGAGATATAGTCCTGCGGATCTGAATATTCCCTGTTTATTATTTTTAATTTTTTAATTATTATTATTATTTTTTACATTCGGAACAAAAGTTTTACAGGGTCTGAAATGTAGTTTAGCTATAAACCTCCTGTAGCTAAACGGTATTCTTCTGTTCTGGTTCGATTTAACTTCGATTAATATATCAGTAATGTGGTTCTTGGTGAGCGGTACGTAATGTGGCTTGTCGTAAGTCATACTAACTACTTTATTGTTTCCCTCTGTAATATGTACGCATCTCAGTAACGGGACAAAGCTGTCACCGACTCGTTGATACTCAATAATGTCCGTATATACATACATTGTGTAGATGGGTGGTTGTCAACGGTTTGTCGGGTATCAATCTGAGCATGTAGACTAAGCTTCCGCTGGTTTTGAAACTATATGGTTTCAAGGTGTCCAAGCGTATTTTATTTTTTGTAGGGTTATATGATATCTCCATGTCAAGTTCCAGTTTTTTATAGATTTGTTAATTTCATTAACCAGTTCGATGATAGTTATAATACCCACAACTGATATTTAAATAATGGTTATGTATTTTATTTCCCTGTCACAGAGTAACGTGACAGAGCTTCTCGCAGTGATAATGAGTACCAACTATGGACATATTGAACCTCTGAAAGTGCTACCTCCCATTCACCTTTTAAATCGATTGGTTTGGCTAATTTAGTTGTATAGTAAGAAATCTTATTAGGGTAAATATCCAGCGACGCGTTGCTTGGAAGAGTTAAGTCGAATCTGCTCTCTTCCATGGTTAAACGGTTATAGATTTCTATTTTGCTCGTGACGGCCTTTTTTAAGCTCAGCTGATATGTTAACCACGTCTTTGGCAGCAACCCAGGAATTTAATTTATCATGCCACCCCACTCACTTTACCAGGCAAACTTTTTTTTCGGTTTTGGATCTTGACGGACAAGATTTTCTCTATTTTGAACACTTTGTCTTTTCCAATGATAATCTTCTGTAACTCATAAAATGCGCCCTCAATTTCTTGATTATCATAATCACATAGTTTATATACCGCAGGATCTCTCGGAATCTGCTCAGAAATTGAACGAAAAATTCTAATGGTATCACCAACTTTGAACTTAAATTTTAGTTTCTTTAGTCTCTGTGTTGATAGCCCATAGAGGGTTTTAAATATGCTAAAAGAATTGGTTTCGTTTACCTCCATAGGTTTCATTTTAATGCTGGAATGGTGGCTGTTATTGTAGGTATGAACCAAATTCTGTACTACGTCGGTGTATTTTTTCATTTTAAAAGCTGTGAAATATCTCCACATCCTAGTTTTTAGGATTCTGTCGAATCTTACACACACCGAAGCCTTTTGCCCCATTCCAGTGGCGAAGTGTGTAATGTTGTGTTTTTTCATTAAGGTTTGAAACTGTTTGTTGAGAAGATGGTAGAAATCAGAGCTTGATGCTGACCTTATCTCTTATCAGACTCTTCTCTCCAAATTCTCATGTGATGTGACTTCTGCCAAAACTGTCTTCTACAGGGAAAAGCTGGAAGTCTCTGCACATGATCCTGGCGAATTCCACAATATCTTCTCCTCACTACTCAACCCACCGGCTCCTCGTGCCCCATCCTCTCTGACTGCTGATGACTGCCACATCCTATGATGAGAAAATTGCAGCAAATCTGCCAGTCCTTTGCTCCCAACCCAACTCCTACACCAGAACTTCAGAACCTTCCCTCCCCTCCCTTAGCATAATTCTCCAACCTGTCATCTGATGAGATTCACAGATCATCTTGTCATCCAACCTAATCACCTGTTCCTTAGCCCAAATACCTTTTATAATGTTCCAGACCATCTCATGAGACCTTTCCTTCACCACAACCATTCCATATCATAAGGGTTATTCCCATCCTCAATATACTCTAGAAATATATAGAAATCGCCCAGTATCATTTCTCTCTTTTATTTCCAAAATTCTTGAAGGTACTGTTTATGACCAAGTGTGTCTCTATCCCTCACAGAACAACCTCAAAGATCCCAACCAATCTGGATTTAAAGTGGCACATTCCACAGAGACAGCTCTTCTGTCAGTCATGGAGAGACTCCATGCTGCTAAATCAACTAAACTATCATCTGTCCTCAACATCCTGGACCTGTCAGCTGCATCTGGCATAGTGAACCACAAGATTCTATTGTCTGTTCTTACAAGCCTTGGAATCTGTGGAACAGCATTGCAATGGTTTGCTTCTTACCCAGAAGGTCGTATCAGGCGACATGGAGGGGATCCACGTCTGCCCCATGCAGACTCTCTACTGTCCCACAGGGCTCAGTACTTGGTCCTCTTCTGATCTTCCTCTATGACCTTACCCGGTCTCTTGGTAAGGTCATATCATTGCATGGATTTTCATACCATTTGTTATGCAGATGACACACAACTTATTCCCACCTTTTCTACACCCGGATCTCAGCATGTCTGGCAGACAGCTGAAGCTCAATCTGAGTATAAACTGCTGTTCATCCCTGATGATTCATCCCCATGTCAAGACTTTGTGATATCAGATCACTTCTTCTGCCACCCCGCAATCTTGGGGTAACTGGACAACCATCTATCATTTTCCACACACATCGCTAACCTTACTCACTCTTGTCGATTTTCTAGCCTACTCAGGTGCTTGTTCAGTCCCTTGTTATTTCAAGGCTACTGATACTGCAACTCACTCCTGGCAGGTCTGCCTCTGTCCACGATTTGTCCTATGCAGCTGATCCATGCAGCAACATGTCTCGTTTTCAACCTTCCCAAGTTCTCCCATACCACCCCATTTCTCCACTCCCTGCACTGGCTTCCTATAGCTGCCCGCATCAAATTAAAAACCATGATGCTCACCTACAAAGCTAAAAATGACCAAGCACCCACTTACCTCTCTGCTCTAATTACACCACGCACTGCACCACGTTCTCTTCGATCCTCCAGCACTGCTTGCCTCATTCCACCATCTCTCAGGGATTGAAAAAGACATTCATCCAGACTCTTTTCTGTTCTGGCACTTAGGTGGTGAAACGAGCTTCTTCTAGATGTCCTTACAGCGAATCTTTGACAATCTTTAAATGGCAACTCAAGACGTATGTTTTTTCAATACTTGGAATAATCCCCTAAAAATCTTCCCAATTGTGTTTGACCGATGGCACTTAACAACCCTAGTTGGTAACCTAGTAGTGTAAGTATCTATCCAGTGATGGAAACTTCAAAGAACGTTTTGTAAGTTGCTGTGGAGAAGAGCGTCTGCCAAATACCTAAATGTAAACATAATCTACTGTGAAGGCACCTTACAGAGGACTTTATCTTGTTCGCTCTACTAAAGGGACACTACCCTGCTGAAAAAACAGCATAGACCACCATGATTTATATGCTGGTCTATGATGGTTAATACTGGTTAGTGCTGGTCTGATGCTGGTTTAGCTGGTAAACCAGCATAACTGATGGAAGACCAGCAGATCTACGCTGAAAAATCCAGCATAGGCCAGCATGATTTATATGGTTATATTGGTTACTATTTTAGCTCATTATCTTGTTTTTTAATAGCTAGTACTGAAAATAATATGTGATGTAAATACATGGACTGTGTAGTGTTATCTTTAAATGGATTTACATACAAGAGACAAAAATAATTTACCATTTACCAAAAACATCTAAATACATTATTTTACATTTATTAAATATCTGTGGGTTGTCTAAAAACACAACATAAACCTTTTATATAAATGCACTTAAAAAAAAAAAAGTAATCACTGGAAATCACTTAAAACTGAAAAAAAAAAACCCAGCATAGCCCATCATAGCTGGTTACCAGCTTGACCAGCAATTATACCAGCAAGGTTACCAGTATACCAGTTCCAGCATCATGGGGTCAGCTGTTTTGGCGGTGGGACCACTTGCATTTTTTTTGGTAACCATCAAAATAACTTTAAATGTTCCATCATTTTTAACCATACACATACTTGTAATGTATCAATTTATATCTTTATTTGTTAAAGTACACTCACATATCAATAAAACATTGTGCTTTTGTAAAATAAAGAAAATAAACAGGGCGCGCTTTCTGGAGTTTCAGAAAATCTTTAAAATCACTAAATGAACTAAAATTAACACACACATATCTATATATCTATACATATATATCTATAGAAATCTTAAAGTGTCTACTTTTAAATTTAGCAAGCTTAATCAAAAATAAATGTTCTCAGTTTATGTAATCCATATGAATCTAAGGAGAGAGACAGTCTTTCTGCCACACTGCATTCACTGATAATGACCTGAGACAGAACACGCCCACACGCTGTTCATAGGGAAACAGTCAGGGTAATCTACATACAAGGCCACGCCCCCAAAACACACACACAGTAGATCCGATAATTTTCCTCCGTGTGTGGAAGATGTTAGGCGCTGTACAGGTTTCTGAAGCTCTACAGAATGTTCTGGATAGTGGGAGGAGTTTAAATTTACCTCAGGACAACAATAACCCTGCGTTCATGGAACGCGGTGAGAGCATCAAAACGGCTGGAAGTCATTAATTTTCAATAGGAGCTGGCGGCGAAGGGCGGCGCGGCGCGGCAAGAGCGGCGAAGGGAGTTGAAATCAGCTCAACTTTATGGTAATGAGCTATGACACGGTTGAGCGGCAACCAATAAAAAAGTAGAGGTCCTCCGCGACATTAGTTCCCAAGCAAAATGGAGGAGAAGTTAATTATTGCGGTAGCGGGTTTCCCAGTTATTTATGACATGTCTCTGTTTGTGTACAGGGACGTTCATTAAAAAAAATTATGCATGAACAAAGGTGTTTAAAATTGTTGGTGTTTAAATATAATATGAAATATAAAATAATAATGAAAAAATATTAAATTAGACTAGCAATTCACAATGAACAGAAACCACATCATACAAATGCCTAATAATTTGTTTATTTCTACAATACAGTTCTTCCTATTAATCAATTTCTTGTTTTCTTCCACATTTTGGTCAGTCTCCAAGATCAACAAGCTTGATTGCTTTGCGGCCCCTTTAAATACAACAAAGGCATTCGGTCTACGTCAGAGCGGCGAAGCGCGGCGACAGGCGTCGGCGGCAGGGTGGCGAGAGCAAACTTTGATGCTCTTGCCGCGTTCGGTGTGAACACAGGGTAAGACTTCAACAGAGAACGAAGGAGGATAATACAGCAAGCTATTACCATGAGTAAGTTTTTAAATCTAATATAATCCTTATTCTGATAATATAAAACTAATATTAATTTATTTTTCCTCATTTTCTCACAAGCTTTTGCCAGTTTAAGTGAAACATTGTCATTTAATGTCACTTACATTGTTTGGTTAGCATGTAGGAAACACTGCTAAATCATGCTAACATACTGCCTTATGTAGCTTAGCACAAACAGGTTAGCTCACAGGTGGCTAAGCTAATACCTTGCAGTCTGTAGATTACAGATGGTTGTCAGTATCAGCTATGGTGTAAATGTTTATAATATATTTACCCCATTTTGGATAGCTTAATTTTATGGTAGCTATTTGGTTCAGTTTTTGGTTAGCTTATTACACTGCTATATATATATATATATATATATATATATATATAATGTTATTTTGCACAAACACTTTAGCTCCTGTTGCCTAAACATTGCAAAAGTTTGTGTTGTCTTTATGCATGGTCAAATAGTGATTCATGATTATTGACAGTAATTTTGTTATCATCATGCTTATGTTTCTTTTTCCTTTTTTATAAGCTGTTGTGACCATGAAAATGATCGGCCACCTGTTTTATAGAGACCAAATGCAAACAAGCAGGCAAGATACAGCCAGACCATCACTATGTCATGGGAACCTCCCCTGCTGAAAAAAACAGCATAGACCAGCATAGCTGGTTAACATTATACCAGCATATGTTGTGTTTTGGTGCTGGTATGCTGGTTACCAGCATACATTTTGCTGGTATCCTGGTGCTAGTATGCTGGTCACTTTACTGATGCTGGTCCACAGCATATCAACATATATTTTGCTGGTATGTCGGTGACCAGCATTACAGTGCCATGATACTATGCTGTTCACCACCCCATCTAATGTTGGTATAGTATAAAAGCCAGAATACATGGAAGATTGTCATCCAATATGTAAAATATAAAACAGAATCAGTATAAAATCAGCTTTATTGGCCAACACAAACAATATTAACATTGTGTAATATGTAACAATATATACAATTTGCACATTTGTAACAATATGATAATTTAACTATGAACAGCAAATAGGTTTTGATAAAAAAATAATAACAAAAACAAAACATGAGACCAACCTCTCAGGGACACTTTCACACAGTTACTTTCACACCATAGGAGTGTAAATGAGTGAGCTTGGTCCTCATTCTTTATTTTGTGGTCTGCAGGTTTATGGGTGCAGTAAACAGTAGTCGTGAGATTTCAAAAATAAAGTTAACAATATTGACTTTTTAATATTGTTATTATACTCACGCAATATAAAGATTAAGTCATATGCCAAAGAGGCATTTTTATTATTTAATAATGCAAATGGAATTTGTCACTTATGTTTGCCCATAAGCAAATGCATGGGCTTTGTTAGGCCATTTTTAGACTTTAGCCCCCCTAAATTCATGCTCAGCCCCCCTAAAAAATTTCAATTAGCTCCATAAACTCAAAAAATTATTATTGTCCCTTTACATTTGATTTGAAACGGCGGGTGCTTCTTCATGTCTTTCTGCGCATTTTTCAATCGGCTCAGCAGACAGTGGCAGCGCAGTGAGATCAAGGTGTGTGGTTATAGATAGATTGATAGATTTACACCTGTTCAGTTCTTTCCTATAAATACAGTTCATAAAATATCATATCGGTTTCCCTTTTCAGTAAAGTTTCGCTCCATTCACCTGTCCTCACGCAACTGTTTCCTCCAGAGATGGGGTTAAATGCTGTTTGCCAACATTAATGTAGTGTGTATTTTTGAGGACACTGTTACAACAACAACAATATTATATATAGATATTTGATTTATTTGACATCAGTCTGTCACATAAAACAGACTTAGGATTTACTGCAACAGTTTTGGAATAGCAAATATAAAATGTCTATTCACTATTGTCCTTCAATGTCTTGAAAAGCACCTGATGAAGTCGGAATGTTTTGGTATTAACTGCATTTACAAAAAAGAAAACCCAGATCACTAGCGCGAACAACTGTGAAATAGTTAGGACAACTACAGTATCACTATTTGCACTTGTAGTTATCAAAGTCATTGTATTAAAACCATTTATACTTAGTGTGAATAGAGTCTAATGGTATTTAATTGTTTGTGGTTAATTTAATACTGTACTGTAGCAAACATTGTTATGACACTATTTATATGTCATAATACATACCATACATATGCACATTAGGAAGGAGAGTTAGGGCAAAAATGTTTTAGTCATTAAAGTCGTTTAAAGTCATTATAATGCATGATTTAACAGTAATATTTAGATAATAAAGTCAATAATATTGTCAGGGATAACCCCTAGAGGGCGCCAAAGCGCCCTGTGATTTTGTTTGTAGTTCCTTTTTTCACTTCATTTCCCATTATGCACCTCGGTCAGGTGACGTGGGGCGCTCACCTGAACCGAGTTGATTATTAGTTTCTTTATAAATAGGTTGTCTTGAGTTTAATTATTTATCTTGCATCTGTTGATTTTCACCTCGTTCATGTCTGTGCGTTTAGTTCGTGTCTTTCAGTGTTTTGTTCGTGGTTCTCCTATATGTGTTTTAGTTTCGTTTTTCATATAAAGTAGCTTTGTTTTGTTGAGTTTCCCTGATCTTTTGTTATAATAAAAATACATCGTTTCCTTTAACACCTGGACCTCTGCGTTTATGCCTCGCACCCCGATACATGACAGAATGCAAGACCGTACAAGAGGCATAGCAGAGGAGCCCTTCCCCCGGGAGATTCTTTTGGGGGGGGGGGCAACGATGTATGCGTTGTGGTGAGCCGGCGCGGAAGGTAGCCGGAGAACCAAGCGGCGTAGTGGCAAAAGAACGGAGTGTGAGTGGGACGTGCACCAGGAAGCAGCCTCCCAGCATCATTGGAGCAGCTTTCGGCGGTGCGCTAAGAGAAATGAAGCCGGCGCGACCTGCGGGAGCAGGTGGCCAAGCTCCAAGGGCTGCTAGCACAGCTGCACCGCGCTGCCGAGCACAGCGAGCTTCCGACGCTGCACAGAGCCTTCGAGGACGGCAAGCTGCCGACGCTGCACAGTGCCTTCGTGGACGGCGAGCTTCCGACGCTGCACAGTGCCTTCGTGGACGGCGAGCTTCCGTCGCTGCACAGCGCCTTCGTGGACGGCGAGCTTCCGTCGCTGCACAGTGCCTTCGTGGACGGCGAGCTTCCGTCGCTACACTGTGCCTTCGAGGATGGCGAGCTGCCGCCGCTGCACGGCGCCTTCGTGGTCAGCGAGCTTCTTCTTCCTCCGCCGCCGCCTTCATGCGCCGCCGAGGATCACAAGCTCCATCCTCTTTATCCGCCGTCGCCTTCATGCGCCGCCGAGGATCGCAAGCTCCATCCTCTTCATCCGCCGTCGCCTTCATGCGCCGCCGATGATCGCGAGCTCCATCCTCTTCCTCCGCCGCCGCCTTCATGCGCCGCCGATGATCGCGAGCTCCATCCTCTTCCTCCGACCGCCGCCTTCATGCGCCGCCGAGGATCACGACCTTCCTCTTCATCCGCCGTCGCCTTCATGCGCCGCCGAGGATCGCAAGCTTCATCCTCTTCCTCCACTGTCGCCTTCATGCGCCGCCGATGATCGCGAGCTTCCTCTTCCTCCGCCGCCGCCTTCATGCGCCGCCGAGGACAGCGAGCTTCCTCTTCCTCCGCCGCCGCCTTCATGCGCCGCCGAGGATCATGAGCTCCATCCTCTTCAATCGCCATAGCCTTCATGCGCCTCCGAGGATCGCGAGCTCCATCCTCTTCCGCCGTGGCCTTCATGCGCCACCGAGGATCACGAGCTTCCTCTTCATCCGCCATCGCCTTCATGCGCCGCCGATGATCGCGAGCTCCATCCTCTTCCTCCGCCGTCGCCTTCATGCGCCGCCGAGGTTAGCGAGCTTCCTCTTCCTTCGCCGCCGCCTTCATGCGCCGCCGAGGTCAGCGAGCTGCCTCTTCCTCCTCCGCCGCCGTCATGCGCCCTTGAGGACGACAAGCTGCCTATTCCTCCTCCGCCGCCGTCATGCGCCGCTGAGGACGACGAGCTGCCTCTTCCTCCACCACCGCCGTTCTACGTCGCTGAGGACAGCGAAATTTTCCTGCCGCCATCTCTCAGCGAGGAGGACAGAGAGCTTCTTCCGCCGCTGCCCTGCACCGGAAAGGACGGTGCTCGTTCTCGGCCTCCGCCGCCCCACTGCAACGGGGGCATCAGGCCATGGGGCCCTCAGGACATAGGTGCCAGCCTTTGGGGGAGAGGGGCGGACATTGAACCCTGGGGGGGATGCCCTGGACCTCCTGTGGCGCCCCGGAGTTGCGCCCTTTGAGGGGGGGTTATGTCAGGGATAACCCCTAGACGGCGCCAAAGCGCCCTGTGATTTTGTTTGTAGTTCCTTTTTTCACTTCGTTTCCTATTATGCACCTCGGTCAGGTGACGTGGGGCACTCACCTGAACCGAGTTGATTATTAGTTTCTTTATAAATAGGTTGTCTTGAGTTTAGTTATTTATCTTGCATCTGTTGATTTTCACCTCGTTCATGTCTGTGCGTTTAGTTCGTGTCTTTCAGTGTTTTTATACGTGTTTTAGTTTCAGTTTCAATTAAAGTACATTTGTTTAAGTTCCCTGTTTTAGTTTATAATAAAAATACATTGTTTCCTTTAACACCTGGACCTCTGCGTTTATGCCTCGCACCCTGATACATGACCAATATCAGTCTAAAAATATATCACCATAGGGGCATGACTCCGGAGCCGCAGCAGAGGCATGAAAGTTTGGTGACCCCCGATGTAGGCCGTTTAGTTAAATATATGAATATATATTAAAAGAAAGATTGACACAAACATAATAAAACTTGACCCGAATCCAACTAGTGTTTTTTCAAACTAAGGTGTACTGTATGAAGTCTGCTGTCCCGCACGCACCCGACTTTGCAACCAATCTGAACCAGCTAAACCAGCATCAGACCAGCACTAACCAGTATTAACCATCATAGACCAGCATATAAATCATGCTGGTCTATGCTGTTTTTTTCAGCAGGGCTATGGTGTGAAAGTAACTGTGTGAAAGTGTCCCTGAGAGGTTGGTCTCATGTTTTGTTTTTGTTATTTAAAAAAATTACCTATTTACTGTTCATTGTTAAATTATCATATTGTTACAAATGTGCATATTGTATATATTATTACATATTACACAATGTTAATATTGTTTGTGTTGGCCAATAAAGCTGATTTTATACTGATTCTGTTTTATATTTTACATATTGGATGACAATCTTCTATGTATTCTGGCTTTTATACCATACCAACATTAGATGGGGTGGTGAACAGCATAGTATCATGGCACTATAATGCAAAATATATGCTGGTATGCTGTGGATCAGCATCAGTAAAGTGACCAGCATACCAGCACCATCATACTAGCACCAAAACACAACATATGTTGGTATAATGTTAACCAGCTATGCTGGTCTATGCTGTTTTTCTTCAGCAGGGAAGGGGAATGGGGAAAAAAACTACTTAAAAAAACAAGAAACAGTAAATTCCACTGCATGAAAAGAGCTGTATCCGGACAAATATGGTATGGGAAATTCCCGCTAAACTTTAAGTCTGCCACATGTATGAGGCAGAGTGCTTGGAAAGGGAGAATGCAAAAGAAAATTTTGTGAAACGACCAGATACCTCATGTATGTGGATGTATACGGGAATCTGTGAAACTTTCTAGTGAGAGGTGATGGCTGTGAGGTGTGAAGGTCTTTTGTATGTTAATTACAGAAGTACTGTCCTTCTTATCATAGCCGGGTGCGGGGATTGGCCATGGTGTGCCTTTGTCTCTTTAGCTTGAGAGTTTGAAGGAGAAGCAAGCTACACACACTGCTCTTCTCAAAGAGGCTATCCAGCGTCTTGATACATTTCAGCGCAAGTTTGATGAGTGAAGACCGCAGGAAGAGTCAAGCCATGGGCATAGAAGAGCTAAGAGCTCGCATAACGTGGGCATTGCGGTAAGTTGACCTTCATGTTCAATTATTACCTTAGTAATGCAGTAAATTACACCTTGCCAAGTTAGCCTAAGCACTTGGCTACACATCTACTTATTGTTAATTGCATTGTGTAGGTTTCCAGCTTATTTAACAGTTAGTCACGTCAGAATTATACGATGTTGTTTAAAAATTTATGTATTAAAGCATTTTTAATTCAACATTACACGAAGCTGTAAGGAGCCTCCATTATTCAGGAAACAACCCACATAAATACGATCCACAAACTGGGTAAGAATGTTGTTTCTTTGCCTGCTATGTATGGGATTTTACATCCTCATTTTAAATGTAATTACTGACACTACTCTCTTTCCACACAGAATAAGTTTCAAACAGTGATGACATATCTGCTGGAGGAATTATAGATGACTTTTGCAGACCCTGAGTGTATAAATGTAATCAGAAATTGTTATTGTATTTATTTTCATGTCCCTTTATTTTTTTACCTCTAATAATTTGAATTGTTTCTGTCACTGATTTTTCTGATTTTTTATATATATTTTTTATCCAGCATGTTACAGGACTAACTATGAGATATTTCAGAGGAAAACTCTTTGTCTCTGCCAGGAAAGTCTCAGCTAAGAGACTCCATTAAGACAGGGGCTAAAAACTGACAAAGATGAGTAAGTATACATCATCTACTGTATGTATAAAGTTTGGTACATCTCAGGGTTTTTAGGGATTAACGTATTGTGATTTTTTTTGCAGTTGCTGGAGTCCAGGTGTAGAGTAGTTCACACAGATGCAGAGAGAGAACTGTGGCAGACTGCAATGCTGGAGCTGATGTCTGATGAGGAGGATGCCATTGCGTGTCATGTCGTCAGCGTGTAATATCTAATGGGACCGAGCTAGAAGGACATTTATTTTGTACATCTCACAATCTGTCACGAGCAACCGAAGGATAAACAGAAAAGCCTTAGAAGTTAGCCCGTGTAGCGTGGATGGTAAACCCAAACGCAGAAGCAGCACGAATAGGCAGGATAACCATGCGATTAGTTTAAGAACTCTCTTACGCAAAGAGCAAGGATCTACACAAATAAACCCGCGTTCTAGCAACACACACTCAATCAAAGAAGCAACCTGAATTGGTGAGTACTCACAGAATAGTCGGCGTAGCTTCAGCAAAGGCATGGGCGAACTCAATGACTGAGCAATGTGAAGCGCCATTTTGTCTCCTTTTATGCTTCCTGGAAACCCGACCGTACTACTTCCGGGTCCTAGTGCCGGTCGTGTTATGAGTGTGCATGACACAAGCACTGGTGCATGTTTGTTTTAGTATTCCTTTCAATTTAATTTAACCTTCATAAATGCACATTTGTTAATTTTTTAACAATACCCGACGACAGTAGTCCCGGATGAGTTCGGGGTCTAGGACGGACCGAGCCGGAATCCAAGATCGCTCCTCGGGACCGTAACCTTCCCAATCGACCAGGTACTGGAGCCCTCTGCCCCGAGGACGTGAATCAAGGATCCGGTGAACGGTGTAGGCGGGACCACCCTCAATGATACAGGGAGGAGGAGCAGGGTGGGTGGGGGGAACCATGGGTGACGTCGTGAAGGGTTTGAGTTGTGAGGTATGGAATACCGGATGGATTTCGGAGCGCCGCAGGCAGCTGGAGCCGGTAGGTGACAGGGTTGATGCAGAGGGTGACGCGGTAGGGGCCGATGAACCTTGGTGATAATTTCTTTTATTCTGTATGGAGGTGCAGGGTCTTTGTGGACAGCCACACTTTTTACAATTGTCCTGGAAGGTGTCGACGGCGATGTTGTGTGGTGTAACGAGTGTTAGCACGTTGGATTGCTTCCTTGGCTAGGACCCACAACCGGCTAGGACCCACAACACCTGCGGACCAACTGTTGGGCCGCGGGTATCTCAACCTTCCGTTCTTGATGTTTGAACATCAGAGCTTGGAAATACCTCAAAGGAACTTAACTTGGTGGCGGAGGAAACATGGAGGTTATGGGAAAGTTCAGCCCAGATGAGGTAGCGGGCCCAGGAGCGCTGACGGTTGGTGACGAAGCATCTCAGGTAGCGCTCCAGTTGTTGGTTGGTCCGTTCCGTCTGACCATTAGTCTGAGGATGGTAACCTGATAAGAGACTGCAGGTGGAATTGATCAGACGGCAGAAGGCCTTCCAGAACCGTTCAGTGAACTGGGGCCCCCTGTCTGAGACGATGTCCTTGGGGAACCCATGCAGATGGACTACGTGCTCTAAAATCAGCTCGGCTGTCCTTTTAGCTGACGGGAGTCCGGCGAGGGCCACCAGGTGCACAGCTTTAGAGAGCCGATCCACAATGATCAAGATGGCATTTTTTCCCTCAGATTCCGGCAGGACCGTGATGAAGTCGATGGCAATGTGTGTCCAGGGCCGGCGGGGAACAGGAAGCGGTTGGAGTTCCCCGGGTGTTGGTTGATTGGTGTCCTTGGTCACCAAAAGCGCACTTCTCCAACTTACAGTACAGCTGGTGAGCGAGCAGTCTCTTAAGAACCCCTCTGATGTGTTGAACATGTTCTTCAACGGAGCGAGAGTAGATAAGGATATCGCCCAGGTAGACGAATACCCATCGGCCCAACATGTCCCGGAGAACGTCATTGATGAAACGTTGAAAAGCTGCTGGTGCATTACAGAGACCAAATGGAATGACTAAACTCTCATAATGTCCAGTGGGGGTGATGAATGCAGTCTTCCACTCATCGCCCTCTTTGATAAGGTCCAACTTTGTAAAAATGGTGGCACCAGAGAGGGCGTCCAGGGAAGAGTTGGTAAGAGGCAATGGGTGTCGGTTTTTTATGGTGATGTTGTTGAGACCCCGATAGTCGACACAAGGACGTAGTTTGCCGAATTTCTTCTTTACAAAGAAAAATCCCGCGGCGGCGGACGAGGAGGAGGGTCGTATGGTGCCTTGGCGGAGAGCTGAGGATACATACTCCTCCATCGCCCGCGTCTCAGTGGTGGAGAGAGAGTACAGGTGGCTGCGGGGGGAACAGAACCTGGCTGAAGTTCAATGGCCAGGTCGTAGGGGCGATGAGAAGGAAGGTGGGTGGCACGTCTTTTGCAAAAGACTTCAGCCAGGTCCCGATAAGCCTCAGGGATGGCGTTGGTGTCGACATCAGGGGCCTCGGACTCCCTAGAGCACGTCCCAGCCGGTGCCCGCAGGCAGAGTTCGAGACAGGTCGGCCCCCATTGGAGCATCCGGTTCTGAGACCATGATATGAGAGGATCATGCTGCAGAAGCCAGGGGTGTCCGAGGATGATGGGTGGAGAGGAGATGGAGGTGAGGTGAAATCGGACTGTTTCCTGGTGTTGGTCGATAATGAAGGTTATGAGTCGAGACTGGGCAATGATGGGGCTGGAGGAGAGGGGCCGACCGTCGACAGATGTAATCCGAACTGGCTGGGATAACGTTATCCCAGCCAGAGTTATCCCAGAGTTCATCTTTTATGCGTGAAGCCAGTCCCTCGTAGTAGGCCGTCCGGAGGGCGGCGACTCCCCAGGTGGTCTGCACGGCGAGAGTACGGAAATCCGCGGTGTAGCGACTCACGGACGACCCTCCCTGCTGCAGATGGTACAATTTCATATCGGTCTCCACCTCAGCAGCAGGATGTTCAAACGTTAGCTTTAGTTGACGTGTGAATTCTCCATATGAATAAGCAGTGTCTGAATCTGATCGGAGAACCGCCGTGGCCCACTCAGCTGCCTGCCCAGATAGCAACGAGATGAGAAGCGCAACTCGCAGTCGTTCTGTGGAGTATCTGGTGGAATTTAACTCAAATACAAGATCCAATGCGATTAGAAAAACGCTGCATTTCCCATCTGTGCCATCCCACTTATCCAGTAGAGCTATGAAAACATCAGAATAGGAGGGGTGCGGCGCTGCAGCCGCTGCGACGGGCGTGGCAACAGCTGACTGAGCAGCCACCCCGCGGAGGGTCGCGTTCTCCTGCCGTAACTCCGCCACCTCGCGGCGCAAGGCCGCGACGTCTTGGAGGTCCTTTCGGAGAGACTCGACTTCACCACAGAGCTTATTGATTAGTTTGGCATGTTGGTCAACCACATCACAGAGGTGAGCAAACTCCGCTGGGTTTACTGCTTTTGGCTCAGTCATTCTGTCACGAGCAACCGAAGGATAAACAGAAAAGCCTTAGCAGTTAGCCCATGTAGCGTGGATGGTAAACCCAAACGCGGAAGCAGCACGAATAGGCAGGATAACCACGCGATTAGTTTAAGAACTCTCTTACGCAAAGAGCAAGGATCTACACAAATAAACCCGCGTTCTAGCAACACACACTCAATCAAAGAAGCAACCTGAATCTGTGAGTACTCACAGAATAGTCGGCGTAGCTTCAGCAAAGGCATGGGCGAACTCAATGATTAAGCGCCATTTTGTCTCCTTTTATGCTTCCTGGAAACCCGACCGTACTACTTCCGGGTCCTAGTGCCGGTCGTGTTATGTGTGCATGACACAAGCACTGGTGCATGTTTGTTTTAGTATTCCTTTCAATTTAATTGCACCTTCATAAATGCACATTTGTTAATTTTTTTTCTATATTTTGTTTTTTACCTCTTATTCTTACTTTGCTTTGTACATTTATTAGTGTTTGATTTGATTTTAATAAAAAAATCTTATGGATTTTAAGTCATTTTTTAAATGATGTAGGGTATGTATAATACTATTGGGGGGGGGGGGTGGATAGGTTCTATTTACATACCTGCCCAATAACCAATCAAGTCACTACGTTATGAGGGCTTGGGTTGGGCTAAATAAAAATGAGCTGAGTAATGACCCAATAGATGTCAGGGTTTTGGGAGTGTTTTTTTTTTTTTTTTACAACCAATGAAAGTAGAGATAAATAAACCATGCAAATGGTTTGTAAAATGCAAATGGGGCTTGAGGTGTGAAGGTCTTCTGACAAAATCCTTGAGTGGATTATTTGCCATGGCAACAAATGGCTGTACCATGGAAGGATTCCTCAGCGAGATACATCCGAATTGGTATCAATCCAGAAGTATCCTAGCTTGATGGAATTTGATGTATATGGTCAGTGGTACTTGTAGATACTTCCAAAAATCAGTACAGATACACCTGTTTTCATGCAGTGTTCCTTATTGCACAAATAGGAAGGTACAGCATGTGAGTCAGGACTGAATTCATACGACGGCATTCGCAGACAGAGGAATGTACACAGAAGTTATCACATGAGAGAATTCTCTCTGTAAATTATATGGACGAAGTTTAACGGAGTTCAAAATCAGGGCTACAAACGTGCTCTTTAGCAGTCATATGACTGGGATTACACCACATATTTTTGTGGTATTATATTACACTCGCAGAACAGGATTTGGTAACACTTTATAATAACTGCACACTATGAAGCATTAGTTAAGCATGACTTAATACTTAGTTCATCATTTAGAAAGCATCACTTCCACATTAATTGGTATTAGCAACCACTTTATAAATGCTTTAGTACTGATCACAAAGCATGTATATAACGTCTTTGATAAGTGCATTTACAATGCTTTATTAATGATCAATTCATATTTTTCAAAGAAGTATTAAATTACATATAAACCAGTTATTGAGAGGTTGTGAGTGGCTTATAAGATAATTTACAAAGTGTAAGTAAATAACTCATAAACTATTTAAAAGTACACCTAATTGTTCGGACATACAGATACTGTGCTAACAAATGCTTTATAAACACATATCCCTGATATAAATCATGATTTATTCAGGTAGTTAAAAATCATTTAGTGCTTGCTAGTTAACTATTGTTGTGAGCTAATCTAAAGTGAGGACTATTTATGTTTTGTAAAACATTTACAAAGGAGATTTAAAGGCTCAGTTATAGTCTCAGCTGAAGAAAGGAAACAGCACAGATTGATACACAACATACAAATATTTATTACAAAGAATGTAACTTCAACTTGACATAAAATAGAAAAATTTAACCCTTCCATCCCATATAAACATTGACAAAAATTAACTATAATACACTACCAAATGAAGAAAAACATAAAAATATGTTTACATAGTCAAAAGGTTTCTTGTAAAGATAAACATGACTGTACAAGTGCAAGAATTCAAGTGCAATTTGGAAAAATCCAATTAATTTCTACATTTCAAACTCAAAAGGTACAATCGGCAAAAAACTGAAAAACAAATGCACTCAACAAATAATTAAAAATATAAACATATATGTTACTTATAATATATATTTCAATATATATTTCAATATCATAATATATACACACACAACCAAGTTCATGTCTCCCCCTTAAAAAGACATAAATCCTTACCATCTCAGTTTTCTTAACCGACTATCACTACTTGTATGTTTTTGAGATGTCATAAATCAGTCTGCCAAATGCACCATCATGGTGTTTCTTTGCTAGCCATTCATTCCACTCAATCACTGCAAGGTGGTCAGAAAGCAAACTCTCAGTCCGATTTCCTTTGAGCCTCCAGATCTGCTCCTTGTAGGATCTCCATGCCCTCTCAATATGCTGGGTATGGGCGCCAGTGTGGGGATCTACATACCACCTGCTGTGGTTGACAGTGTGATGGTTGTACCCTAATGCAGGGAGTATACAGTAGGCACGCCACTCGTCACTGATAATAGATGACCCAGGCCTCACATGATGGGCAATTAATTCTTTCTTTTCCACCCACCAGCCATTCTTCCTCTACCATACTTATGAAGAAGAAACACAAGAAACACAGATATAAACAGATACGTACATCATAATAATGGTAAACGTAATAAATGGTAAAAATAATGGTAATTATATAATAATAGTAATTTTAGTAATTATAATTGGCATTTAGTTAAAGTTGATATTATTATAACATACCTTTCGTTTGTGCCGAAAAAGGCTTTCGTCGATCACAACAAACTCCCTTCTTCCACCAATCTGCTGGCCTGTACGCCTTCTCATCCTTTCAATTGCTGTAACACATACTTCCCTTATCTTCTTTGCCATTTTACTAAGAGTTGCTGAACTGCCTGCAATGCTGTCATCCATCATGTCTATCTGCCGTAACCGTAGACCCTGTGTAAACCTTCAAAGGCAAATAGAACATGTACTATGTGGGCCTTTCTGTAAAATAATTGACAGATTATGTAAAATTATTTTTATGTAGGCCTTTCTGTAAAATAATTGACAGATTATGTAAAATTATTTTTATGTAGGCCTTTCTGTAAAATAATTGACACTGTATGCCATATTTAAAATTGTACACATTTTATTAAAATTATGAAAAAAGTGCAGCAACAAAGTGATTTATAACATTTCATATTTAAGTTTCTACTGTTATTAGTTGCCTACCTGTACATGAACTGCATCCACTTGCAGTTCATGTACAGACCTTTGATGCATTGAAGATTGATTTTAGTCTGACAGAAATTAGCTTTGCCTTTCCCTCATGTGCTGCTTGTCAACAAATCCTATTTTATAAAACATATAATACTGATTCAGTGCCGAACAACATTATCACACACAGCAAGTGTTGCAATTTATTTTACATATAAATTTATTATTATTATTTTATTATATATTTCTTAGCAAGCATATTGATCTCCACTGTTTGTCCTTTTCTTCAATTTCATGTTCTGGTGGCATATTCTGCATTTTATTGTTTTTTTTAGCAGTTTCATTTTTTGAAGCCACTTGATCAGCTTCAGAGTGTTTTTGACAGAGTTGCACTCATTAATAAGCTTCTTTAGCCGGTATCTGCTCATTTTAAACAAAATCAAATCAAATAATTGCTGTAGAAGGCTAGAATTTATACTGACGTCCAGGTAGTTTGTGAGTTGGTGGGCGGGAGAAATCGCGCTCCCGCTTTCATACGTAATCGACGTTGGACAACGTTTACCTCGCGCTTTTAAACGTCATCAGCGGACGGAAGGAATACATTTATTCCATGGAGAACCCTGAGCAAAGGCGAAAAGGCGTCCGGACCCGGGCCAAGAGGAATGCCAACTTGAACACGGATACATTGGATGACACGGACGTCAGTGGCACTAGCGGTGAGTACAGTATGATGTTTGTGTGGTATGAATTATGGATGATGGTCAGCATAAGGTCCTAAGGTCGGCGGCGCGCAGACGGGCGGGAGCGCGCCGCGCTGCATGCCTTCTCCTTCATGTTAACAGGTGACTTGTGTAATGATGATTTTAATTCTCTTTATGTACAGGGGCGGGGCGGAACTATACATGAAAGTTTGTTGGACAACATTAGAGATAATAGAACTGTCTTAATTTATTGAATGATGTACAATTATTTTCAATTAGGTGTGCCCATGGCCCCCACTACACAGCTGGCAGAAAAAAGAAAATCTCATGAGTTGGAGATATGTAAGATGAGATTAGAGTGTCAAAAGGAGAAGATTGATGAGCTGACTAGGGAGAGAGACTATCTAAAAGAGCAACTGGCATCAGGTAAGTCTCCCATCACACAACATCTATTTAAATGATAGTACAGTTGTCTCGTTACGTGACTTAATCTTTGTGGTCCTGTGTGATATTGCTGCTAGCTGTGAGCCTTATCTATGTATTTGTCTTTATTTTAACAGCTCTTAGAAGAGAGGCCACAGGTTCCACTCAGGCAATACACTTGTCTTCAGATTCCTCTAGTGACAGCTCATCTGAATCTTTGTCTGATATTATGTCTGACTCCTCATCTAATACATCCTCATCAGATGGGGACAGGAAGAAGAAAAAGAAGAAGAAGAGGATGAAAATGAAGATCAAAGGGAAAAAGTATGGGAAGAAGTCAAAGAAAATAGAAGCAAAGACATGTCAGAGAGGTTAGAATCCTATTTTCAGCCTTTCCACTAACCGGCCAATACAGAAACACTTGTACAGCAGTCATAAGCAGTGGCATACCTAAAACAGGTATGCCACTGCTTATGACTGCTGTACAAGTGTTTCTGGATTGACTGGTTCTTTCTACATGATTACTTAATTCTGGAAGAAGTTACAGCAAACTACATCACCTACCCCTAAGAGAAATATTCTTTGGTTAGCTGAAGTACTTTAAAGAAAAAAACTAATAAATCTGCTCTGGACTTTTGTAGACTTTGTAGAATGTATCATACCATACTGTAGATAAAAAACAATGCTTCAGTCAAATAATGAGCGAGAATATTAAAACCAAATGCTAATATTTTTTTCTAAATTACAGCTCAAAACCCACAGCAAGTTGTGGCCCGATACAAGAAAATTCTTCGGCACTTTAGAAAAGAAGGGACCATGTCAGCTACTTTCAAGCATGTTGGGGTGGACCGGAACACAGTGGTGGTCACTGCTTCAATAGCAGAGCTGTACATTGCTGCACCAGTCAAGAATCAGGAACTCCTTAAAAACCACAGCAGTCAAGTTTAACTTGGTGTGTTTGCCACACAGTGTGGTGCTGCAATTCGGGAGGATCCAGCTATACACCATCAAAACCTTTAAGGCTTCTGGAAAGCTGCTGCCTTTAAAAAAAAGTGAACTGAGTTCACATTAACATTGTACAATGAGTAAAAACTCATCCACTATATGCACTACTGTTCTCTAATGTTTCAAAGTTGGTATTCAGGTTTTTGAATTTCATTTTACTATATTATTGTTTTATTTATACAGATTCTATTTGTTGTATTTTGGCACTTCTGTGAACCAGAGTTGGAACTGGACTATTTTTTATTTCGCATTGTTCACATTTTATAGAATAATATTTTTTAGATCAGATTGCTGACCTTTATTTTAATTTTATTCTAGAGTTTTTGGAAGTTCACAGTTTTGCAATCTTTTAGTCTCAGTTTGCATTGAATTCTTACTCAGCCAAGTTAACCGTTGCACGAAACCTTTTTTCAAAGTTAAACATCATATATTTTTGATCATTTGATAAGTATATTTGTTTTTAATTTAACTCTTGAGTTTGAAATGTAGATTTGAATTGGATTTTGCCAATCTGAAAGTTTTTATGTGGAATTTTTGTTGCACTTTTTTACGACCATGTTTACCTTTGCAAGAAACATTTTTACTATTTTAACATTTTTTTTGCTATTTTTAATTTGGTAGTTTTTTTTATATGGGATAGAGTTTAATTGTTAACTCAGTGTTAAGTTGAAGTTACATTCTTTGTAATAAATATTTGTATGTTGTGTATCAATCTGTGCTGTTTCCTTTCTTCAGCTGAGACTATAACTGAGCCTTTAAATCTTCTTTGTAAATGCTTTACAAAACATAAGTAGTCCTCACTTTAGATTAGCTCACAACAATAGTTAACTAGCAAGTACCAAATTATTTTTAACTACCTGAATAAATCATGATTTATATCAGGGATATGTGTTTATAAAGCATTTGTTAACACAGTATCTGTATGTCTGAACAATTAGGTGTACTTTTAAATAGTTTATGAGTTATTTACTTACACTTTGTAAATTATCTTATAAGCCACTCACAACCTCTCAATAACTGGTTTATATGTAATTTAATACTTCTTTGAAAAATATGAATTGATCATTAATAAAGCATTGTAAATGCACTTATCAAAGACGTTATATACATGCTTTGTGATCAGTACTAAAGCATTTATAAAGTGCTTGCTAATACCAATTAATGTGGAAGTGATGCTTTCTAAATGATGACCTAAGTATTAAGTCATGCTTAACTAATGCTTCATAGTGTGCAGTTATTATAAAGTGTTACCCATGATTTTAGTCCTTACTAAGCGTTTCAGTTCATCCATCCTTTTATCCAGCAATCTCACGTTGACCATGATAAGAAATGGGAGATATGCCTTGTACTTTCTCATCCTTTCTGGGTGCTCCTCTCGCCACTCATCCTCTTTACATCCAGCTTTAGCTCCTCTGCATTTTTCTTTTAAATACTAGAATTTAACTCCGATAGCATCAATGGATGCCTTGTTGCTAATTTGTTTGCCTCAAATACATTTAAAATACACAGACAGGAGGCAAAAACTGCTGAACAAAAATTGCCTCAGAGAGTTGTAATCGCTGTGACCTTGGTCCTATGTAATTAAATTCCATAATCTAATAATTTCATCTGCAATTTACAATTAAGATTCTGTAAATCCTATGAAATCCAACCACTTATTCTTGTAATTAATTAACTGGAATTTCAGACTGACTCATTTAGTGGAAAAGACATAAAACAGTCCCGTATTCATAACGCTCACTTAAGAAACAAAAAACATGTGAAACTTAAACATCTGACCCCATTTGAGCATATGTTGATGGAAGCTATTTTTTGTTATAAGACAAAGAATTAACATATGTTGATAAGATTTGTCATAGTCGCACTTATCCCATTAAAAAGTACAATAATATTAGGTGTAGTAGCATTATTTGTAGTGAATACTTGATTAATTAATTGACTCAGAATATATACATGTGTGTTATAATATTAATTATGAATAATGAACTAATATAAAATAAATAAATAAATAAATACATACATACATAATTAATACATGTTAAGCAAATTAATGCATGAAACATTTTTTCCTTTCTTCATTTCTTTCCTAGAAGACAAAGTAGATTGTAATTAGTTAACTGAGGTATTGGGTGGTTTACAAGCTTTTCAGACCTGATATTTTACAAATGTGAAGAATGATTATGTGGACCTTCAGTTGCATTGAGAAGGCTTAGATCAGAATTAATGTATTTTCTTTAATTCACTCTGTGCATATGCAGATCACTGCTAGCTTTACTCATATGCCCGAATGTTTTTTCACTTTAAATCTGTAATAGGCACAATTCAGGTGATTGACTCTTGGCTAACCCCCACACCACATATTTGGGATAAATGCTTGGACTGTTAATTTGTTACTAGATAAAAGATAGGAGTGATACAAACACTAACTTTCTAGACAGGAGAATTGGATCTGCCAAAAAAAAGTTGCTATACCTGATACAATGTTGAAAAAGTTGTAATAGTAGCAATGATTTAAAGTATTTTGTTGTGCTATAGTTTATTAAGAAATACTTATGTCTGGTTACACTGTTTTCACATAACTATCACTGACACAACCTTTGCAAATCTTTGCATAATCACTGGAATATTTAAAAAGTGTTCATGCACACCCACAGTGATGGAGGTGTTTTATACATGTATATATCTTATTAATTTCACTAATTGTTGCCTTATTTCTTTGGTTCTCAGTCCATAAATTATTGGGTTAAAACAGCTTGGAAAAAGTAAATACATTGTGCTCAAAAATACACGGCTGCTTGGAGAGAAATCATTTCTTACTCTATATAACATAAACGAAATTAGGGCAAAAAATAGTGTAAAAGTGATAACAATTATATGAGTAATACAAGTATTAAGAGCCTTCAGATGGGCCTTACCAGATTTTAGAACAGAGATAAATATTATTATGTAAGACACAGCAATGAAAACAAAATCTAAGGCTGGTATGAGGAAAGCTGTCAAAAGACCTACCAAGTTGTTAATAAAAATATCTCCACATGCCAACTGAACCAATGCCATATGTTCACAAAAACAGTGGTCTATCACATTTTCAGCACAGTAAGGTAGTCTTGCTGCCAAACAAACTACTGTGGTAATTAAGACTCCATTTCTGATTAATGGAATGCTGATAAACTTTAAAAAGTTACATATTTCCATATACTTGTGATAAAAAAGTGGCCTGCAAATAGCAAAGTAACGATCCAGCGCCATTGCCAACAATAAAGTAGACTGGAATGTCCCAGAATAATGAATGCAAAACATTTGTATTAAACAGCCAAAAAGAGAAATACCATTCCAATCAAATAAAAAGCTAAACAACATATGTGGTACAAATAGTATTGGTGAACACAAGTCCACAACTGCCATAAGACCAATTAGCACAAACATGGGAGAGTGCAAAGCTCTCTTTGATATTATAAGATACAAAAGAATAGAGTTTCCAGAAACCGACAGTAGAAACATCAGAAAATATGGAATAAATAGTACAGGTCTCCATTCCTCCAAACCATGAAAACAATTCAGTTTAAAAAAATTTAGGGATATGTTTTGTACAAAGAGATTGTACATTGTGGTCAAATTTTAAATTCATGCAAAATACTATATTTCCTCAGTTTGTCAATTTTACTATATTACTACATCAGGTTTTCATAGAAAATGTTCAATCAATTATGATGTTATTTTCCATTTACAAATACAGTTTGAAAGAGTTATTCTACTTGAAGAAATGAACCCTGCAAAAATAATTATGTATGTACTGTATATATACATCAATCACAGGAACAACACTAATACAACTGCCAGGTGAATTGAACAACACTATCAATTATATACCAGCAAACTGGTGACTGGTTGTCTCTGTGGAGCCAAAGGTTTCATTGTCTCATCCAATCCTACAGAATAGCACAAATTGCTGAAAAAAATCAATGCTGGCCATGATAAAAAGGTATCAGAACTCCCAATTCATGGTGGCCTGGCACATGTGGGGCTTAGCAGGCAAAGTGTTTAGGACTGTTAATCTAGCCTCTGAATTCCCTAGATCTGAGCATCCATGAAATGCACCAGACAAACAAGTCCTATTCATGAACGCCTCACCCTGCCACGCACAGCATCCATAGTATATGCCGTGTCAATTTTATTCTATAGCCGCTAAATTCCAGGTGCCAGAAACCATAGCATACCCTCAGAGGTCTTGTGGACTCATGTCCCAAGGGGCCAGAGCTACCCAGACAGCAAAGGGAACCTACATAATATTGACCTTAATGCTTTGCATTTTAATGTTATGGTTTATTCTTGTACTGTATTTACAGTACATATAAATATGTACATATATAAATGGAATAAAAATGTTGAGTAGTAGGAACGTTATGAGCGCCAGCTTTTTTAGAAGCATATTTTTTTCCCACAAGATGGGCATGACTATACAAGTCACTCAATAAAGTCAATTAATACGATAGTTTGTCATTTGTGTGTCCTGAATCACTTAATCTGAAACTTTAATACAATTTAATACTCTCTAATAACCATGGTGTTGGGACTAGCAGGCCACCTCAAAAGGAGCAGTGAATCTGTCACCTTCCACCAAAGCACGCCATGCTGATAAGATTACCTCTCTCGGTGATGTAAAGCAGTTGGAAACGTGACCCAGTCAAAAGAGGAAACCCAGATGACTTTCACTAACCCCGACCTCAAATGGTGCAAATCAGCAAGCTGTTGAATGAGGAAGAGACAGTTCACAACATCAGCAAACAAGGCAAGGCAAGTTTATATAAGAAAATAATCATAAAAAGAAATGGTAATATATAATACCAATAATTTTTTTTAATGATTTAAAATTTGATTTAAAATAAAAATAAAAACAGTATAATAAGATAAACATAAAATAGTGCAGTCAGTTCGGACTTGCACAGCTAAACAGATGAGTTTTAAGTCTACATTTAAATGTGACTAATGTCTCATTCTGATCTCTTCTGGAAGCTGGTTCCAACTACAGGGAGCATAATAGCTAAAAGTGGACTCCCTTTGTTTTGTGTGAACCCTTGGCATTTCTAACTGACTCGATCCTAACGATCTGAATGGTCTGTTAGGTTCATATTCAGTGAACATATTTGCAATGTATTTAGGTTTTAGGCCATTGAGTGATTTATAAATGAGTAAAAGTACTTTAAAATCTATCCTAAATGTTACAGGAAGCCAGTTTAAGGACCTGAGGACTGGTGTGATGTGCTCAGATTTTCTGGTTCTAGTCAGAATTCTGGCAGCAGCATTCTGGATGGGCTGTAGCTGTGTGATGGTCTTCTTGGGAAGGCCGGTGAGGAGACCATTACTATAATCCACCCTGCTGGTGATAAAGGCATGTACAAGTTTCTCCAAGTTTTGATTGGAAACAAAACCTCTAATTCTTGCAATGTTTTTGAGATGATCGTATGTTGATTTAGTTACTGCTTTGACATGACTACTGAAACTAAGGTCTGTCTCTAGAATCACCCCAAGATTCTTGACTTGATTTTTAGTTGTTTAGTTGTTTTGCCTTGTGGAACTCACATGTCATGGATGTCCACTTAGACTCACCTATACTCACATAACCTCTCTCTTCTGAGTACGACCTGAATCATTTGAGTACCATCCCAGAAACCCGACCCAGTTTTCCAGTCTTGCTATTAATATGTTATGATCAACAGTGTCAAATGCAGCGCTTCGATCTAGCACTATTTATCCCTCATTAATGCATTTCTGACAGAGACAAATCAAGATTCAGTGGTAATAGTGGTATCAAGCTATCAAAGAAAATACAGAAGTGATCAGAGAGTGCTATGTCCTTAATAACAATGGATGAGATGTTTAGACCCTTACTGATGAGTAAATCTAGAGTGTGTCCACGATTATGTGTGGACCCGCGCACATGCTGAATCAGGTCAAAAAGAAAAAATAATTTCTTTTGTAGTATTGATTTCTGCATGATCAATGTGAATATTAAAGTCCCCTGCTATAGCAAAACAGTCAAACTCTGAGGAAATCATTGATGTAAGTTCTGTGAACTCTTCAGTAAAGTCTGGAGAGTATTTTGGAGGTCTGTAAATAATGATAAACATAGATATTCAAAAGACAAGTACTGACCAAATGACACTTGCTTGGATTGATGGACATTTTTAAATAGAGCAGCTACACCTCCACCTCTCCTAACAGTTCTCCAGACACTCATGAAATTTAGGACTGTTGCACTGCAGCTATAGTCTAACCAAGTTTCATTTAAAAACATAAAATCAAATTTGTTTGTGATGATCAAATCATTGATTAAAAATTATTTATTTTTTAGTGAGCAAATATTTAAAAATGCTAACTTGATGGCATTACTTTTTCTCCCCACGGTAACTTTAGTTTGATGCTTAATAGGTCGGAGATTAGATGGGTCAGTCATACGGCTTAAGAAGGCCTTAGGCGTATCACGTGAAAAAAGGAAATAGAGAAAGCTACAGGCACACTGAGTTCCTGCTTGTTCTGTAAACATTTGTGAATGTTACTGCTATCATTGCGGGGACCGACCCACATCACTGAGAGTTGCTATCTGTTTGTTTTGGTTCACCGAGATCATATCGAGTGGGGGGGGGAGCTCTGGAAAGCTCTCACAGGAGAAGGAGGGCAAGCTGTGGCCTGAGGGCTTGGTGGTAGCAGAGCCCGCTGATTTTTAGTTGGCATCTGGGGGCTTGCAGCAAAAGAGTAGGAGAGTTTGGTCCCAGTATGCACCAGTTCCCCCATTTTGTGTGAGAAGCTTAGAAGTGGAGATGCTGGAGAGAGGGATAATGTGTCTGTGAGATGGGATCTGGCTCATTCTGAGCTGAATGCCGCTGTCTACTTAACTTCGAGCACCTGTTGGTTGCGACGATAGCTGCTGGCTGATTCAATCATATTCAGTCACATTTTCCTCACCCACATTCATTAACACTTTAAATCTGTTCTCAAGATTAATAGGGGGTGGCAAAATGCCAGTGTTTGTAAGTCTTCTCATAGCCATATCTGGGGAAGAGGATGCTATCGCAGCAATTGGTATCTTAGCACTTGGTATAAAATGTTGAGACGTGATAGATTCACAAGACTCACCAGCTGTATGCTGACGGGTCCATGATGACGATCTGCTGAGTATTCTGCCTGTTTTGGAAGTCCAGCAAGTAACTTTTTTTCAAGAACCGCAATCCTTTGTAGAAGTGTATGGTAGGTCATGCAGCAAGAAGATTCCACAAGAGGCATTTTCTCTCTCTCGTCTCTTTGAATGGGCAGGTGTGTTTTCTCATCTCTGGAATGTAAGCTGCTGGCAGCAGGAGGAAAGGTCTTCTTTTCTTCCAATCACAAAAAGTTTTTAATTTTAGTGTTTGTGCCAAAAATGTTTTGTTTGAGCACTGTGCTGATCTGCTGAAGTAAAAACCTTACAAAAAAGTACAGCTTTATGTAGCAAAGCGCAGAGCAGTAAGCAAGAACATCCGAACGTAGCGAAGCCGGAAGCCTTTTCAAGGAAAGTAACAAGGAAAGAAACGGTTTCACGTCTCCAACTCAGATGATGTAAATCTGCAAAGCAACTTCTTTGCATAAGAAAGAAGCAGTTACACATCCCCACCCAAATGGTGAAAGTCAGCAAGCAGCTCCCTTGAATGAGGAAGAAGCCAGTTTCACAACCCCCTGGCAGTTGCTGACCCCCCCAGAATGCGTTTCCTGCTTCATCTCTTGGGCCAAAGAACATACAGGGCTTCACTTATAATGCTAACCAGTTAAAGTATGCCAGTAGGGCAAATATAAAATTAAATGTATGTGCTCACATAGGATGTTTGATGTCTGTATGCTGTGTTTAACATGTTTATCCTAAACCAAGAGTAACCAACAGGTATAACCATTTCTAAAGATAAAAATGAGTATGCAAGATATGGGATGTTTGGTATCGAATGAAAAATTGTTGTATTCACAGAGCATTAATGTGCATGAAAAGACCAATGTTAATAGACTTTGTCTTAAATTTCTAAAACTCCATGGAGGTTTCCTCCCATGTGACAGACCAAACCATAGGTTAATGTATGCACGAAAAGGAGGAACCATGCGAGCAACCATGGGCTACGACCACAACCACCTCTGATTGGGACAAAGGGCTGTGAGATGGACCCACACCATGAGGTCAAAAAACCAAGGTCTGAGCAGCCTTACATGACGTCATGGGCGTCTGAAGGTAACCAGCAAGCTCGACCACTTCCTCACACCTTGTGCTTCCATCCTTGTGGGCGCTATGCCACCTCTGCTGGCGTCATCCGCTCTTCAAGAACTCACAATAAGACTTCGTGCCAGAACTCCAAAGTCCTGCAACGAAGAAACCGTCAGAAGAAGTTCCAGAGCGCCACCATCGGTAACCAGGCAACCATCGGTAACCATCTCAACCTCAGCGCACCATTCCCTTCACTGGAGCTGAACCAACGGATGAGAATGAAACGGAATGCAAGTAAACAAATAAAGCTCCATACCTTACTAAACATTGGGGCTCACTTCCTAACTAAACAATCAGTTTAAACCCAAGGCGCTGCTCTTGTGACTTTCTCAGTTCTAGTAAACATTACTAGAAGAACTCCATTAACTTTCACCTCTGAAATGTGAGTGTGTTTATGTGTGTGTGTGTGTGTGAGAGTGTGTGTAGCGTAGTTTCATGTAACGTAAAATAGTTCAATAAATTCTTGTTTCTTTATATAGAACTGTTGTCTTGGTCATATATTTTAAAGTCTAAACATTTGCCCAGATCTTGTTAAGTTGCTCATAATTGGTAAGTACCAGATTTGGTATTATCATCATTGGCCGCAGGATAAACAGAATTGGTAAGAAACACTAAATCATGGTAAACATTGAACGGATAGATTAAGTGCATGCTATAAATTTTATTCAGTTGAATCAAATTAACCCAAATCATTAAAGATTCGATTAACCTCTAACCCAGAGCTGAAAACCCTACAATAGAATAGAACACATCTCTGTTGCTCTGCTGGTGTGGTATGGAGAGCCGCACAATGAGATGTTTTGATGTTTATAAGAGCCCTGATGCAGGGCTTAAGAGGGAGTCAATGAAATAGGAGTTTGGGAGAGTGCCTATGATACGTATGGGAAGATCTTTTCATTTGGAGATAGCGTGGGAATATTAATTAAGGAACTTAATTAAGGAAACAAAAGAAAACTGAAAACACAAAATAAACAGCGCCCTGCTGTCTATGCAAGAATGGATGGGGCTCTGGAAACTAAAACAAAAACTATATCCTCTCGGTGCCTTTGCCCTTACTGAGGCTTTATTTAAGAGAGAGGGGTTTGTGTCTTTTTTGTACTTTTATACTTAACCTGAGAGCGCGCACTTAAAGGACAGCGTGCTGCTCTGTCTCTCTCTCTCTCTCTCTGTTTCATTGGTGTCTTAGGAAAACAGAGACTGGGTCTTTGTCTGTCTATCTATTTTTTTCTTTCTTTTTTTCTCTTTTCTTTGGCCCTGATGCCTTACTGGTGCTACCGAAATGATTGCACGACGTGCGGAGGTATCAGGACCTTTAAATAAGGGCAGCGTGAATGCTCAAGGTGTGGAACATTCATGCTGATTGCCTTGGGACAGCGTTGGCTGGAAACCGTCTGTCTACGTTGCCACGCCTCCGCCTGTTGAGAACTCCGCGGGGTAGCAGCCTGCGAATCTGCCCATTCTGAACAGCACAGAGTATTCATGCGTGGTTCTGCCCCTTGTGAGATCCGCGTCGTTACAATCTCACCTTTACTAGACAGGCTTTACCCAAGCCCTCACCTGTGTATCTGATGTGGTACATCGCAAATTGATTGGGTAAGGCATGTTTTGGACTGGGGCATTGGTCCTAGAAATTGCAGCTTCCCTGTAACATCATCACCCCACATCAAACAACTATAAACTTTAAAATAATAACAAGAAGCTGTCACGAGTCAGCTGGATCAACCCAGCACCTCCGGACCCTGAGACTCCACTCCAAATCTTTCTCCCCAAATTAAGCACCATTTGTCTGCTATTGGGTTCACTCCATTTCGGTTACCCCGCCTCTGACAGAAGCAGCCTTTGTCACTGTACAGAATACAGTGAAATTATAAGTGCATCTTAAATGATGCATTTACAAAGACTGCATTAAATTAGGACAATACAGACAAACCAAATGTTATAAACAAATAAAATATTTGGTAATACATAATGGTAGGTAAATAATAATAATACATTTTATTTATAAGTACCTCTCAAGCACCCAATGACCCTTTATTTTGAATCAAATAAGAGGTAGAACACTTTACACCTATACATTTAGAAAGTTAAATAAGTAATTAATATAATAAATAAAATAAGTCAATTTGGTTATGTCATGTGGCGTCGACTCTGTCGCGCAGGCTTGGGAAACCCAAAAGCAGACACAACAGATAGGACTTAGCTTAAATGATTTTAATGACAAAATGAGAAGGATAGAAAAGAGGGTGTCTGAGGTGGGCAGTGGCTTAGCTTGGCAGTGGCCATAGAGGGGGTTAAAGGATGGGTGATGCAGAGCAAGTGCCGTGGCCAACACGCAGAGTGAACGCGGCTGTGCTGGGAGATCAGACCTGCAGCGCACATGCAATGTTTAACACACAGAAAGAGCGTGGTGGTGTGATGAATCAGTGCTGTGGCGCGTGTGCTGAGTCCGACGTGCAGATTGAGAGAGAGCAGTGGAGAGGAGAGGAGGGGAGAGGAGTCACAGGTGATCAAAGTTTGGCTCGAGGCGTGGGCGTGACCTGGTGTACCGTGACAGGTTATGCATAAAAAAGAGTGTTGGATGTTAAAATTAACTTGTGGCTTGGCTCCACCAATTGTATTAAGATTAAAGCTTGGTACTGATAAAAGGCCAGGGCAGGCATATGTGATCACTTTCGTCAGGTACACTAGAGCAATTTTATTTGAAGCTTTAAATGTACATTAAACAATTTTAAAATAATTACAATAAGATATTGGAGCTGGATTAACAAAAGGTATGATGTGTTCCAATTTCTGTGATTGCAAAATAAGGTTTGCAGAATTCATATATGCTATAAATGATTATTAGGGATGACAAATAAAATGGATATACAGTAGTGTAGGGACTGGCAGGCCACCTCAAAGAGGGCCTCTGGAAGAGGAAGAGATAGTTCACGACATCAGCAAATAAGGAAAGAAACTGTTACTCTTTCCCAACGTGGATGGAGCAGATCTGCAAAAACAACTTCTTTGCACAAGAGAAATGCATCTCACATCTCCACTCAAAATGGTGTACAGCAGCACAAGTGCCTTGAATAGGGAAGTTTCACAACCCCCTGGCAGTTGCTGACTCCCCAGAATGCGTTTGGTCTGGGCCCCATAACAGAGAACATACAAAACTTAAGGGACACGTACTATGTTCATCAGTTAAAGTATGCCACTAGGGCAGATATAAAATTACATATGTGTGTACATGTAGAATGTGTCACGGCGTGCGCCCAAATCTATTATCGCCCCTCGTTCACTTCGTAGGCTCCTTCTGCAGCAAGGGAAAATTTGACATTTTGGATATCCAGAGGAAAGAACTAAAAAACATTTACTTTCATGGGAAAGGAGACACCAAACTTTCTTAATGACTTAAACAGGTGAAAACATTTTACTTTCACAGGGAAAAAAGACAACATTCTTAATGACTTAAACAACTCTATAAAGAAACAACTACCCCTTAATGTACCTTCCATATGTCACCTTTGACCTTGAGCGGTTAATGTAGTTATGAATTATGATGACCGTTGACCTATAAGCAATCAATCAAAAAATTTTACCTTTTCCCCACTCTATATATCTCTCTCTTGCTTAAAGACTATAAAAACCTGCATTACTCATAATTGTGAGCTATTGTAATTATGCTCATTGGACTCTGACCACAGTTTACTAATGCAATAGTAGAACAATAGTTTATCATCTGTTGGCACACTAGTGATCAAAAGTATATCAGACATTTATTTTACCAAATTCTGTGTGTAAATCTGGGTGTGTAATTTCTGAGAACCCTGGGCATATACACAAGATGATAATAAGTCCTCATGAATGGAATGCAAATCACAGGGAAAAGGTGGAATAAGAAATATACAATGAATCAACTTTAATGTGGCTGAATTAAAACAATTTGAGTCAACAAAATTTTTTTTTTACATAGGGACAGGTAGGTTTGGACAGGTTGTTTTCCTTACTTAATTAAATCATCATTTAATAACTGCATTTTGTATTTACTCAGGCTATTTTTGTGTAATATTAAAAATTAGTTTGATGATATGAATCATTCCACTGTGACAACTATGCCAAAAAAAGTAAAAAATCAGGAAGGGGCAAGTACTTTTTTACAGCACTCTCTCTATATATAGTCTTATGAAAAAAAAAATGTCGTGCCCCTTGATAAATAACAGATTAGGGTGATTTCTTTTTTATTTAAAAGATGTTAAAACAGTCTGTCTTGGAAATGGAAAAAAGCACAATATTTTCAGCAAAAATAGTTACTTCTTATGCCATAAATTGAACAAAAATATATGAATAAATACAAACATTATTATGACACTAAGGTTTGGGCACTCTAAGAGTTCCAGAGTCTCAGGTTTCAGACCTTAATCAGCTCTTTAGATCTGATGCATGGCAACAGCTGTCATTAGTAAATGCAAATTTCAAAGCTTTATAAATACTTTGACTCTTCAAACCTTGTGCACACACTTACAGACATTTAAAAATCATGGGTTCCTCTAAGCAGCTGTGAAAATGAAAGTTATTGATGCCCACAATGCAGGAGAAGGCTACAAGAAGATAGCAAAGCATTGTCAGCTTGCAGTTTCCACAGTGAGAAATGTAATTAAGACATGGCAGTTCAGGAGAAACAGGGTCAAGACAAGATATGAAAGAGTCAAGAGGAAGAGTCAGCAGAAGAAAACCTTATCTGCATCCCCATCCTAAAATCCAACGTCAGAAGTATGCAACAGAACATCTACAGCCTGATGCATTTCGGAAACAAGTGCTGTGGACTGATGAAGCTAAAAAAGAACTCTTTGGCCACAATCAGCAAAGGAATGTTTTTCAATTTACTCACCTATCACAGCTGCTGTTTGTTGGGCTGGGAAGGCCTCCTTAGTGTCATGTGTGGAGCTTAAGGCTTTGCAGATTCTACCAACAAAAGACAAAAAATAAAGCAAAATAAAGTTCTTATCATGAACTCCAGCCCAGGGTTTCTCTCTATGCACTCACCACACACCTGTACCTGATTGGTAATTATCTCTGCTTCAATAGCACGCAGAGAGGATCAGTCTGTGCCACAGTATCTGGCTTGTGTGCATCGCATTTTCTTTACAAGTTCAATGTTATTTTATTTGTATAGTGCTTTTAATAATTGACATTGTCGCAAAGCAGCTTTACACAACGAAAAGAATTATGAATGTGTATGAATCAAAATGATAAGATTGTCCCTGATGAGCAAGTCGACGACGATGGCAACAGAGGCAAGGAAAACAGTTCCCAGTCACCACATGCATCCCAGGCAGACTACACGGGGCATCCATGCGACAAGATCTCCAATTGGGACACAAGGATGAGTCAGACAAGTCCAGAAGGCAGAAGGGGGTCAGGATCACTAACAGCTCAGAAGCGACATGTATAGCTCGAGAGAGAGAGAGAGAGAGAGAGAGAGAGAGAGAGAGAGAGACGAGGAGAGATGGCAGTTAGGTATGGTCACAGTCACACAATGTAAAAGGTGAATGTATATTTAGTGCAGAGTGCAAGCAGGAACTCCAACAGAACTAAATATGACAGCATAACTAAAAGGGAGAGCCAGAAGGAAACACAGACATGGGAGCTCCCTAATATGTAAGGCGACCACTTCACCGTCAACAAACCAGAGTGATCAGTGAGAGTGGGAAAGGCAGCATCTAAACACCAAACTCCAAACTTGAGAACATGCAGAATAGTCACCATTTAAATCTACAAACGAATAATGATCAGTCAAATAGGATCTGAGACAGGAGAGGCTTGTTCCCTTGATTCCAACTACATTTTCTAATCTGTGAAGGAGAATACTATGATCAATTGTTTCAAAAGCTGCACTGAGCTCGAGTAACACAAGCATAGTGACGCAACCATGATCAGAGGCCAATATGATGAGGTGAGATATCAATGTGGTGAGGCCTAAATCCTGACTGATACAGTTCTATTATGCTATTATTATATTTTTGCAGAAGAGATGAGTGAAATTAGTTCATTCTCTAAAGTATTCTAGGTTCTGATGTGATATGGTACGTTTATCAACTGTTATGCAATTTTGTTATTGAAAAACTTCATGAAGTCCTCACTACTATATGTTGTTGTTGTGGAGATTTATGCAGTGGTCTTGTTTCTAGTTTATTTAGCTATGGTATTAAATAAAAATCCAGGCTTATTTTTCTTATTTTCTGTAAGAGTGGAGAGACGCAATGATCTAGCAGCACTGAGAGCTTTTTTTTTTTGTTTTGTTTTATAGTTCGGGATGCTTTCCTTCCATGCTATTTGGAATACTAACAATTTAGTTTGACATCATTTGCGTTCTAATTTTCGAGTGGTCTGTTTAAAAGTGCGTGTGTGGTCATTATACCAGGGAGCGTGTTTCTTATCTCTTATCATTTTCCTTTTAACTGGAGCTACATTATCTAAGGTATAACAGAATGACTCTAAATATTCAGTCGCCAGATCGAGTTCTGTGGAGTCAGATGGGGATCCAATCAAAGTTGATAACTCTGGCAGAATTTTGATAAAGCTCTGTGTGGTATTTGATGTGAATGTATGTCTCTCATCAACATACAGCAGTGCTGTGCTTATATTATTACTATGGCGCACTTTAATTGCGACAAGACAGTGATCTGAGATAGCTTCAGACTGTGGAATTTTGATAATATTTCTTATACTTAATCCGAAGCATATGTTAAATCTACTACACACTGATTTACTCTTACTGAGTCCAGGATGGACATAAATGCTGTTCTCACAAAATTCTTTTTTTATTATTATTTTTTTTAATGGGGTTCTTGCTTCTTCTCATCATTTGTCTACATGCCATCTTTCCTTGAACATTACTGGGTTTGACTCTTGGACAAAAAACAATTTTCAATTTACATTCATTATTTAAAAAAAACAAAACAAGCAAAAACCCTGTCATCATATACATAATCCACAATGTTTCCTTACAATATTCTAGTTATAGATAGACCCCCCAAGGGACTACAAAACAGTATATAGTGAGACCAAGCCCAATAGGTTTTTGGAACATCCAGAAGCATACCAGTTAACCAATTTTATGACAAGTCACCATACCAAAACAAATTATGAGACAAGTCACATCTATGCATTGATGGTACAAAAATAACATATGACAGATTGTTTGGTTGCCTATTGCACAGTTAGAGATTGGAGTGTAATTTTTAGTTGTTTACTCATTGTTGTTGTTTACTCATTTAATTATTTACTTGTTGATTTACTGAATAACAGTTCGCTAGACATCGCTAGACGATCATAAATGAGCAATTTAAAAATGAGTTTTTCTTTTCCCTAGAAAACTAAATTATTTTGCCAAGAGTAGTGAGAGTACTCTAGGTGTCTATAACATTGGAAACAATATATATATTTTTTTGCTTTAGCAACCATTTTGCAATGAAATCATATTTGAAATGCAATATTTAAATGTAATGATAATTCCCTGAAGGAACTGTGCAGCTTGCAAGGTGTTTGATATAAAAAAAAAAAAATGGTACAACGTTCAAAGAATTTAAATATTGACAGTCATTTTATTGGAATTTACATTCAAGGATAAAACATAAATTCTACATAAAAATCATTTAAAAAAAAATCTAACTACCACAGATTGCTTATAATGTAGCATATATACCGTGGCACATCAGTAGCCTTTGAAATTTTTATATGATGTTGGGTCCTGTACAAAATATTTCATTCACAACGTTTAGACTCAGTGGTTTTCATGATTTGGGAGAATGGAGGCATATTCTATCCATTCCCTATCTTCTAATGTTTACATTTTCTTCTACTGTGAACCTTGCACTCATATACTTAATTGTATCTCAAAGAGCTCTTCACTCTCCTATGTGTATACTAATTGGTCTTATGGCAGTTGTAGACCTCTCTTTACCACTTTTTTGTATACCAAATATGCTGTTAAGTTTCTTATTTAACTGGAAAGAAATTTCACTTCTTGGCTGTTTGGTGCAAATGTTTTTCATTCATTGTGTTGCCACATTTCATTCTACGATACTGGTTTGGATGGCTTTGGATCGTTTTTTTGCTATATGCAAACCTCTTTATTACCATAAATACATGGCAATGACCAACTTTAAAAAATTCATTATTTTTCCAATTATCAGAAATGTGTTCTTGATTACCACAATGGTTTCTTGGGCTGGAAAATTAACGTTTTGTGCAACAAATGAAATAGATCATTGTTTTTGTGAACACATGGCATTGGTTCAGCTGGCATGTGGAGATACTACCACTAACAATATATTAGGGCTTTTAAGCATTTTTTTCACAATTACTGCTGATTTTATTTTTGTTACAATATCATACATAGTGATACTTTCTTCTGTCCTGAGAGCTGGTAAAACTTGCTTAAAGGCTTTTAATACCTGTATTACTCATATAATTGTCATGACAGTTAGTCTGACTTTCGCTTTAATTGCCTTTATGTCGTACAGAATAAGAAACAATTTCTCTCCCTCCAGCCGTGCCTTCCTGAGTACAATGTACTTGCTTTTTCCAAGCTGTTTTAATCCAATTATATATGGAATAAGAACCAAAGAAATAAGAGAACAGTTTCTGAGATGGATGAACCATTTCAAGGTCTTCACAATGTAACAATATAATGTATACAATTGACCACTTCATAAATATCCCTTAACAAGAAGTTACCAGTTATAATAAAATGTTTATAAGTAGTTAAATGATTATTTTATAGCGTTAACTGATTTGAAATTGAATAGTACATAAAAAACTAAGAAGCTTAGCAATAACTAGCTTACCATTGAGAATGCAGACTTGTATTCAATGACACTAATATGTACAGTAAATTGATTTTAACAATTTTGGAGAGGATTAAGGTAATGTAAACTGAGGTTGCAACCATTTGACCATTTCATTGCTAGTCCTCCCCTACTGCATAACAAATACACATTAATAAGGGAAAATGTTAGATTCACGCTATCCTTTTAAAATGCAGCTCATACAACATAATAAACTAATGATACTTGGAGAAGAGAACACCTGCCTTTGTTACATGAAAATATGTTGTGAAAATATATATATATATATATATATATATATATATATATATATATATATATATATATCCTAGCATTCCAAAGCAAAGTGTACTTGCTCTAGACTAATGACTAGTATACTTGACATTTGCTATTTTGGAACAACTAATTTTGTACTAAGCGCATTTAAGTTGTAAAAATTGTACAAAAGCACAAATGTATTAAGTATTTTGTGTGTTAAAGTGGAACAACTTTATGTATACTTAGTACACTTAAAGTGTATGGCTATGTTTGTACTAACATACAAACCTGACAGTAATTGATGAAATTAAAGAATATATTTAATTTTAATTATTTTTACTTTGTTATAAGTAGATGAATAATATACCATAAATATATTCTTATTGCAGCAGTAGCATGCTGTTATACTTCTGGCCAATTCCAAATACTAATAAGTACACTTTGTGGTTAATACAAATATACTTTTATTATATCATACAGTACGCACAGTCTTCTATACTACTCTATTGAAAATGAGTTACCAGTACACTAAAGGAGCTTAGAACCATTTACAAATGCTGAATGCATTTTCTACACTATAACATGTTTTTGAAACACATTACATCTGCAATTATGAGGCAGATTTTATTCACAAGTTCAACTACAAAAAAAAAAAAACAGATTTACAAAAATAAAAAACAGTACTATAGTTTATTTGTGTTCAACAAAAAGTTAGGTTGTCTCACAAACACACAAACAAAACTTTTAGTATTAGAATATACAGTATTAGGTCAAATCTGGTGTGTTGATTCTAGCTGTTACGCAGAGACTCTGGAAAAGGCAGAGAGCTACGGAACATTATACCAAAAGCAAAGTACATACGATTTAGCAGAAACACATTAGACAATACATTCTATAGTTTAAACTAAGAGTCAAGGTCAAATTTCTTAATTAGTGGTTTAATAACTGCTAATTTAAAAGAATTTGGAACATATCCACTGCTGTTCTTTTCAACAGGGGTCCCATTATTCTATACATTATTCTATCTGCTTGAGAAAATGTTTCAGTATAGGATCTAATACACAGATTGATAATTTTGCAGAAGGGATGAATGAAATTACCTCATTCTCTTCAAGGGGAGTAAAGTCGTCTAGGTTCTGATCTAATATGGTTAGTGTAGGTTTAACATAATGTAAACATTTTAAAATTGCCCAAGGTATTCTCTACCATAAATATGTAGGGTTTACATAAAGAAGACCAAAAATGACCGATGCATTCTTTACCTTTATTATGTAGTGTTTTAGCTCTGGGTCAGCGGTATATCAAATCTTTAATGATTCAGGCTAATTTTATTAACTGAATTAAAATAGCACAATTGAGTGCATCTTACCAATTCTTTTTATCTCGCGGCCAACAAGGATAATACAAAATCTGGTATTTGTCCATTACGTGCGCTGTGGTTGAGGTGACATCTTAATCTGCATTAATTAAATAGCTTGGTTTCAAACCCTAATTTTTTTTGCCTAAAATTTACGATTTTATTATTACAAAGTTCAGAACAGAGAACATTCAAAGCTTTAGGGACACAAACTATGTTAATCAGTTAAAGTATGCCACTAGAACAGATATAAAATCATATATGTGTGTGCATGTAGAATGTATGATGTCTTTGTATTATGTTCAACATGTGTATCATAAACTTAGAGTGTAATCAACCTGTACAACCCTTGCTATAGATAAAGGTATGAATGGGTATGGAAGACATGGGATGTTTGGTATCATTTGAAAGCTCTGTATATTCAATACATGTTTGCCTCACTCTAACAAGTGAAGTCGAGGTTGTTCAGCTATAAAGAGCTAACTTGAATTAAAAAATTTCAAGTTGTTCGGGTTGTTCAGTGTTTAATGCGCTGCCATTTTCCTGACTACCCATAACTGTGTTGAACTAGCATGCTCGTTTAAGTGGTGTACATAACCATAGCAATGACCGTGACCCAGAAACCCTAAACGACCCTTTTCAGAGTAACTTCAGTGCACATGCGCGTTCAGCAGCGCCATCTGAAATTAGTTTTAAACAAAGCCTAGCATAAGCTATGCTAGTTAGCAAACCTAGCGCGTTTACATGGTAGCCTATGTGCAGGTAACATACATGCTAGTAGCACTGAAGGCTAGTGGTTAGCACATAGCATCTTTCAGTTGTGAATGCACTGTTTGAAAGTTGTTAAAGTGACCTAACCCCTTTACCTCTAACTTTAACTCACATCAGTGGGTCCTTTCCCCTTTTCTCTTCTGACCTACTTCCTTATTACTTTACTGATACTCACTGGGTTCATTTGATGACATCCTGAATGTTGATAATTTTCTAATTGTTTTAATCTAAAACTTGAATTCAATTTCATAAATTATTACAGTTTCGGCATTCATTGTAAAGATACTGGTGGATTAACTTAACTGTAATTACTTATATGATTTTGGTGATAAACCTTATTCAAACTTGATCGTCAACTATCATTACTTAAAGATTTTTTAAATTTCAAAGTAATAATCAATTAGAGTTTGGTCCCTATGATTCATAATTTAAAATCCAAATTTAAAAGTTTTCTCCCTATCCACTAGGTGTTACTTTTCTTATTCAGGTTTAACTAACTTTGTCAACCCTGCTAAGTGTCCTAACATTAGGAGAAAACCCTACACTCTTTTCTTCTCTTTTTATCAGTTTCCTCTTCTGATTTGACTACTGCTATTCTAGGATTGTACCTGTGAAAGTCACAAAAGCACAGAACTGTAGAAACGTTACACAGGGATGAAACGTGAATTCTTAGGTTTAAAGACGTCTGACTCTCACTGTACCTTCCTTTTTTGTGTCGGGATCCTACCAAGCCAAGGCTAAAGCAGGTCAACTAGAAGAGTTTCAATTTGTGTATGGTTGTCAACCCTAATGCTGAGTAAACCAATACCATCATTGTTATTGCTTTCTTTCGCCCGGAGGAGATTTTAAATAACAATCACGGTCCTAGTACTGAGAATTACCCATTTCAAAAGCCCTTTATTTAGGAGCACCGCTCTAAAGCAAACTTGATAAAAAACAAAAGGGGGAGAAGAAACTTGGTATCGAACACTTTCTGACACCAGAAAAGCAGATTCTGTTTGTTTTTGTTTCCTCAGCTTAGCATTAATTCCAACCTTACCTTACAAAAGGAGAACCTCCTCTTATAGGAAAGGAGGGCTTACAATTACTACTCTATCCCTTGCTCTGTGTGTTGTTCTTTTTTTTCTGCATCTGTTATCTAGCTGTGCTAACTGAGTGTTCACTTACTCTTCCCACAGAGACTCCCAGTTAATAGCACACCCACCAGAGGACCACAGTCACAGAGAACCATGCTCAGCAGTAGCTCACACTTACACATCTGTTTGCTGTGTTGTTGTTTTTTGTTTCTTGTTCATCCTGTTTTGCTTTTCTTCTTCTCAAATCTGTGTCAGTTGTGGTTCTAGACCCCATCAAACATGTCTCACACCACAGACCATGTCAGTCGCTGGGAGATCTGAAGACAATGTTGTAACCGACAGCCTCCTACCTAAGGCCACCGAAACACTAAAGCACCAGCCACAGGGACAGCTGGATGACAACTTAACGAGCTCTATGAAACAAGACCCAAGTCAGTGTTACAGTCCCAAAGAACTGCCCAAGATCACCAGCCTCTACATCACACACCCATCATCGCCCTCAAGCTGAGCGACAGACACGCAGCCTATCTCCAGCAAGAGCTGACACATGCACAACGAAGTATCAAGCAGCTAGAACTGGAGGCTGAGGAGCGACAGAAAGGGGTGACAAGGTAGAGCAAGAGGTGGAAATCACCAGGCTGCAAAAAGCCCTGGCAACTACTACACATGAAAGGGAACAAGGCAAGGCAGACAATGCTGATCTCTCTGACAGGCTGCAGTATGCAGAACAGATACTAGAAAAGGGAAAGGCTGACTCCAGGGAGAAAAACAGCAGAATTAAAGCCCTCGAAACTCTCTTGGACCAGGCAAGGAATGACATCGCCTCATGTGACAGCTGGACCATACTAAAGAAGGAATACATGCCCGCCTGTGAATGGTGCCACGATCTTTCAAGGAAACGATGGGTACCCATCTCACCACTTCTGAGCAGCACCAGGTCCCCTATTCTTGGACCAACACGTAGTGGACGAAGTGATGGAGCGGGGTCGAAGCATCTCCCAGCACCTTCCAAAGAACCCTACCTCACAACAAAACACAGAGTACCTGCTCCTTTCAAGCTACCAAGCATCGCATGGCATAGACCTCAAAGACCTCGACAAGCTTGCCTGGAACATTGACAAATTCATGCCACATATGCCAGGTAACCAAGATGTCCACACATATCTACGAGTCATTGATTTCCATCTTGAAATGACACTGACCAACGTAGATTCTATTTGATCCGAGCAACATCCAGCCCTGAAGTGTGCAGCTTCCTAGACCGGCAGCCTGATCACACAAAGACTGACTATCATCTGCTCCCAGAAGCTCTCGTCAAAGAATTTGCTGATTTTGAGTTAAAACAGGGACTAGTGGCTGCTCCAGAAACAAGACAAGGTCTTCACGAACCTTCGCATACGTAATACAAACAAGCATACTTTGGCAATTGGAATAAAGCAGACATGGAACAAGATCTGAACTTCAGGACTCTCTTCCTACAAAACCTCCATCCTGGAGTACATCACCACCTTGGCATTCTTCAATGTCCATGAACAATGAATATGCAGCAGTTGCGAGACTTGGCACAGAAAGCCTACAAAAAACAGAAGATGGCTCCTATGCTGGTACCCGACCTAAACAGCTGAACTGCCACTGGGATGGATCACGTGGACGACAAACCTCATCAATACCTCATGAATGTCAGTGGAAGAAATCATGTAATTGGCCAAATTCAAAAGGGAAAAGCTTGTGGGAATCCAACTGAACCTCCAAAGGAAAATGACAAAAACACCCTGGAGCAACCAGCCCAAGGAATCGACGAAGAAACTCGTCAAGATTCCAAGCTAACCCAGCTCAAGCCAAAGCCACGAGTGAGTCAAAGACATCACCATGCTTCGACCCCCAAGAACTGATTACAGTGATGATTGAAGTTTTTTTTTTTCCAAATTGATTTGTTCTGAAAGGGAAGAACAAACCACTGACACAGATCAACTGTCCTATATCTTTCACCACACTAACATAGTTGTTCCTGATAAAGGTATATACAGGTTTTTTTTTTTTTTTTGGAAACATAACACCTAATCATCCTCCTCTGCTGATCTGCTAGGCCCAACCTCTAGTAGAGAAGAGGTTCTCTACCCATGTGACACTGGTTTTTCTTTCTTAACCTCTGTGTCCTTGTGTCCCTTTTTACTTTGTTTTCTTTTCTCTTTGGCTTTTCTTTCTCCTCTATCATGAAGGAACTACATGGTCAACCTAGGTACCACCCCAAGCAATGCATCCCTAGGCTTAAGTGTCCCTAATGCGACTTTGCCAAAATTAATTAAATCCTGCACCATGACTCAGTTGGAGATGGAGTTGTTGTTTGTATCTTGCATGTGCCTGTTCTCTCTCTCTCTCTCTCTCTTCCTTTTTGTTCCAGTGCCTGCTGATGTTCGCAACGGGAACCTCACAGAGCAAAAGGGGGGATATGTAGGGACTTACAGGCCACCTCAAAGACGGCCTCTGGAAGAGGAAGAGACAGTTCACGACATCAGCAAATAAGGAAAGAACGGTTACTCTTTCCCAACGCAGATGGAGCAGATCTGCAAAAACAACTTCTTTGCACAAGTGAAAAGCATCTCACATCTCCACTCAAAACAGTGTAGAGCAGCACAAGTGCCTTGAATAGGGATGTTTCATAACCCCCTGGCAGTTGCTGACCCTCTGGAATGCATTTCCTCTGGGCCCCAGAACAGAGAACATACAAAGCTTTAGGAACAAGTACTATGTTAATCAGTTAAAGTAAGCCGCTAGGGCAGATATAAAAGTATATATGTGTGTAAATGTAGAATGTATGATGTCTTTGTGTTGTGTTCAACATGGTTATTATAAACTTAAGGAGTGTGATCAACCTGTACAGCCCTTGCTATAGATAAAGGTATGAATGGGTATGCAAGACATGGGATGTTTGGTATCAAATGAAAGCTCTGCATATTCAATGAACATTGATGTGCATGGAATCTTGAACCAGACTCATGTTAATACACTTTACCTAAATTACTAAAACTCTACTGAGATGGCCTCCCACGTGACAGAGCAAACCATAGGTTTAATGTATTCACGAAAAAGAGGAACCATGCCGGGCGTGACTACGCCCCCAACCATCTATGATTGGAACAAATGGCTGTGGGACAGACCTTCACCGTGAGATTAAAAACCTAAGGACTGAGCAGCCTCTGCACATTTCCGATCTCAACTAATGCCTGAACTTTGACTTCTAACCTGCGCCACCCAGCAATTGAAGACTCCGCTCTCCTTGACACACAAAGAAACTTCGTGCAATAAAGAGGCCTGCAGAAGAAGTCTCAGAGCGTCATCATCAGTAACCACGCAACCAACACGCCAAGGGCTTTCATGAAAGACGTCACCCAGTGAGACCAACGAGAACAACCGTCACGTAACGCAAGTAAATCAAACAAAACTTCATACCTTGCTGAAAGTGGTGCGCAATTCATAACTACACCGTAAGATTAAACCTATCCTAAACAGAACTCAATTAACTTTCACCCTTTAAACGGTTCATGTGTGTGTGTGTGTGTGTGTGTGTGTGTGTGTGCGCTTGTGTGTAAGTGAGTAAATAGTGTAGTTTCGTGTAACATAGATTAGTTCAATAAATTCTTGCTTCTTTATAAAGAACTGTTGTCTTGTTCATGTATTTTAATGTTTAAACATTTGCCCAGATCTTGCGTTACCTTGCTCATAATTTCTAAATACTAGATTTTGTGTTATTATCGATGGTCACGTGATAAGCAGAACTGGTAAGATACACTAAATTGTGCTAAACGCTGGACGTCTGGTCGATAAAGTGTATTCTATAAATTTTAATTCAATTCAATAACATTAACCCGAATCCTTAAAGATTCGATTCACCTCTAATCCAGTGTTGAAAGCCTACAGTGGCTAACGCTATCACAGTTCAATGGTTAACATTAGCACAGGCAGTTTATTTACATTCCAGAATTCTCAAAACAGTATTTTACACACTCTTTGGTAAATAGGTTTATTAATATATTTAGTTTTAATCAAAACTAGATATTCTGTATTTCTTTGTCTTCACCAAATTCTCCTGTTCTTTTTAAACAGAGCTCCGCTGTGGAGGATTGGCTCAAACGGGTGACGGCTGTCCTTTTGAGCTACTGGGGGAGCACAAACAAGCTGTTGAGGGTGCTGTAGTAGGGATTACATCACAGCCCTGTTGAAAAATCCAGCATAGACCAGAATGATTTATATGCTGTCCTATGCTGGTTAATACTGGTTAGTGCTGGTCTGATGCTGGCTTAGCTGGTGAACCAGCATAACTGATGGAAGACAAGCATGCCTACTGAAAAATCCAGCATAGGCCAGCATGATTTATTTATACTGAAAATAATGTGTGAAGTAAATACATGGACCGTGTAGTGTTATCTTTAAATGCATTTACATACAAGAGACAAAAACAATCAATTTAACAAAAACATGTAAATACATTATTTAAAATTTATTAAATATCTGTGGGTTGTCTAAAAACACAACCTTTATATAAAAAAAGTAATTAATGGAAATCACTTAAAATTGAAAAAAAAAAAAAAAGAATAATAACAGCATAGACAATCATAGCTGGTGACCAGCATACCAGTACCATGGGGTCAGCTGTTTTGGCCGTGGGACCACTTGCATTTTTCATGATAACCATTAAAATAACTTAAAATGTTCCATCATTTTTAACCATACACATACATGTAATGCATCAATTTATCCCTTACAAACAATAAATGCAGTTTCTGGGGGAAAACTGCAGTTTTTGTGAAGTACAATGTAGTACAATGCAGTACAGAGCAGCTGGAGTGCAGTTGGAGTTCAGTACAGAGCAGCTGGAGTGCAGTTGGAGTGCAGTACAGTGCAGTAAAGTGCAGATGGAGTGCAGTACAGTGCAGTTCAAGTGCTGTTGGAATGCAGTCAGTCAATGTAGTTGTATTGAAATATGGTTCTGTACCGTTGTCCATTCTAAAAATAACTGCAGCTTCTGGGATAAAAACTGTGAAGTACAATGAAGTACTATTTATTCGGTACTAATTCAGTTAAATGCTATTGGAATGCATTTGTATAAAAATATGATTCTCTAACTTTGTAGTTATTGAACGGTTAATCCTGCACTGAATCCTGCAGTCCTTTACTGGGTTATTCTATTATTATTATTATTATTATTATTATTATTATTATTATTATTATTATATGTTTATTGTTTGGTTCAGGAAATATAGAATCCTACTAAATTCATTCAGTGAAGTGATGTGTGTCTCAATTGTAGTTTGTGATTCTGAATCCTTGGTTTATTAAAGAATGCCACGGTTATCTTAATTTCAAGCACAGGCAAACAGAAAGCAGTTGGGAGCAGGTAGAAGCAAATAGTGTGTACAAGGAAAACAATAACCTCTTCCTCTTATACTCTTCCACTGTAAAACTAAAACGTGCTTAAATATGCACCACTGTACGATTTGTCCTCACCAACCAATAAGACTGCAAGATCACATCTAATCCTCAGACAGAGTTTGAACTATAGAGTGCGCGATGCATGACCGAAACGACAGCTCATAAACGCAGAGAAAGAGACACTAACTGTTTGTGTATTTCGTTATTGAGAAACTCAGACAGGATGGAGTACTATACCACTCTTGTAGACTTTATTATTGATAATACATATTTGCGAAACATTAGAATTAAATCATGAAGAAAGCCAAGTTCAGCCAAGAAAACTTGCCCAGTTGGAAGAATCTAGAAAAGGTGCATGTTGTGGAGGAGGAACACAGCCGAACCTGAGCGATGGCCCTGTCACATCATTCAGTTAAGAGGTGAGTGGGATCTTAAGTAACTTTAATTATTTTACAACATGATACACACGTGGACAAAATTGTTGGTACCCTTGTAAGAGATCCAAGGTGAACTTCATGCTCAAGGAACATCTGTGTTGGATCGCACCATCCGTCGTTGTTTGAGCCAAAGTGGACTACATGGGAGACGACTAACTAGGACACCATTGTTGAAAACAAATTATAAAAAAAGCCAGACTGGAATATGCCAAACTACATGTTGACAAGCCACAAAGCTTCTGGGAGAATGTCCTATCGACCGATGAGACAAAAATGAAACTTTTTGCCAAGGCAAATCAGCTCTATGTTCACAGATGGAAAAATGAAGCATATCAAGAAAAGAACACTGTCCCTACTGTGAAACATGGAGGAGGCTCTTGAATCTGTGCAGGGTACAATGAAATCTCAAGACTATAAAGGGATTCTAGAGAGAAATGTGCTGGCCAGTGTCAGAAAGCTGGGTCTCAGTCGCAGGTCATGGGTCTTGCAACAGGACAATGACCCAAAACACACAGCTAAAAACACACAAGAATTGCTAAAAGGAAAACATTGGACATTCTAAAGTGGCCTTCTATGAGCCCTGACCTCAATCCTATTGAGCATATTTGGAAGGAGCTGAAACATACCATCTGGAAAAGGCGCCCTTCAAACCGGAAACAACTGGAGCAGCTTGCTCATGAGGAGTGGGCCAAAATACCTGCAGAGAGGTGCAAACGTCCCATTGACCATTACAGGAATCGTTTGATTGCAGTGATTGCCTTAAAAGGTTGTGCAACAAACTATTAAATTAGGGGTACCATCATTTTTGTCAAGGCCTGTTCCATGAGTTTATTTTTTTAAATAATTAGGTTGAAGCATGGTTGAAAAGCAATGTCTGACTTTTACTGGGTAACGTTCATAGAATTCTTATTTATTATTACTTTGAAAGATTAAAGTTATTTCTGTGACCATTGTGAGTTTTTCTTTCATTGACCGAAGAGTACCAACAATTTTGTCCACGTGTGTGTGTGTGTGTGTGTGTCTGTGTGTGTGTAATAAATAAGTTATTTAACTAGTTATTGTATTCAGATTTAGTAAAATAACAAAAAACGTTTCCTTCCTAGACCTTTTGTCCGCATTGCAATGAACTGAAGCCCAGCACATCTGCTTTCCTTGTTTTAATCTTTAATATTTAAGTGAAATATATTCAGCGTATATGCCTAAATATTGCTTTTTATTCAGGTGTATTACGAAGTGAAGACCTGTTGTTCAGTTGTTCCCTGCACGGAGAGTTTGTGTGCCCGGGCACACGTCTCATACTGTAGGTATGTGTGCATGGAGAGTTTGTGTGTGTTTGTGCGCGTGTCTCATATGTGACATTCATATGAAATACAAATATTGATTAATTGCTGAAAAGTGTATGTTGATAAGTTGGTATGTGTATGTTGTCAAAGTATTTGTGGACATATAATTAGGAGAAAAATCTAAATTAAGGATGTAACTGGCTGTTACATATTGCAGCAACTCTTTATTTGAACACAGTAAAGGTGTTAATGTTTTGCAGTGTTAACGGTTTTCCATATACATAAATGATTGGTGATTATTTTCAGGGTTTTTTTGTATATATATTTTCAAATGTTCAAATAAAACTGATTTGATTTCAGAATGTGTCATCTGTTTACAGCGTTGGCTTAATTTGTGATTGAGACAAGTGGGTTTAATTGAAATAATTTTTATTAGTAGTAGTAAGCCAGGCTCTAGCAATCTTGAACAAATCACAATATACTTTAAGCTCTCTCATATGCGCATGAGCTCTCTCTCTCTCTCTCTCTCTCTCTCGCACACACATACATGCACACACAAATAGCACCTGAAATGATTGATGATGATGATTGAGACCCATGGGTTTAATTTGCATAACAACAACTATTATTATTATTATTATTAATAATAATAATAGTAGTGGTAGTAGTAGTAATCCAAGACAATTTAAGCTCTCTCTCTCTAAAAAACACACAGCACGTGAAATTGTGTAAAAACCAAATGAAAGTAGTAGTTTACTCTAGATTATCCATGTTCTGCGATAACAGACGCTAACCTTCTGGAAATTTTTAGTTGTTTTAGTATTGTTTTCAAATGTGAATGTTTATCGGGATTTAATCTGTCTCTGCTGCCGCACCTATTCACAGTTGTGATAGGTGATTAATACCCCATCAGATTTTGATGGGGGAGTATTATGCAAGATTAAATGACAAAAGAAAAACTAATCCATTTGGGCAGATATTTGTTCCAGATATTATGTGCCATTAATTGCCTTTGTTATGCCATTCACATGACTGTGGAATAATGTTTTTTTGTGTATCATTATTTGTATTGTTTAGATTTTACAGAGCAAAACAAACATATATTAAAAATGTATAATTATATCGTTGGAAAATGGTAAGATTTCCCATAACATAACATGCGCTATACTGTTTTGTAATTACTCAATACACAAATATATATTATATATTGGGAAATATAAATGGAGAATGTACTGACTACTGACTGTTAGATGGTGCTAAGTTGGGTTCTTTCGACCTGCCGGCGCGCAAATGTGTTTGTGTTAAAGCCAGCTCAGGCAAATCTTACGAATGCAGGAGCACACGCCTGTGGCACTTTAACTGTCTTGTAAATAGCTGATTAAACCTATGAACACAACTGTGTTCTATCTCTCTCTCTCCTTCTCACACACACAAATAGCACATGAAATCGCATAAAAACAAATGAATGCAGGATTAAATGACAAAAGAAATACTATTCTGTTGTAACGATATCGGTCGTGCGAGGGGCAGATCTGCGCATAAGCTGTTCAGAACAGGCAGATCTGCAGGCTGCTACCACAGCACAAAAAAACAAATAAATACATAACTCTCTCTCTTAAGTCCTCGGTAAGGGCATAAGCCCAGAGAGGATCAAAAGGAGAGGATTTTATTTTTGTTTCCAAAGCCACGTCCATCCTCCGTAGACTGTGGAGCTTTGTTTATTTTGTGTTATTTTGTTTCCTTTCAAGTTTCCTAATTAATAATCCCATGCCAGCTCCAAACGGAAAGGTCTTCCAGTGCGTATCATAAGCACTCTTATTTTGTTAAACCCTTCTCACACACTCTTATTTTATTAAACCCCTCTCATGCGTAAGAGCTCTTATCATTAAAAACATCTTGTGGTGCGGCTTCTCCATACCGCATCACGTAACATGCGTATGGGCAGATATTCGTTCCAAATATTATGCGCCATTAATCAATTTGTTATGCCAATTTTTGACTTATCAGCCAAAAGAAAATGAATAAAATAAATAAACCATCATCAAAAATATAACGAAAACAAACCCAAGCAGAAGTTACATTTTGAGCTTTACTTTGCAGCAAAATATTATCTATCGGTATATTAAACGGAAGTAGATAAAATACACCGTAATGTAAAATACATAGCCTGCATTTGTATTCAATATTTACAGCTAGAGGTATAGATAAATTACAGATGTACCTTGTCTTTAAGGATTATTAAGGATGTCTTGGAAAATAATTAACTAATTGCAATAACTAATTTTATTTATTAAGAAATTAATTTTAAATAGCATAAGAATCATGGATTGTGTATTGAGTGATTTCAAAAATTCTGTTTTATTAATCGGTTTTATTTTATTTTTTTACCATATCATCTTTTTATTAAACTATTTTGACAATGCCTGTACAGTATATGGACATGTTGAAAAAGGCTGCCTGGACAGTTGACTAAAGCAGTCAATGCTCCACCCGGCGGGATTATACAGCTTTGCAACCATCTTATTGGAAAGCGCACAGCGTTTATGGGGCGGGGCATCAATAACTGTGTCATCGTGGGGGAGTTCGCTATGGGACTCGCCATGGTCCAGGCTCCTACTGCACTCTAAAATAAAATGACGCATATGACGTGTACAATGTGTTCTAAAGTTGAATGCATATGTTCTAAGATGGCATGTTATTGTTCAAATACTGAACATGGGTATTCTGAAGTTGTACATGTGTGTTCAAATCTAGAACACACAAGTTCAAACACATAACACAGATGTCAGATATTGTGCATTTCATGTCATAATTGCACTTAAAAACACAAACAAATTACATAAAACATAGCAATTACATAAAAACACAAAATTGGATCTGGATTAGAAATAAGATACTCCACTGTAAAATAATATTTCTATTCAGTTTAAATAATACATCAGACGCATGCAAAGCTTTGTTTTTGACAGTTTTAGATTTAATTTGTATCATATTGTGCTAAAACAATTCTACCATTAGTATCAAATTATACACATACACTTTTTCAAAATGTGCTACTAATGGCCTAAATGCCACATCTCACAAAAATTTACTCTGGATTCGCGAACTAAAAAGAAGTTTAGAACACCACCAATGTGCTCAGTAGCGACACATAGGCGTCGCTGTGCAGAGTGACTTTGCAGTTTAGCGAGTGGTACTGAGCATGCGCAGTGATCAGCCTTTCCTGGATCTCCAAGTGGAAGCGCGAAAGATTTAAAGGTAATAAAAAGACATTAGAAAGTTAGAAATTCATTTATATTTGCAGTCTGCTGAAGTTAAAAAGTATCTCTAATTGTGTGAAGATCATTGTGAGAACATTTGTGTGTGATGTTACAGGGTGAGCACTGAGTAAGAGGTAAATAATAGGCAGTAATATTCCAGTATGTTCTGTGGCAGTTTGTGGAGATTCTAACGCACGCGGTTAGCTTGATTGTGAATCTGTGTATTTAGCTAACTTCGAAGCTTAACAGGCAATTGCAAACGTTAATTTGTCATAAATCATATAAGCAAGATATAGTTTGTAATAAATACAACACCATCACCATGTATAATATATATGCACTGAAGAGTTCTGACAGTGAACTCTAACATTCACTTGCAGAATATATATGCTCCATTGACTTTAAAGGAATGGAAGAAGGGACTTTTCAGTGTAACTTATGTGTTTACTCTACCCATTTATTTGAATCATTTCAGAAGCACTATGTTAGAAGTCACAAAAATGACCCCCACTTTTCCATTGCCTGTTGTATTGATGCATGTGCCTATACAACAAAAAATGGTCTAATTACAAGGTTCATGTACACAGAAAACACTAAAGAGTCACTGAAGCTGTGCAAAATGCAGTAGAAGTGGATGACAATGATGCTTTTGACCATATGTGTGTTGACCAACCAAGTTTAGCCCTGTCCAATGCAAAATTCGCACTTTGTCTTGAAACCAAGCATAATATCTCACAAGCAGGCCTTGATAACATTGTGACAACAACTAATGATTTAGTTCAAAATCACTTGGCTAATTATAAACAACAAATCAAAAGAAAACTTGAGGATAGTGGTATACATTTAAGTTTACTAGATGATATAGAGGTTGACACTGAACTAGATTTATTTTCTACTGCCTCTAAGTCATATTACAGAAGACACTGTAAGACACTTGTAGAACCACAACAGATTAAGGTGGGTGAAAAGTTCATAACCAAAAAAGGTATCCACTTTCAAAAGTCAGCATCCACTTTTCATTAGTGACAAAAGGGCTCTGCGAATAATTTTGATTTGCGATGATATGGAAATTGTAAATCTTTTAGGTAGCCATGTAAAAAACACAAAATTACAATATTTTATTTTACTCTTTCAAATATACCCCCAGAATATCAATCAAAACTGCAAGCAATACAACTTCTAGCAGTATGCAAAGCACAGGATTTGAAAGAGGAATCGTCTGAGGAAAAACTGCTTTCAGATTTCATTAGCACTATTAATACAATGGCAACAACAGGCTTGGAAATGTATTTATATAGATCTATTCATACCATAAAGGGTATGAAATATATAAACCACACTTGTCATGGTATCTGCAGATACATTGGCATCAAACTGGCTAGGGAAATTTAAAGAAGGTGTCTCTTTTGCTCTTAAAAACTGCAGAAGGTGTTGTCATGCGCACTCCTAACACGACCGGCACAAGGACCTGGAAGTAGTACGGTTGTTATTCAGGAAGCATAAAAGGAGACAAGATGGCTCCACACATTGCTCAGTCATTGAGTTTGCCCATGCTATCGCCGACGCCCTGTCCGTCTAATCGTGAGTACTCACTTTCTTGGGTTTTGCTTTCGATTGAGTGTGTGTTATTAGAACGCGGGTTTATTTGTGTAAACTCTTGCTCTCGTGCCGAGAGAATTCTAAAAATAAACAGCGTGGTTATCCTGCCTGTTCGCGCTACTTCCGCGTTTGGGTTTACCATCCACGCTACAGGGCTAACTGCTAGTCTTCTGGTCCGTCTCCATTTGTTTGTGACAGAATGACTGAGCCATCAGCAGTAAACCCAGCGGATTACGCTCACCTCTGCAATGTGGTGGATCAACATGCTAAGCTGATCAATCAGCTCCATAGTGAAGTTGCGGTTCTCGGCCAAGGCATCCAAGACATCGCGGCCCTGCGCCGTGAGGTGGCGGAGCTACGGCAAGAGAATGCGACACTCCGCGGAGCGGCTGCTCAGCCGGCTGTTGCCACGCCCGTTGCAGCGGCTGCTGCGCCGCCACCCTCCCCCTATTCTTCTGATGTCTTCATTGCTCTACCGGATAAGTGGGATGGCACGGATGGGAAATGCAGTGTTTTTTTAAGCGCGTTGGATCTTGTGTTTGAGTTTAATTCCATCAGATACTCCACAGACCGACTGCGTGTTGCTCTTCTCGTCTCGTTGCTATCCGGGCAGGCAGCTGAGTGGGCCACGGCGGTCCTGCGATCTGATTCAGATGTAGCCTATTCCTACACAGAGTTCACCCACCAGCTAAAACTCACCTTTGAACATCCTGCTGCTGAGGTGGAGACCGACTCCAAATGATATCATCTGCGGCAGGGAGGCTCATCCGTGAGCCGCTACACGGCGGATTTCCGAACGCTCGCCGTCCAGACCGACTGGGGAGACTCCGCCCTCCAGACGGCCTACTACGAGGGACTGGCTGCGCGCATCAAGGACGAGCTCGCCGGACGAGAACTTCCAGCTACATTGGAGGGCTTAATCCAACTCGCCCTCCGGATCGACCAGCGTCTGCTCGCCCGACCCAAGCCAGCCCCTCGCACCCTGCCGGCCATCACGCCATCACTGCCTCATTTCACGCTCCGAACCCCCTCCTTCTTCTCTCACACGCCTGTTCAGGAAGCTCGCTCCTCGTTTTCTACTGCACCTACCGGACCCGTCGGCTCTCCACCTCCCGCCGTAGTTGACACCGGAGCCGGGGAACCCATGCAATTAGGGCGCGCCTCCTTAACCGCTGCAGAACGGGAACGCTGATTTAGAGAGTGTCTCTGCGCATATTGCGGGTCAGCAGCGCACCACCGAGCCATCTTTCCTCTGCGCCCGGGAAACGCGCAGCCCCGGTGAGGAGTGAGAGTGACTCACCGGGTTCCATCTCCCTCTCCACCACCCTGACCAATGATTCCCGTCTCACGGTAAGAGGTCAGAAGTACCGCATTCATCGACTCCGGTGCGGCTGGTAACTTCATTGACTCTTCTTATGCCAAGAAACTGGGGGTAAAGATCGAGGCGTTATCCCAGCCCGTAAATATTACATCTGTCGATGGTCGGCCCCTCTCCTCCAGCCCCATCACCTTCCAAACCCAACCCATCACCATGAAGATCGGCCAACATCAGGAACAGCTTCACTTCTACCTCACCCCCATCTCTTCGCCTCCTCTTATTCTTGGACACCCCTGGTTACTTCACCACGACCCGCTCATATCTTGGACACAAAGTCGGATCTTACAATGGGGGCCGACTTGTTCTGAACTCTGCCTACGGGCCCGGGCTGGGACGTGTTCTAGGGAGTCCGAGGCCCCCGAGGTCGACACAGACAACATCCCGAGTGCCTACCGGAACCTGGCTGAGGTGTTCTGTAAAAGACGGGCGCCCCACCTACCTCCTCATCACTCCTACGACCTTGCCATCGACTTTCAGCCAGGTTCCATGCCACCCCGCGGCCACCTCTACTCATTATCTGCCACCGAGACGCAGGCGATGGAGGAATATGTTTCCAGTGGACTGCGCCAAGGTACTATCTGGCCTTCCTCCTCACCTGCCAAAGCGGGGTTCTTCTTCAGCAAGAAACGCGTTGGCAGCTTACGCCCATGTGTCGATTATCGGGGGCTCAACAACATCAGCATCAAGAACCGACATCCATTGCCTCTTACCAACTCTGCCCTGGAAGCCCTCTCTGGTGCCACCATTTTTACTTAGTTGGACCTCCGGAGCGCCTACAACTTGGTGCGCATCAGGGAGGGCGATGAGTGGAAGACGGCCTTCATCACTCCCACCGGCCATTATGAAAGTTTGGTAATACCATTTGGACTCTGCAATGCTCCTGCTGTCTTCCAGCAATTCATTAATGATGTTCTAAGAGACATGTTAGGTCAATGGGTGTTCGTCTACCTAGACAACATCCTCATATACTCCCGGACTGTCAGTGAACATGTACAACACGTCAGAGCAGTTCTAAAGAGATTGCTCGCCCACCAGCTGTACTGTAAGTTGGAGAAGTGCGCTTTCCATGAGCGCTCCACCACGTTCCTGGGTTTTGTCATCTCGCCCCAGGGTGTGGCCATGGACCCGCAGAAGCTGGAGGTTGAGTCACTGGCCCCTACCCAGTACTCTCAAACAACTCCAGCGTTTCCTCGGGTTTGCGAACTTCTATCGTCGCTTTATCCGGGACTACAGTACAGTTGCAGCTCCGCTAACTGCTCTGACGCGCCCATCATCTCACCCCTTCCACCTCACCTCTTCTGCCATCGCCGCATTCCGTGAACTCTGCCGCCGCTTCACCACGGCTCCTATCCTCCTTCATCCAGATGCTAACAAATCATTCGTTGTGGAGGTGGACGCGTCGGGTGTGGGCGCCGGGGCCGTTCTCTCCCAACGAGGTCCAGACCAAAAACTGCATCCCTGCAGTTTCTTCTCCAAGAAATTTGACCCCACTCAGCAGCGATACGGAGTGGGGGACCGCGAGCTGCTGGCCATAAAGTGGGCCTTGGAGGAATGGCGACACTGGCTCCAGGGCACCAGAGAGCCATTCATCATCTGGACTGATCACCAGAACCTCATCACCATCCGTTCACTGAAACAGCTGAACCCCAGACAGGCGCGGTGGGCTCTATTTTTTTGAAGACTACAACTTCCACCTGTCATACCGCCCGGGGTCCAAGAACACCAAAGCTGACGCCCTTTCATGACAGTATGAGGAAGACGTCCCCTGGGCGGACCCCGCGCCTGTCTTACCACCTACCAAGATCATCGCACCGCTCCGTTGGGACATAGAGATGAGGGTTCGCCAGGCACAGGCTGCGGAGACCGAACCGGCAGGTGTGCCACCTGGACGACTCTATGTGCCCAACATCGTCAAGCCAGAGGTTCTTCAGTGGGGGCACTCCTCCCTCCTCTGAGGTCACCCCAGAAGGCGTCGCACTCTACAATTCATCCAACGCGCCCAATCCAATTCATCCAACGGTGGCCCAACATGAGGAGGGACATTGATGAGTTCGTCCAGGCGTGCCCAGTGTGCGCCCGGGCCAAAGACAGCAATCAACCATCTCCTGGAGAACTTCAACCACTCCCAGTTCCCCGTCGGCCCTGGGCGCACATTGCTGTCGACTTCATCACGGGCCTGCCGGTTTCCGAAGGAAAGAACACCATCCTCACGATCGTCGACCAGTTCTCCAAAGCTGTCCACCTGGTGGCCCTCACCGGACTCCCGTCAGCCAAAAACACAGCCGAACTGATATTAGAACACGTAGTCCGCCTGCATGGGTTCCCAAGGGACATTGTCTCGGACAGGGGGCCCCAGTTCACCTCACGGTTCTGGAAGGCCTTTTGCCGTCTGATCAATTCCACCTGTAGTCTGTCTTCTGGATACCACCCACAGACGGTCAGACGGAACGGACCAACCAACAACTGGAGCGCTACCTGAGGTGCTTTGTCGCTGATCGCCAGTGCTCCTGGGCCCGCTACCTCATTTGGGCAGAATTATCACATAACCTCCACGTCTCCTCCGCCACCAATCTAAGCCCATTTGAGGCATGCTACGGTTTCCAGCCTCCGATGTTCGACCATCAAGAACCGGAGGTTGAAGTACCGTCGGCCCAACAGTTGGTCCGCCGGTGTCGACGGCTCTGGAACCAAGCAAACAACGCCATCTGACGCTCCAACACCCGCTACACTCTCCAACATCGCCGTCGACACCCCCCGGGACGACTGTTCCAGATAGGTGACAAGGTATGGCTATCTACCAAGAACCTACATCTAGGTACAGAATCACGGAAGCTCTCCCCCAGATTCATCGGTCCATACCGCATCACCCTCCGGATTAACCCTGTCACCTACCGGCTCCAGCTGCCTGCGGCGCTCCGGATCCACCCGGTATTCCATATATCCCAACTCAAACCCTTCACCACTTCACCTATGGTGCAATGATTTAATTCAAATGAGCAAACAAGCAAAGATCTATTGGAGCAAAATATGGGGGATAAATGGAAAAGGCACCCTTTTAAATATTGCTGGATTTGATTTGATGTCAGGCCTTGTGCAGGATCCCATGCATATCCTTTTAGAAGGAGTTGTTCCCCATGAACTTTCTCAAGTTCTATACAACTTCATATATGTTGAAATCATATTTCACCCTGAAATGGTTGAATACAGCTATTTGTGGATTCCATTACTCATACCTACATGACAAGGCCAAGCCTGAACCAATAGAAAAATATCATATTGATGGAACGGGCTGCATTAAGCAATCTGCATCAGCCATGTTAACTCTCATTTCATACACTTCCCATCATAATAGGACATAAAGTCCCTCATGATAACAGAAACTGGATAAATACTCTACGCCTTGTGCAAATAGTACTTTTCAGTACTTCCACTTATTGTTCAAGGGACACTGCTATGTACTTGAAAATACTTATTGCAAAATATTTACTAGAATTCAAATCTCTTTATCCAAAAGCATCATTCATTCCCAAAATGCACTACATGGTGCATTTCTCAACACAGATGCTGTTGTATGGACCCTTAAGGCACCACTGGTGTATGAGATTTGAAGGAAAAAATGGGTATTTTGCAAGTAAGAAATACAAAAACTTCAAAAACATTTCTTTGACACTTGCCAATAGACATCAAATGTACATGGGGAATGAAGGTGGATATTGTGCCTCATTTCTTTATTAAGGAGATATTGTTGGTAGTGGTGAAGAAATAGATTTGACTAAAATGCATCCAGATTTAGTTCAAACATTTCAGACGTTGGCAAATACAAATCTAACAGCAGTGTATCGAGCAGATTATGTAGTGGTTCATGGCAGTGAATACCGCAAAGGATCTGCATTGGTTATGAAATATGAAGATGACGTTCCAGTTTTTGTTGTGTTGCAAGATACTTGTTCATGAGCATGTCAAGTATTTAATCTGCGTAAAAATGGATTCTGATTACGATTAGCATATTTTGAGCTTTAGGTTAAAAACAATGGGAAAAATGTTCATTTGTTCATTGACACAGTTGCGTTGGTGGTAATGAATGTGAACAGCCATACGTATATGTACCTGTTTTAAATACAGAAATGAGCCATATATCAAAGATTAAGAATACTATTGAGAATATAGTATTATATTGGAGAAACTATTACCATTGTATTATAGATTGATATCAGGTGTGATATAACTTTCATAAGCTTTGCTCACCATTTAATATTACTACACAAAATATCTCAGACTACAGACAATGCCAATCTTTAAAGTTTGGAATGCCACACGTACCGTTGCGGCATCATCATTAAATGATTTGAAGGAGAAAGGTGAGTAAAATATTATTTTTTATTTATGCATTTCAATTCATTTTCATATATTATATTATTATATAATATATTCATGTAATTAATGTTAATGCTGCACTTGACTTTAGGTGCCCAGAAGCTTGTCCTCCCACCATGCACCCACATCATCGACCTGACAGTGGTGTTGGAGGAAGATGGGACTGTGATTGATGAAGATGAAATTCTTCTCTCACCTGAGCTGAGTGGTTCCACCCTGCTCCTCCTACTGCCCCATGAGACTTGGACAGCAGCACCAAAGATGCCATCACCACAGAAGTGCTCAACGACCACCCAGAGCCCACAACAGACACTGCCAGAGTCACTGCCTTCCACTAGCACAGCCACAGCTGGACAAGAATGTCCCAATACACCAAGAACACCAAAGACACCAAGTGACACAGGCTCTCCAAGTGATTTCAGTAAGAAATAAATCATTTTCAGATACAGTACTTATAGAATCAAAATTAATTATTCTTAAACATGAATTATGTTTTCCCATGTGAAATTTGTTTAAATTATAATATGGGTTTAATCATTTTATTTGATAAAATGATACTAAAGACTATACATATAGTAAGTATAGTAAGTATGATTGTGTGTTATAATTTTAGAATCATTTGAACTTTGTCAAGCTCTGAAGGCAGCTCCTCTTCCAACCTTCAGCCCTTTGGTAGAGAGGGAACTGACAGCTGTGATGCCTGAGCCCCTTAAGGTCTGGACAGAGATGATTAAGCAGACAGCCCACTTCTACCTTGGCAAATGGCCAGAGATAGGGGAGCAATCTCACTACAGAATTATTGGTGAAAAGATGAATTTCCTTGCATTGGATTTGATGGGCCAGTTCGATGGGTAATCAAATTTTACATTATAATTACCAGTAAGAAAAAAAAAAATCTGAGGATAGCATTAAATAACCATTTGCTTACTTAATCATGAATTAATTATCTGCCCACTTTTTAAAATTCTTCTGATTCCAGTCTGCCTTCAACAAGAGCCTAACTAAAAAAATAAGGCACATTCACTGTGCGCTCAAGAAAAAGTCACAGCCTCAGACTGGCAGCTCCAGCGAAACACCACCTACCAAGAAGAGATGTTTCAGGCCGCTTGACTTTGCGAATCAACAGCCAGAGGAGGTTTCCGCAGAGACATGTTGTTGAGCTGGGAAAAGAGTGTGAGAAGCAGAAGAGTGGACAGAGCCTCTCCCATATAAAGGCCCTGCTGAAATATGACTAGATAATGAGATTGTCCCTGATGAGCAAGCCAAGGGTGACGGCGACAGTGGCAAGGAAAAACTCCCTGAGATGGCAATAGGAAGAAACCTTGAGAGGAACCAGACTCAACAGGGAACCCATCCTCACCTGGGTGATAACAGATAACAGAAATTGTATAACATCATGTGTGTTATGCAGATGAAAGTTTGATATAACAGAAGTTAATTTAAATTAACACAAAGTCCAGTTCAGCTCAGGGATGAGTCAGCAGGTGCAGAGGGTAGATGGGTGTCTGGATCACTGGGAGCTCAGGAGCAGCATGTGTAGATCCAAACCAACATGAAGAAGAATCCAGCTGGAGCTGGTTCTTCTCTGGATGCCTCTGGGTCCTCGCAGGGTCGGCCTCTGTCTACTGAAGCTGGCACAATCTCCAGATGCCTCGGGATGGGTGGAAAAATAAAGAGCAGGTCAAAAGAATTAGCGTGGTTGCCATTCAGGATAGATGTACTGGAGTATCAGGTAAAGAAATTAATTATGTGTATGCCAGATTAAAGAGATGCGTCTTGAGTCTACTTTTAAATTGGGAAACTGTGTCTGAGCCCCGAACACTGTCAGGAAGGCTATTCCAAAGTTTTGGAGCTAAATATGAAAAAGCCCTAACTCCTTTTGTAGATTTTGATATTCTGGGAACTACCAGTAGTCCGGAGTTTTCTGATCTTAAGGAGCGTGGTGGATTGTAACGTATCAGAAGACTGGTTAGGTATATGAGAGCTAGACCGTTTAGAGCCTTGTACGTAAGTAATGCTATTTTGTAATTAATTCTAAACTGAACAGGTAGCCAGTGCAGGGATGATAATATTGGGGTTATATGATCATATTTTCTGGATCTGCGGCTGCATTTTGGACTAACTGTAGCTTGTTAATTGAGGATGCAGGACAGCCACATGCATTACAGTAGTCCAGTCTGGAGGTCATGAATGCATGAACCAGCTTTTCTGCATCAGATACAGATAAAATGTTCCTAAGCGTGGCAATATTTCTAAGGTGGAAAAAGGCTGTTTTTGTGATGTTGGAGATATGATTTTCAAAGGATAAATTACTGTATAATATCACACATCTTTCACTGTCGAGCTGGTGGTAACAGTACATCCTTCTAAACGCAGGCTGAATTGTGAGAGCTGGTATGTACTGGTTTTTGGGCCAATAAGTAATATCTCTGTCTTATCTGAATTTAGTAAAAGAAAATTATCGGTCATCCAATCTTTTATATCTTGAATACACTCAGTTAGTCTAGACAATTTGGGTATTTCATCTGGTTTTGTGGAAATGTATAACTGAGTATCATCAGCATAACAATGGAAACTAATCCAATGTCTTCTGATGATGTTACCCAAGGGAAGCATGTATATTGAGAACAACAGAGGTCCTACCCTTGTGGCACCCCATATTTCACTGGCATTACACCAGACTGTTCTCCATTCAGATCTACAAAATGGAATCGAACAGACAGGTAGGATCTAAACCATTTTAACGCCTGTCCCTGAATACCAATGTGATTTTGTAAGCGATCTATGAGAATATCATGATCTATAGTGTCGAATGCAGCACTAAGATCAAGTAAGACAAGAATTGAGATGCAGCCTTGGTCTGAAGCTAAAAACAAGTCATTTGCAATTTTAACTAGTGCAGTTTCTGTACTATGATGGGGCCTGAAACCTGACTGAAATTCCTCGAGGATATCGTTTTCCTGCAAGAATGTGCATATTTGGGCTGATACTATCTTTTCTAATATCTTTGATATAAATGGAAGGTTTGAAATCGGTCTGTAATTTATTATTATCATTTGGGTCTAAATTAGATTTTTTAAGAAGAGGCTTAATAACTGCCAACTTGAAAGGTTTAGGGACATGACCTAGACATAATGAAGAGTTGATAATATTTAGAAGTGGCGCTCCGGTTATATTTATCACTTCTTTTAAAAGTCTAGTTGGGATTGGATCCATCAAGCATGTTGTTGATTTAGCCGAGGTGATAATAGGTGACAGAGTGGAGATGCTGGCCAAAAGTCCAGAGGGTGGCATCTCAGCCATCACAAAGAAGTACTCTTGCCTGACAGATGGTCAATATGTGAGTATTTATGTAAATTAATATGTAATACTTAAGCTTAAATTATTAGTTATTAAGAATTTTGTATTATTTATGCTTAAAAACATACATATGTATTTTTAATAGTAAATGTAAAACATATTTTGGTGGTGTAATCATTCATCTGTTTTACATATAGGTGTTGTTTGAGTTTGCACTGATGATGGGCAACGAAAGAGTTAGAAAAACCTTGCTGCTGGCAGTGGAGGCCCTTGGAGGAATGACTCCCACATCACAAAATGTTAGTATTTGGTAGCTCTTATTTGGGTATTTCAATTTCAAAGTTGTATTAATGATTATATAACTTCAGAATATTGCCTTGAATTAAATGACTAAAAAGTTATTAAACTTACTAAGAGCCAATGAATACTAACAAATTAATTGTAAAAAAGATGTGATGATATGGGAAAGAATCAAGACTTTGAAATTGAAATAGTAATATATTTTTGTTGTGTAGGATCCTATGCGCATGCTGGCTGTAATTGAGTTCATGGAGGGCAAGACAAGTTTCTCCAAGGTGGAGGCCGCCACATCACACAGATTTCATCCATATTGAAAGTAAAGGAGGTATCTATGATATACAAAGTACTTCTCATCAGTGATTATTATAATATATTGAGAAAAAAAAGTTGAAAAAGAAACAAATCTTCTATTTTCCTGTTAATTAAAACTAAAAAGTTGTATATATAAATCTGCATGAAAAGAAGTTTTACCTACATTTGGACATTGAAATTGGATTTAATGTGAAAATGAAGAGAATCCCAGGGCCCCTGTATATTTCTTACTAGCTTTGTGAAATCCAAATATAATTTCATATAAATCTATGCATTTTTTTGTTTGTTTTCAGGTTGTTGTGGATGCTGATATCTCCAAGGAGCTGCAGACGAAGGAATGTCAAGCTCCCCACATTGTGGCCTTTGTCAGTGGCAGCACCCTGACAGGACTATTCATCGTCGCAGATACTGTCCACATAGAGCTGGATATCAAAGATGGACTGTCAGGAGCCCTGGTAAAACTTATAGCATGTTATTATATCTTTGACCTCGACTATCCTAGGACATATGCAATGTTGCTTGCCATCCTGCAAGAGCATGTGATGGGGGAGCCCTATCTCCATAAGAAGTCAAAGGGTTTCATAACCTTCTCGAAAATACTTCGTGACAGTATCCGAAAATGAGTAAATGTGAGACTTTTAGGTTTCACATTTGGCCAATTATTTTTGATAAATCTGGACTTAAGCTGGCCTTAGTGCAGCTTTATCTATCTTTCGTTCTCTGTTACTCAACTATGACATACAGTTAGACCGTTGAATTACGTAAATTACGTCTACATTACTTTGATGTTCATAAACTCTTGCCACTGTGTAAAAGTTTGCTGCTTTGAAATAAGTGGTTATAAGTGGGTATTGTACGTTCCTAGCTAATTGATGAAGACAAAGGAGTTTGTTAATTGTTATTGCAGATGTTAGTTGCAACATGGATGAAACTGTACAGTATCCAGGATTTCAATCAATGTGGAATTTATTATTAGTAGATTCAACCTATTAACTCTATATCCCCTATTTTACAGAGATTTTGAAAATTATTATTATTATTATTATTATTAATTATTGCATTTAATTAATAACACAGTGGTGGCAAATATGCAGGGCAATTTTATGACCTGTAACTCTGATGTATTTGTAGGTTGTAATGGCTAATGTTAAATTGCTAATGTTTTTACTGCATTTGTACAAATCAGTTTATTTGTAACAATAGGACACTGTGTTCAGTACTGTGTATGTGAACATTATATATGTGTTCTGAAAGTGTTACAGAGTGTCAATGTGTCAGAAGTGTTCTAGTATTGAACGCTAATTTGGTGTTCTACCAATAGAGCATATGCATTCTAGAACTGAATATGTGTGTTCTAGTTTTTCCTCTTTTGAACACTATGAACATGTTCACAAAGTGTTACAAATATGTGTTCTAATAAGTGTTCCACCTTTGAACACATGACTTTAGAGTGTGTACACTATCCAACAACGTGCTTCATCAATGAATTTGTACTGTGCCGATGGAAAGTTTTCATACCCTTTTCACTTTTTCCACATTTGTTATGATTGACACTAATTTTAATATGGGTTCAAACCATTTTTTCTCATCATTAATACTTCACTTAAGTACTCCACAGTGAAAAAATCCAGCATGGACCAGCATGATTTATATGCTGGGCCACCAGCAAGGTTTTGGTAATTAAAATTGGTTACCATTTTAGCTCATTATCTTGTTTTTTAATAGCTAGTATTGAAAATAATGTGTGATGTAAATACATGGACCGTGTAGTGTTATCTTTAAATGCATTTACATACAAGAAACAAAAATAATCCATTTACCAAAAACATGTAAATACATTATTTTACATTTATTAAATATCTGTGGGTTGTCTAAAAACACAACACAAACCTTTTATATAGGCAATAAATGCATATTTAAAAAAGTAATCAATGGAAATCACTTAAAACAGAAAAAAATACCCAGAATAGACAATCATAGCTGGTCATCAGCTTGACCGGTAATTATAACCATCAGGGTTACCAGCACAAGCATAATGGGGTCAGATGTTCCGGCGGTGGGACCACTTGCATTTTTTATGGTAACCGTGAAAATAACTTAAAATACTCCATAATTTTAAACCATACTCATACGTGTATCATTTTATGTCTTTATTTGTTAATGTACATTCACATATCAATAAAACATTGTGCTTTTGTAAAATAAAGAAAATAAACATGCATCACTAAAATGAACTGAAACTCAGTAAATACTGCACACACACATAGCTATATATCTATATATCTATACATATATATCTATAGAAAACTTAAAGTGTCTACATTTAAATGAAGCAAGCTTAATCAAAAATACCAAATACATGAGTTTATGTAATCCATATGAATCTAAGGAGAGATACGGTCTTTCTGCCACACTTCATTATCTGATAATGACCTGAGACAGGACACACCCACACGCTATTTACAAGGAAACAGTCAGGGTAATCTACATACAAGGGCAGGCCCCCAAACACACAAACACACACACAGAGTAGTTTCTTGTGCGCGTGGAAGATGTTATACGCTGTGCAGGTTTCTGAAGCTCTACAGAATGTTCTGGACAGTGGGAGGAGTTTGGATTTATCTCAGAACACTGAGACTCTAACAGAACGAAGGAGGAGAATCCAGCAAGCTGTTACAATGGGTAAGTTATTAAGTCTTATATAATCCTTATTCTGATCATATAAACCTAATATTTTATTTTTCCTCATTTTCTCACAAGCCAGTTTATGTGAAACATTGTCATTTAATGTCACTTACATGGTTTTGTTAGCATGTACAGTAGGAGCCACACGAAATAGCCGCGGCCATGTGAACGCCGTGCGGATCCCGTGCGGCTTCCCTTTGGACCCCATGGTGCCCCCCCCTTCTCCTGCCAGGGAGGTGTGTCAAGATTTTGCAGTAAACACGCCCATTCAAGCTCTATTTATTCATTTACCTGGTGCCACCACTAGATGGTGCTTTGTTCTCAAGAACACATTAACACAAGCCAACAATTTAGCTGCGCTGAGGTGCAATCACTTGATTTTAACAAATATGAACACGAAGTGCTTCTGCTTTTTTACAAAAATAATAATCACGTTTTTTTGCTGTTTGTGTCTAGCATTTAAAAATTATTTCATCCATTATTTGACTACGGCTGAAAATCATAGCTGGAATGTGATTGTGAATTTATGACCCCGCGGCTCATACTTTCACAGACATACTCCCCCAGAAAGTCATCGCCTCTTGCAATAATGCAGATCAAACATACTACACCCGTCCATAAATTAAAAGGAATATTTAAGCATATACGCAAAATGTATTTCACTTAAACATTACAGATTAAAACAAGGAAAGTGGACGTGTTGATCAAAAGGCTGATAAACGCGTGCGATTTATCGATACAAATCCCAGAAAGTCATCGCGTCTCACAATAATGCAGATAAAACATAATACACATGTCCATAAATAAATAAAAAGGAATATTTAAGCATATAAGCAAAATAAATTTCACTTATTATTTCACAATATTACAGATTAAAACAAGGAAACAAGCCGTGCAGAGCTGAAATATATTTAGCGTATATGTCTAAATATTCTTTTTTATTTATGGACATGTATATTACTAACTGAAGACCTGTGTTCAGTTGTTCCCCGCACGGTGTATCTGCACGGAGAGTTTGTGTGTGCTTGTGCGCGTGATAGTGTTAACTACCTGATTCGTGAATATGCCAACATATCTTCGTTAAAACGTAAAAAGGTGTCGACATTGAGCACCATCAAAATACATGAATGAACAAAGAAACCTATTTTTTAGTAAATGTTCTTATATGCACACGAAGTGCTTCGGGCTTTTTATAATAATCAAGTTTTTTTGCTGTTTGGATGCAACATGGATGAAACTGTACAGTATCCAGGATTTCAATCAATGTGGAATTTATTATTAGTAGATTCAACCTATTAACTCTATATCCCCTATTTTACAGAGATTTTGAAAATTATTATTATTATTATTATTATTAATTATTGCATTTAATTAATAACACAGTGGTGGCAAATATGCAGGGCAATTTTATGACCTGTAACTCTGATGTATTTGTAGGTTGTAATGGCTAATGTTAAATTGCTAATGTTTTTACTGCATTTGTACAAATCAGTTTATTTGTAACAATAGGACACTGTGTTCAGTACTGTGTATGTGAACATTATATATGTGTTCTGAAAGTGTTACAGAGTGTCAATGTGTCAGAAGTGTTCTAGTATTGAACGCTAATTTGGTGTTCTACCAATAGAGCATATGCATTCTAGAACTGAATATGTGTGTTCTAGTTTTTCCTCTTTTGAACACTATGAACATGTTCACAAAGTGTTACAAATATGTGTTCTAATAAGTGTTCCACCTTTGAACACATGACTTTAGAGTGTGTACACTATCCAACAACGTGCTTCATCAATGAATTTGTACTGTGCCGATGGAAAGTTTTCATACCCTTTTCACTTTTTCCACATTTGTTATGATTGACACTAATTTTAATATGGGTTCAAACCATTTTTTCTCATCATTAATACTTCACTTAAGTACTCCACAGTGAAAAAATCCAGCATGGACCAGCATGATTTATATGCTGGGCCACCAGCAAGGTTTTGGTAATTAAAATTGGTTACCATTTTAGCTCATTATCTTGTTTTTTAATAGCTAGTATTGAAAATAATGTGTGATGTAAATACATGGACCGTGTAGTGTTATCTTTAAATGCATTTACATACAAGAAACAAAAATAATCCATTTACCAAAAACATGTAAATACATTATTTTACATTTATTAAATATCTGTGGGTTGTCTAAAAACACAACACAAACCTTTTATATAGGCAATAAATGCATATTTAAAAAAGTAATCAATGGAAATCACTTAAAACAGAAAAAAATACCCAGAATAGACAATCATAGCTGGTCATCAGCTTGACCGGTAATTATAACCATCAGGGTTACCAGCACAAGCATAATGGGGTCAGATGTTCCGGCGGTGGGACCACTTGCATTTTTTATGGTAACCGTGAAAATAACTTAAAATACTCCATAATTTTAAACCATACTCATACGTGTATCATTTTATGTCTTTATTTGTTAATGTACATTCACATATCAATAAAACATTGTGCTTTTGTAAAATAAAGAAAATAAACATGCATCACTAAAATGAACTGAAACTCAGTAAATACTGCACACACACATAGCTATATATCTATATATCTATACATATATATCTATAGAAAACTTAAAGTGTCTACATTTAAATGAAGCAAGCTTAATCAAAAATACCAAATACATGAGTTTATGTAATCCATATGAATCTAAGGAGAGATACGGTCTTTCTGCCACACTTCATTATCTGATAATGACCTGAGACAGGACACACCCACACGCTATTTACAAGGAAACAGTCAGGGTAATCTACATACAAGGGCAGGCCCCCAAACACACAAACACACACACAGAGTAGTTTCTTGTGCGCGTGGAAGATGTTATACGCTGTGCAGGTTTCTGAAGCTCTACAGAATGTTCTGGACAGTGGGAGGAGTTTGGATTTATCTCAGAACACTGAGACTCTAACAGAACGAAGGAGGAGAATCCAGCAAGCTGTTACAATGGGTAAGTTATTAAGTCTTATATAATCCTTATTCTGATCATATAAACCTAATATTTTATTTTTCCTCATTTTCTCACAAGCCAGTTTATGTGAAACATTGTCATTTAATGTCACTTACATGGTTTTGTTAGCATGTACAGTAGGAGCCACACGAAATAGCCGCGGCCATGTGAACGCCGTGCGGATCCCGTGCGGCTTCCCTTTGGACCCCATGGTGCCCCCCCCTTCTCCTGCCAGGGAGGTGTGTCAAGATTTTGCAGTAAACACGCCCATTCAAGCTCTATTTATTCATTTACCTGGTGCCACCACTAGATGGTGCTTTGTTCTCAAGAACACATTAACACAAGCCAACAATTTAGCTGCGCTGAGGTGCAATCACTTGATTTTAACAAATATGAACACGAAGTGCTTCTGCTTTTTTACAAAAATAATAATCACGTTTTTTTGCTGTTTGTGTCTAGCATTTAAAAATTATTTCATCCATTATTTGACTACGGCTGAAAATCATAGCTGGAATGTGATTGTGAATTTATGACCCCGCGGCTCATACTTTCACAGACATACTCCCCCAGAAAGTCATCGCCTCTTGCAATAATGCAGATCAAACATACTACACCCGTCCATAAATTAAAAGGAATATTTAAGCATATACGCAAAATGTATTTCACTTAAACATTACAGATTAAAACAAGGAAAGTGGACGTGTTGATCAAAAGGCTGATAAACGCGTGCGATTTATCGATACAAATCCCAGAAAGTCATCGCGTCTCACAATAATGCAGATAAAACATAATACACATGTCCATAAATAAATAAAAAGGAATATTTAAGCATATAAGCAAAATAAATTTCACTTATTATTTCACAATATTACAGATTAAAACAAGGAAACAAGCCGTGCAGAGCTGAAATATATTTAGCGTATATGTCTAAATATTCTTTTTTATTTATGGACATGTATATTACTAACTGAAGACCTGTGTTCAGTTGTTCCCCGCACGGTGTATCTGCACGGAGAGTTTGTGTGTGCTTGTGCGCGTGATAGTGTTAACTACCTGATTCGTGAATATGCCAACATATCTTCGTTAAAACGTAAAAAGGTGTCGACATTGAGCACCATCAAAATACATGAATGAACAAAGAAACCTATTTTTTAGTAAATGTTCTTATATGCACACGAAGTGCTTCGGGCTTTTTATAATAATCAAGTTTTTTTGCTGTTTGTGTCCATGATTAAATAATTATTTCATACACTATATGACCATGGCTGGAAATAATAGCTGGAATGTGATTGTGAATTTATGACTGAAATAAAGCTGTTCATCGGCGTGCGTGAACCCCGATTTGTGCGTGAACTTTCACTTTACAAAAAGGCAGCATTCATTCTTTTTAAACCCCTCAATTCTGCTAATTCCCCCATTAGAGAAACCGGTTTGATAACTTCACACCAATCATGAATGAAAAGTGAGAAGAGGGATTACAGTAACTGGGGGTTCTGTGGATGTTCCCCTCGCAGCGCGTTGTATTCAACGAATAGACTAAAACAAAAACTAAATCATGTTTGCTTCAGCATTGGAAACAATATTGTTTTAGGCTAACTTTATTAAAGATTATACATTTTTGTATTCAGATTTGAGGGGTTTAATATGAATTAACAAGACCGAGCAGACGTCTCTGCCTAAAATGTATTTCGCCAGCAAAAAAAAATAGAATGAATATAAATAAAATGTTTAATGGTACCAGTGAAATGAAATAGACTTCATAGTTGGCGTTGATGCTTAGTAGTGTAATTCACGAATTTACTGAATATATTCAGATTTAACGACATTTTATTTTATTCAGTAAAATAATGACAACCGTTTCTTTCCTAGACTTTGAAGACAATGAACTGAAGCTCAGCACGTCTTCTTTCCTTGTTTTAATCTGTAATATTTAAGTGAATTGTATTTAGCGTATATGTATAACTATTCCTTTTTATTCATGGACATGTGTATTACGAAGTGAAGACCTGTGTTCAGTTGTTCCCTGCACGGTGTATCTTCACGGGGAGTGTGTGTGTGTGCGCTTGTGCGCGTCTGATAGTGTTAACTACCTGATTCGTGAATATGTCAACATGTCTTCGTTAAAACGTAAAAATGTGTCGACATTGAGCACCATCAAAAGACATGAATGAACAAAAAAATGCACAAAGTGCTTCGGGCTTTTTATAATAATCATGTTTTTTTTTGCTGTTTGTGTCCAGCATTGAATGATTATTTCATCCAATATTTGACCACGGCTGGAAATAATAGCTGGAATGGGATTGTGAATTTATGACTGAAATAAAGCTGTTCATCGGCGTGCGTGAACCCCGATTTGTGCGTGAACTTTCACTTTACAAAAAGGCAGCGTTTTGATCAAAAGGCTGATAAACCCGTGCGATTTATCGATAAAAATCCCAGAAAGTCATCGCGTCTCGCAATAATGCCGATCAACCATAATACATATCTCCATAAATAAAAAGGAATATTTAAGCATATACGCGAAATACATTTCACTTATTATTTCACAATATTACAGATTTAAACAAGGAAAGAAGATGTGCTGAGCTTCAGTACACTGTGATGGCGAAATATATTTTAGGCAGAGACGTCTGCTCGGTCTTGTTAATTTGTTTTAAACCCCTCAATTCTGTCAATTCCCCCATCAGTGAAACTGGTTTGATAACTTCACACCTATTGTGAATGAAAGGTGAGAAGAGGGATTACAGTAACTGGGGGTTTCCATGTGTTCACCTCGGAGCGCGCGGTCATGTTATCAGCGAGTAGACTAAAACAAAATCATGTTTGCTTCAGCATTGGAAACAATATTGTTTTAGGCTAACTTTATTAAAGATTATACATTTTTGTATTCAGATTTGAGGGGTTTAATATGAATTAACAAGACCGAGCAGACGTCTCTGCCTAAAATGTATTTCGCCAGCAAAAAAAAATAGAATGAATATAAATAAAATGTTTAATGGTACCAGTGAAATGAAATAGACTTCATAGTTGGCGTTGATACTTTCAGTGTAATTCACGAATTTACCGAATATATTCAGATTTAACGACATTTTATTTTATTCAGTAAAATAACGACAACCGTTTCCTTCCTAGACTTTGAAGACAATGAACTGAAGCTCAGCACGTCTTCTTTCCTTGTTTTAATCTGTAATATTTAAGTGAATTGTATTTAGCGTATATGTATAACTATTCCTTTTTATTCATGGACATGTGTATTACGAAGTGAAGACCTGTGTTCAGTTGTTTGAATGATTATTTCATCCAATATTTGACCACGGCTGGAAATAATAGCTGGAATGGGATTGTGAATTTATGACTGAAATAAAGCTGTTCATCGGCGTGCGTGAACCCCGATTTGTGCGTGAACTTTCACTTTACAAAAAGGCAGCGTTTTGATCAAAAGGCTGATAAACCCGTGCGATTTATCGATAAAAATCCCAGAAAGTCATCGCGTCTCGCAATAATGTCGATCAACCATAATACATATCTCCATAAATAAAAAGGAATATTTAAGCATATACGCGAAATACATTTCACTTATTATTTCACAATATTACAGATTTAAACAACGAAAGAAGATGTGCTGAGCTTCAGTACACTGTGATGGCGAAATATATTTTAGGCAGAGACGTCTGCTCGGTCTTGTTAATTCGTTTTAAACCCCTCAATTCTGTCAATTCCCCCATCAGTGAAACTGGATTGATAACTTCACACCTATTGTGAATGAAAGGTGAGAAGAGGGATTACAGTAACTGGGAGTTTCCATGTGTTCACCTCGGAGCGCGTGGTCATGTTGTCAGCGAGTAGACTAAAACAAAATCATGTCTATACTTCATGTAGAGTCTGAGAATGTATTTACCATAAGCTTTGTTGTATTGTTTTTAATCACTCAATACACAACCTATGATTTCACCCATGCTATTTTACGAATGGAATATTTTTTATGTTACACTCTAAAAACTGCTGGGTTAAATGTTTAAGTGCTGGGTTATTTTATCTATTTATTATTATTTAGTAGATAGCGTGTTAGAAATACTCCAAATGAAATTAATCCGCTGTTTTAACTACTGCATAGATAGTTAATCAGCGGTAGTTTTCACTACTACTACTAATGATAATACTGAATGGAGAAAGCCTAGTCAAAGAGGTATCATCATTGCAGGAGAGAATAAAATGAAGAATAAATACATATCAGTATTTAAATACGTTTATGAGCTCTGTCGCTTGCTGTCAATGGCATAAGAGACATTTTCTTCAGTTTCAATTTTCACCGCCGCCCGCGAGCTGCCACGGAAGCGCGCGAGATCCCTTTTCTCGAAACGTGCGTTCTTAATGGCCAGATCTGTAAGGTGAGAAACCTCAATGGAGAATGTACTGACTCCCCCCACTACTGACTGTTACTGCTAAATGCTGTGTTTGAAGTTTTTTTCAACCTACGCAAATGTGTTTGTGTTAAAGCCAGCTCAGGCAAATCTGACGAATGCAGGAGCACACACACACACACACACACACACGTGACTTTGAGACGTTTACAGTAAATTCGCCATAGACAGTGTTTATTTTGATGAACATTACGAAACTGCCATGTCCCATAAAACAGTGCATCTTTAATAAGCAATATTTACAATAGAACAAACCAGGAAATAAGTGTTTGATGCATTGCAGTACTCTGTATTAACAAATGCCCAAATTTGACCGTGAACAGCCACAGGCTGGCTTTAGCAACAATTGGTGATTGTTTTCATTTATTTCTTTTTTGTATATATATTTTCAAATGTTATAATAGAAAATGCATCTGTATAATTTGTAAAATGTATATATGAAAATGTATAATTTGTTGTGTCATCTGTTTACAGCATTGGCTTAATCTGTGATTGAGACAAATAGGTTTAATTGAAATAATTTTTATTAGTAGTATAAGCCAGGCTTTAGCAACCTTGGCCAAATCACAATATACTTTAAGCTCTCTTACGCGCGCATGAACTCTCTCTCTCGCGCACACACACATACACGCACACACAAATAGCACCTGAAATGATCATTGATGATAATGTTTGAGTCCCATGGGTTTAATTTACACAACAAAAATTATTATTATTAATAGTAGTGGTAGTAGTAGTAATCCAAGACAATATAAGCTCTCTCTCTCAAACACACACAGCACATCAAATTGCGTAAAACCAAATGAAACTAGGCCAAAAATATAAACAGTAAAAGATTAAGTAGTATACTGTAGTTCATCCCTGTCCTGCGATAACAGGCGCTAAATCTCTGGAACTTTTTAGTTGTTTTAGTATTGTTCTCAAGTGTGAATGTTTATGGGGATTTAATATGTCTCTGCTGCCACATTTATTCACAGTTGTAATAAGTGATTAATGCCCCATCAGATCTTATGCAGGAATAAATGACAAAAGAAATACTGGTCTGTTGTAACTATGCGGGTCGCGCAAGATGCAGATCTGCCCATAAACTTTTCAGAACGGGCAGATCCGCAGGCTGCTACCACAGCACAAAAAAATACATAACTCTCTTTCATAGATCCTCGGTAAGCGCAGAGAGGATCAAAAGTTTTATTTTTTATTCCAGAGCGGAGGAATTTTATTAATTTTGTGTTATCAGTTTTCTTTTGTTTACTTTCAAGTTTCCTAATTAATAATCCCACGCCATTTCCAAATGGAAAGGTCTACCCGTGCATATCATAAGCACTCTCACACACTCTTATTTCGTTAAACCTCTCTCAAGCCCTGAGTAAAAGCTTTTCTCATTAAAAACATCTTGTGGTGCGGCTCTCCATACAGCACCACGTAACATCCGTATGGGCAGATATTTGTTCCAGATATTATGCGCCATTAATCAATTTGTTATGCCAATCAACGAAAAAAAACATAATCAAAAATATAACGAAAACATACTCAAGTAGAAGTTACATTTTGAGCTTTACTTTGCAGCAAAATATTATCTATCAGTGTATTAAACGGAACTAGATAAAATACACCGTAATGCAAAATACATAGCCTGCATTTATATTCTGTATCTACAGCTATCGACATAGATAAATTACACATTACCGTGTCTTTAAGAATTATTAAGGATGTCTTGGAAAATATTGCAATAACTAATTTTATTTACTAAGAAATTAATTAATTTTAAATAGCACAAGCATCATGGGTTGTGTATTGAGTGATTTAAAAAATGTCTGTTTTATTAATCGTTTAATTAGATTTTTTTTAACATATCATCTATTTATGAAACTATGTTGACAATGTCTGTACAGTATATAGACATGCTGTGTAAGCAGTACATGCTCCACCTGGCGAGATTATACAGCATTGCAACCATCTTATTGGAAAGTGCATGGGGGCGTTTATGGGGCGGGGCATCGTTAACTGCGTATGCGCAGGGGATCACATGCACGGACTTGTCATGGTTCGCTATGGGACCAGCCATGTTCCAGGCGGCTATTTCATGTGGCTCCTACTGTAGATAACACTGCTAAATCATTCTAACAAACTGACTTATGTACGGTAGTTTAGCGCGAAGTTAGCTCAAGGTGGCTAAGCTAATGCCTTACAGTATATAGATTACAGATGGTTGTCAGTATCAGCTGTGGTGTAAATGTCTATAATAGATTTCACCCCGTTTTGGATAGCTTCATGTTATAGTAGCTATTTGGTTCAGTTTTTGGTTAGCTTATGACACTGCTATCTATAAGGTTATTTAGCACAAACATCTTAGCTCCCGGTGCCTAAAATACTGCCTTATGTAGCTTACAGATTTGTGATATTAGGGTTTAAATGTCAATCATAATGCAAAAAGTATAAATCACAGGGTCTGTGTGAATTGCAAATCAGTTTATGGTAAGCAGCCATAAACACCATGGAAATGCCAGGTATGCAATGTTAATTTGTGTCTTGAGTTAAACAGGAACTCGAGAGAGGCACAAAGATGTATGACTGTGTATAGGGGGTAAAAGTGGCCTTTTACAAACCGAACACCCTTTCATAGTGCACTGTTCCTGTTCCCACTGTTTTACAGTATGCCAGAAATGTGCCTTCTGTGTACAAGATTATCTCTGTCCCTCTTCCCTCAATTCTGGACATTTACTTTGCATGAAGTGAAAAAGGTGGCATTTATTTGTTTATAAGTAAGAAAAATACAAAAATGTCAGGACGTGTCAGAACTACTTCAGGGCCTATAAACCTGCCAAGCTCACTCATTTAGACTACTGTTGTGTGAAACTAACTGTGTGAATGTGTTCCTGAAAGGTTGGTCCCATGTTTTGTTTTTGTTATTATTTTTTTAAATCAAAACTTACTTGTTGTTCATGGTTAAATTATCATATTGTTACAAATGCGCATATTGTATATAGAGTGGAACCTCCGATTGCGAGTAACGTGGTTTACGAGTGTTCCAAGCCGAGCAAAGTTTAATACATTTTTAATTGGAAACCGAGCAAGTATTAGTTTATGAGTGCTGAGTAACATGTATCACGACTCTTATTTTGACACTGAGCGGCAAGTGATCACAACTGAGCCAATGATTTTTCTCTCTCTTGCTTTGCGAAATTGTGGGTAATTGTCTCCCCTGCTCCCCTGGGTCTTAGTGCTCGTATCTTACTGGTGCAATCAACGTCTCCCTCTCCGTTTCATATGTGTGTGGATAAGCGAGGTGGGGGGAGGGAGGAAGAGTTTCTGTGTAAGACGAGGCGAGGGAAGGGGCCTACATGAAACACTTATCTGAAAAAAAATTTTGAAAGTAAAGTGCGGGTTAATTTGTTTTATTTTTACTTTATATGTTGTATCAATTATTTTATGTATTTATTTTTTTGGGCTGTGGAATGAATAATTTGAGTTTTCTTTATTTCTTATGGGAAAATTAGATTTGCTTTGGAATACGAGCCCGCTTCCGGAATGAGTTATGCTCGTAATCCCAGGTTCCACTGTATTGTTACATATTACGCGTTGTTAATATTGTTTGTGTTGGCAAATAACGCTTATTTTATACTGATTCTGTTTTCATTAGATGACCATCTTGCATGTATTCTGGCTTGTATTCTGGCTTGTATACCAGCAGTATGCCAGCAGTATGCTGGTGACCAGCATCATAATGCTGTGATGCTGGTGCTGGTATCCTAGTCACCCTGCTTATGCTAGTTGTAGCATTCCTGGCTGAACAAGTACTTTTACCCTCTGACTGATGTTTAAAAAGGGTTTTAATATCCAAAACACTGTGAGAGCTGAATAAAAACAAACAAACAAACAAAACGTATAAGGTAAAACTACAGTGCTGATAAGGTAATATGTTTAAACAATTAAGTCTACCACACAATATAACTGCCAAAAACTGTACCTTGTGCCCTTTGTCAGCCAGGAGCTGAGAGGTAGGAGAAAGTATGTATAAAGTGTGCAAACATTCACAAACAGTGCCACTGCACTTCGTTTTATGAACTTCAAAACAAAAGTGTGATATAAAACACAAACACAAATGTAAAACAGAGTAGTAAGAATAAAAAGTGTCCATATTAGAATTAACATCAAGGAAGAAACAAAACAAAACCATTAAGGAGTTTTCCTTATACATTTCCTTAAATCAAGGCCTTCCTTGTAAGACTAATAAACCATCTATTTCAACACTACCCTCTATTGCTGGAGGTAAAGATGACATCCCACTTCTGTGCTTGGGGGGGTTTAATGGTCATTTACACTCCCACCAAATCAAGAGGGATTTGTATGACGTTAAGGAATATAAATTACAAATGACTTTCAAATAAAGTAAGAAAAATTACCTTTATCTCTGAAACAGACAAAAGTGTCTTACCATGGTAATACTAAAATTTAAGTAATATGATAAAGGATACACTTGGATGCTTTCGAAATCAGCTAGGTGGCCTCTAGCAACAGGATCAGCTTCTGGACAGACAGCTTGTTGAGTCAACGACCGTCCCTTTCCAGATTCTGGTCACCAAAGCATACCTTGACTGTTCTCACAAACCCATCTTTTTCCGTTGTAGTCTCTGTAGCTCTGGCTAGTCGACCACTCATTTTTGGGAAGATCATCAGCATTTTCCATGATGATATAACCTACTTTGCTGTGTGCCATCATTGTCTGGTGGCAATGTTAGATAGATATTCCCTTCGTCGACTCCAAAACTGCTCTGCGAGGTATTGAACATGATGCCACCTTTTCCTTGCATAGATGGCTTCTCTAACGAATCTGCCTGGTGGTGGTAATGCTGGAACAGACTTCATAGTGAGTAAGTTATTAGAGGTGAGCAGTACCAGACTGTTGGGGTCATTTAGGTTGTCAACTGAGAGTGGTCTACTGTTTACAATTGTCATAGCTTCATAAAACAGGGTTCAGTGATGCATCATCTAGTCTGTCAGAAGAGAGTGAAAGAGTTGAGCGACGAATATTCCTCACTGTCCTGATTTGCCTTTCCCATACCCCACCTGCATGACTTGAATGGGTGCATTTAGGACAAAGTCGCACTGCCTTTCAGCTAAGAACACTGTCAAACAATCCACATCATCTTCCCAGAGAGCATTTGTCAGCTCAATTATGGCTCCTACAAAGTTGGTGCCTTGATTGCATTTAATTTGGCGTACTGCTCCCAAATTGCAATGAAATGCAATGCAATGAAAACAGCAATGAAACAGTGCAGGCTATTGATGAAGGCATCTGTAGACATGTTATCTTGCATTTCTATATGAATAGCTCTGGAGCTGAAATATGTGAAGAGGAGGCCATATATCTTGTGCTCTTTTCGACCCTGTTTAGTAATGAAGGGCCCAAAGCAGTCAATACCACAGTATGTGAATGGAGGGGAGGAACTTGTGCGCTCTAAAGGTAGGTCGGCCATTCTGTGGGTCTCCTGAGCTTTCGCCATGTCACATAGTGATGCACATGGGATGCCACTGCTCTGCTAATTCCTGGAATCCAGTAGCTTTGTGATCTGATCTCATTAATTTTGAATCCCTTCCCTTTGTGCCTGACATTTTCGTGACATTGAGAGATGATCATCTTTGTTTTAAGGTGATCTTTGGGAATGATTACTGGGTGTTTGACTGAGTTGGGTAGCGGCGCATTGCAAAGCCTTCCTCCCACCTTGAGTAACCCTTCTCGATCCAGGAAGGCATCAAGATGATACAGCTTTCTGTTAGGTGACAACTGGGCACTCTTGGTCAACCACTTGATATCCTTCGCATAGGTGTTACTTTGTAAATCCTTAATGATGATACACATGATGATACATGTTCCCGTTCAGCTACTATAGTGTAACTGCTGGACTTATTCCCTTTTGTTTGGGGAATGAGGCGAGCCACAGCTTGGACAGCTCCAGACCATGAAAACAGCTTTGACAAGCGATCTGAGAGGCTAATTTCTGTTGTTCAGAACCTGAGCCTGTCTCATTTCCGGATCACCAACCTTTAGTGCCGTGTCAATAGCTGCAGCAGGAGGTATGTCCTTCTTCCATAAGAAATTCGGCCCTGTCAACCAATTGGTTTTAAGAATCTCTTCAACCTTTAATCCTGAGCAGGATTTTCATTAGTGGGAACATATCTCCTGAGATGTAGTGCTGAGTTGTATCTTCTGCACTATGTTCGCCAAAATTTGTGAAATCGACGTGCTTCAGTGTTGATGTATCCTAAAACCACTTGTGAATCAGTCCAAAAGTAATTTTGTATGTCTGCATATTCCAGCTCCTATTTAAGCGTATTGCTCATGGCAACTGAGATGACAGCAGCTGTCAATTCAAGCCTGGGAATAGTCTGGGCCTTAATGGGAGCCACTCTGGATTTACCTATGGCAAAGGAACAATGGATGTCTCCTTCTTTGTTTGTGAGTCTCAAATAGGAACACTGGCCATATCCTCTGTTGCTGGCATCGGAGAGGTGATGCGGTTGTCTTCCCCTAAAGCTCGCTCTAAAGGTGTGCTGTCGAAGTTGAGGTCAAGTGATTTTACATCTATAGCTCGTTCAGACATTGGAATGTTACCCAGGACAACTCTGTCATTTGAAACAAATTTGTGCAGTCTAAGTCTACCTGAGGCATACAGCTGTTGAGCCACTCCTGCTAACTAAACTTCATCCTCTGTGCTGGCTACACTGGTGACACAATCATCCACATAAAAGTCTGTTGTGAGGAATTTTGAGCCAAGAGGATACATACATACTTTCATTCTCCTTAGCGAGTTGACCAAAGTTACACCAAAAAGATGGACCTTCATGCGGTATTTTTGTGGGTTTGAAGCCCAGTCTCCATCTTTCCACCAAAGAAAACGTAGGTAGTTTCGATCTGCTTCTTCCACATGAAATTGGTGAAACATCTTTGACATCGCACATGAGTGTAACAAACACGCTACTATTAATAAAAATAATAACTTGCCGTTAGCAGAATCAGGGGAGGATAAGGACCACCAGAGATCAATATTTGTGTAGCCAAAGGTGTATATACATTTATTTACAGTGTCACTCCATTCGCTTCCAATATCATCCACTACACTCACACACACACACACACACACCCCGAGTCTCTGAGCTCTTTTCCACACAAAGTTTTTATCACGGCGATGAGCCTTGCTCTGCTCTTCCCGTCTTTCGGATGCACGTCCCCTTTAATGGCGGCGCGGCGTACACCGAAGACCCCTCTTCACGAGCGCCGACAAGACACCGCGCGCAATGCGCTGACACACCGTGGCAGAAGACGTCGGAGGATGAAAAGCACCCAAAGAGCAGAGGAGAGAAGCACACACAAAAGAAAACCCTCCTGTGTAGCCACAACAGGAGGGATACCCGTAAGTGTAAACATATACACAATGTATAGAATCATAAACCAAAATGCCTCGGCGGGCTTTACCCGAGCAAACATAAAAAAACAACATACTCACATGTGCCACAGACATTACTATCCCGCATTCGGGTTTACAAATTGCATATAGCTTTAGCGTTAGCTTCGGCTTTAGCATCGGCTTCGGCTGTATAATGGCCCCCTGTTACCCAGCCTCTCTTCTTCTTTTATGAATAAAGGGTTCCCACAGCGCCCCCGCAGGTCGGGAGCCCCGTAAATAGGCAAATGCCTGTTACATGAGGGCAAACAGGATGTTGTCTGAATCTTACAAGGATGCCAGTCAGATTATTAATTAAATATGGGCCTTGGAGCAAGTGGTCATTAAGGCTGGTTCCCTGGTACTTGGCTGAGCAGTCAAAGACCATGCGGAGCTTGTCTGGTTTCTTAGAATGATACACCCCATGATGGAATGTTTCTCCCTCTTTTCTTTCATCATGCACTTCTTCTGCATCACCTCTCTTAATGACCTCTTCCATAAATGCCACATAGTGTTCCTTTTATCTTGCATCTTTGAAGAATTTTCTTTTAAGATGATTGAGCCTTACAATTGGCTACAGCAATGGCAAGCTTATTGTTAAGGAAGTGAGTTCTCTCTTTAAAGGCAAGAGGCATCTCGTAATGCCCGTGGTTGTTCTTCCTTATGCACTGCTGCAGTTTAGTCAAGAAAAGGATGTCATCCTGTGACACAGTTCTATTGTCTTCACCAGCATCTTTGAAGTCAGACTCCAATACTTTGATAACATCTGCTGGAGTCACTGGGGGGAGTTCTTTAATGCTAACTCTATGACAGATGGTGTTGAAGCTTTGTGAATCATGGTGTGAAGACAGGCGACCAACAATGCTCCATCCCAGGTCTGTATGGACTACATAAGGTTTGTCATCTCCTCCTAAAATCACCGGTTTTGGTGCCAAAGCTCTTGGACAACTGTAACCCATCAGGAGACCAACCTCACATTCTTGTAGAGGTGGAATTTTGTCCACTATTGTAGAGAGATGTGTCTAGTGTCGTGCTGTGTCCCAGGTAGGGATGTGAATATAGTTCACAGGAATTAAGTCCTTAGTATAGGCAGGAGTCAGCTTGTAACTTGTTGCTCAGCTCTCGGTCGACAAACACAGTATCGCTTTGGGTATCAAGTAGAGCATAAACAAGTGTTTCAGAGCCTCGATTACCATCAGTTGATACCCACTCTGGCACGATCATTGACACATTGGTAGCTGGCTCATTATTTGCAACCTTGAGCAATGTACTGTAAGAGCCATGTCAAACAGATGCCTGGAACATGTCGGGTCCCATAGTGAACCATGACAAGTCCGTGCACGGAATGTGATCCCCTGTGGTTACACAGTTAACGATGCCCCGCCCCATAAACTCCCCCAGGCGCTTTCCAATAAAATGGTTGCAATGCTTGATAATCTCACCAGGTGGAGCATTGACTGCTTCAGTTAACTGCAGTGTCCAGGCAGTTTATACAGCATGTCTATATACTGTACAGGCGTTGTCAACATAGTTTCATAAATAGATTTAAAAAAAAAACAGAATTTTTAAAATCACTCAATACACAACCCATGATGCTTATGCTATTTAAAATTAATTAATTTCTTAATAAATAAAATGAGTTATTGCAATATTTTCCAAGACATCCTTAATAATCCTTAAAGACAAGGTACATCTGTAATTTAAAGCTCAAAATGTAACTTCTACTTGAGTATGTTTTCGTTATATTTTTGATGATGTTTTTTTTCTCTGAGAGTCAAAAATTGGCATAACAAATTGATTAATGGCGCATAATATCTGGAACAAATATCTGTCCATATGGATGTTATGTGGCGCGGTATGGAGCGCTGCACCACGAAATGTTTTTAATGATAAGAGCTTTTACACAGGGCATGAGAGGGGTTTAACGAAATAAGAGTGTGTGAGAGTGCTTATGATACGCACGGGAAGACCTTTCCGTTTGGAGGTGGCATGGGATTATTAATTGGGAAACTTGAAAGGAAACAAAAGAAAACTGATAACACAAAATAAACAAAGCTCCGACGTCGACGGAGAACGGATGGGGCTCTGGAATCAAAAATAAAACTTTTGACCCTCTCCGGGCGCGTAAGAGAGCTTAAAGTATATTGTGATTCATCCAAAATTTAAACTGAAGCCGAAAATGTGTTCTCTTTTATGCCATTGACGGCAAGCGACAGAGCTCACAAACGTATTTAAATACTGATATGTATTTATTCTTCATTTTCTTCTCTCCTGCAATTATTATACTTCTTTGACTGCACTTTCTCCATTCAGTATTAATTAGTAGTAGTAGTGAAAACTACCGCTGATTAACTATCTCTGCAGTGGTTAAAACAGTGGATTAATTTCATTTGGGGTATTTCTAACAGTCAATCTACTAAATAATAATAAATAGATAAAATAACCCAGCACTTTAACATTTAACCCAGCAGTTTTAAAAGTGTAACATAAAAAATATTCCATTCGTAAAATAGCATGGGTGAAATCATAAGTTGTGTATAGAGTGATTAAAAACAATACAACAAAGCCTATGGTACATAAATTCTCAGACTCTATATGAAGTAGACATGATTTTGTTTTAGTCTACTCGCTGACAACGTGACAGCGTGCTCTGAGGTGAACACCTGCGGACACTTACTGTAATCCCTCTTCTCACCTTTCATACACAATAGGTGTGAAGTTATCAAACCGGTTTCACTGATGGGGGAATTGACAGAATTGAGGGGTTTAAAACAAATTAACAAGACCGAGCAGACGTCTCTGCCTAAAATGTATTTCGCCACCACAATGAACTGAAGCTCAGCATGTCTTCTTTCCTTGTTTTAATCTGTAATATTGTGAAATAATAAGTGAAATGTATTTCGCGTATATGCTTAAATATTCCGTTTTATTTATGAACATGTGTAGTATGTTTGATCTCATTATTGTGAGACGCAATGACTTTCTGGGATTTTTATCGATAAATCGCATGTATTTATCAGCTTTTTGATCAAAATGCTGCCTCTGTGTGAAGTGAAAGTTTACGGACAAATCGGGGTTCACGCACGCCGATGAATGCCTTTATTTCAGTCATAAATTCACAATCACATTCTAACTACTATTTCCAGCCATGGTCAAATAATGGATGAAATAATTATTTAATGCTGGACACAAATAGCAAAAAAACATGATTATTATAAAAAGCTCGAAGCACTTCGTGTGCATATAAGAACATTTACTAAACAATAGATTTCTTTGATCATTCATGTCTTTTGATGGTGCTCAATGTCGACACATTTTTAAATTTTAACGAAGATATGTTGACATATTCACGAATCAGGTAGTTGGTTAACACTATGAGACGCGCGCAAGCTCACATAAACTCTCCGTGCAGATAACAACTGAACACAGGTCTTCACTTTGTAATACACATGTCCATGAATAAAAAGGAATAGTTATACATATACGCTAAATATATTTAACTTAAATATTACAGATTAAAACAAGAAAAGAAGACATGCCGAGCTTCAGTTCATTGTGATGTGGACAAAAGTCTAGGTAGGAAACGGTTGTGGTTATTTTACAAAATCTGAATATATTCATAAAATTTGTGAATTAAACTGAAAGTAACAACTCCAACTATGAAGTCTGATTTAATTGGTACCATTAAACATTTTATTTATATTTATTCTTTTTTTTTTTTTGCTGGCGAAATACATTTTAGGCAGAGACGTCTGCTCGGTCTTGTTAATTCGTATCAAACCCCTCAAATCTGAATAAGAAAATGTATAATTTTAATAAAGTTACCCTAAAATAATATTGTTTCCAATGCTGAAGCTAACATGATTTTCGTTGAATACGACGCGACAGAGCCCTGCGAGGTGAAAACCTACAGAACTCACAGTTACTGTAATCCCTCTTCTCACCGTTCATTCATGATTGGTGTGAACTTATCAAACCGGTTTCACTAATGGGGAAATTGGCAGAATTGAGTGGTTTAAAATAAATTAACAAGACCGAGCAGATGTTTCTGTCTAAAATGTATTTCGCCAGCAAAACATAAACATAAATAGAAACAAATAAAATGTTTAATGGTATCAGTTAAATCAGACTTCATAGTTGGAGTTGATACTAAATGTACTGTTGATGTAACTAAATGTACTGAATATATTCAGATTTTGTAAAATAACGAAACCCGTTTCCTTCCTGGACCGTTTGTCACATCACAATGAACGGAAGCTCAGCACATCTAGTTTCCTTGTTTTAATCTGTAATGTTTAAGTGAAATACATTTTGCCTATATGCTTAAATATTCCTTTTTATTTATGGACAGGTGTAGTACGTTTGATCCGCATTATTGCAAGAGGCGATGACTTTCTGGGGGAGTATGTCTGTGAAATTATGAGCCGCGGGTTCATGCACGCCGATGAACAGCTTTATTTCAGTCATAAATTCACAATCACATTCCAGCTATGATTTCCAGCCGTGGTCAAATAATGGATGAAATTATTATTCAATGCTGGACACAAACAACAAAAAAACATGATTATTATTTTTATAAAAAGGCAGAAGCACTTCATGTTCATATTTGTTAAAATCACGTGATTGCAGCTCAGTGCACCTAAACTGTTGGCTTGTGTTAACGTGTTCTTGAGAACAAAGCGCCATCTAGTGGTGGCACCAGGTAAATGCATAAATAGAGCTTGAACGGGTGTGTTTACTACGAAATCTTGACACACCTTCCTGGCAGGAGAGGAAGGGGAACCACGGGGTACAAAGGTGGAAAGTAACAAATTACATTTACTCGCGTTACTGTAATTGAGTAGTTTTTTGTGTACTTCTACTTTTTGAAGTAGTTTTTAAAATGTGTAATTTTGCTTTTACTTAAGTACGTTTTGTTTGAAGTATTGTAATTCGCTACATTTGAAATCATATGCACTACTGAGTAAAACAAATGAATGAAAATGCAAAAAATATTATGCTTTGTATAAATGCTTTGTTGCGCTCGTGTGTGTGTAACGTGTCCTGGTCGCGCGCCGCTCCAGACTCCACTCCAGGTTTTCTGACTGTCCGTACATCAGCATCTACCTGAACTTCCACATGGTCGCTTCCGCCCTGAGAGTGACATCATCAACCAGCACAACCATATATAAACCGGAGAGAGAGACGCAAGAAAGAGGAAAGAGATTGTGATTTTGGCGTTGTGATGTTTGGTTGTGACTTTTTGCCTCCCATTGATTATTGCTTTGGTTGGTCTTTGAATATATTTGTAAATAATTTCACTGTATGTTTATGCACTCACCAGTAGTAGTGGCGTGGCTGCCATTTATTTTGGGAAGAGGGAATTTATACACTGTTTTTGGTTTAGGGAGTCAGGGAAAGTACCTGTACTTTTTGTTTGTGTTTTTTTGTTTTTGTTTGTTTTTGCAGGTAATCTAGCTACTAAATATAAATACCATTTAGTTTATTATTTTGGCCTGGGTCCACCCTGAATCTGATCCTTCTCCTCTTGTGTGTGTGTGTGTGTGTGTGTGTGTGTGTGTATTTTTGTAAAGCAATACAAACCTCATTATTTCATCAGTTAATGACTGGATCTAGTTCTTTCTGCCGTATACCACCATTTTCATACAGTTTAAAATAGGACCCTGAACCATTCTTTTGATGTACGGCTCAACCCTAGACTAGGACGTAACATCATATTTAAGTGACCACTTTTATTTTCAAGCACAAGAAAGACAACAGCTTTATTATGCAAAGGTGTTCCTTCAGTTAAAAACAACTAGTTTGAGATTTATATCTGCTCATCTTTTTTGAACTATTCTAGAATGTCTCATCCCACCCCCGCTGTTAAATGGTAATGGTAACTTTACTTGTACTTTAGTAAAATTTCCCTGAAGTAACAGTACTTTTACTTGAGTACATAATTTTAGTACTCTTTCCACCTCTGACGGGGTCCAAAGGGAAGCCGCACGGGATCTGCACGGCATTCACATGGCCGCGGCTATTTTGTGTGGCTCCTACTGGAGAAGTAGCGGGTACTGTGTTATCTTGGTTTGAGACGGATAGGTTTGACTTTCCTTGTTTAACTTTAATCATGCAGACATGTTGGGTGTCTACCCCTACAGGTGTCACAGGATAGACGTTAACTGCAGTCTTTTGCGCTGTGGCCTGGTTTCATACACCCATAGCAGAGTTTGTTCTCCTTCACATATTTTCGTTTCTCTTCCAAAGATTTAGCCACAAATTTAGGACAGTTGTAAATCCTATGTTTGCTATCTTTGCAGAAGAAATACATTTTAAAATTTGCTTTAGTGTTAATCTCATTTTCATCATTTTGTTTGTTTGTTGTATTTTCTAAATCTGCTTGAATGTGAAAGACATTAGCTCTATTCCTTTTATTGCAGTATTTTTAACTACTGTAAACCTGCTATTTTGCTTTGAGGAATTTTGGCACTATTAAACTTCCATACAAGCAGCTGGCATCCTTTGCGTGAAGTCACTAGCAAGACACTAGCAGCTCAATCAGATACTGTGGCACAAGACCATTTAATGCTTTATACGTCAAAAGTAGTATTTTAAAATGCGAAATTTCACAGTTCACCCAATTCAACAACCAGAGAGTAAGGCATTATAGTAGTCAAACCTAAAGGTGATAAAAGCATGAACTATTTTTTCTGCATCATTTAGTGACAATACATTCTTATCTTGGCAATACTTCTGTGGTGAAAATGCTATCCTGGTTATATGATCTAAATGTGCTTCAAATGGTAATATGATTAGAACGTCTGTTTTATCAGGGTTAAGTTAATTAACCTCCACTCTCTTATGTCCTGCACACATTGCACTTTATTAAGCTGTTTTTTCTCTTTTGGTTTTGCTGAGATATATAACTGTGTGTCATCAGCATAAAAATGAAAACTTATAGCATGTCTACAAATTACACATGTTAACAAAATTGTTGGTACCCTTCGGTCAATTAAACAAAAACTCACAATGGTCACAGAAATAACTTTAATCTGACAAAGTAATAATAAATAAGAATTCCATGAATGTTAACCAATGAAAGTCCAACACTGCTTTTCAACCATGCTTCAACCTAATTATTAAAAAAAAAAAAAACTCATGGAACAAGCCTGGACAAAAATTATGGTACCCCTAATTTAATAGTTTGTTGCACAACCTTTTAAGGCAATCACTGCAATCAAACGATTCCTGTAACTGTCAATGAGACTTCTGCCTCTCAGCGGGTATTTTGGCCCACTCCTCATGAGCAAGCAGCTCCAGTTGTTTCCGGTTTGAAGGGCGCCTTTTCCAGGCGGCATGTTTCAGCTCCTTCCAAAGATGCTCAATAGGATTGAGGTCAGGGCTCATAGAAGGCCACTTTAGAATTGTCCAATGTTTTCCTCTTAGCCATTCTTGGGTGTTTTCAGCTGTGTGTTTTGGGTCATTGTCCTGTTGCAAGACCCATGACCTGCGACTGAGACTCAGCTTTCTGACACTGGCCTGCACATTTCTCTCTAGAATCCCTTTATAGTCTTGAGATTTCATTGTACCCTGCACAGATTCAAGAGCCTCCTCCATGTTTCACAGTAGGGACAGTGTTCTTTTCTTGATATGCTTCATTTTTCCATCTGTGAACATAGAGCTGATTTGCCTTGGCAAAAAGTTTCATTTTTGTCTCATCGGTCGATAGGACATTCTCCCAGAAGCTTTGTGGCTTGTCAACATGTAGTTTGGCATATTCCAGTCTGGCTTTTTTATGATTTGTTTTCAACAATGTCCTCCTTGGTCGTCTCGCATGTAGACTACTTTGGCTCAAACAACAACGGATGGTGCGATCCAACACTGATGTGCCTTGAGCATGAAGTTCACCTTGGATCTCTTTAGAAGTCTTTCTGGGCTCTTTTGTTACCATTCAGATTATCCGTCTCTTTGATTTGTCATCTATTTTCCTCGTGCGGCCACATCCAGGGAGGTTGGCTACAGTCCCATGGATCTTAAATTTCTGAATAATATGTGCAACTGTAGTCACAGGAACATCTAGCTGCTTGGAAATGGTCTTATAGCCTTTACCTTTAACATGCTTGTCTACAATTTTCTTTAGAATCTCCTGAGACAACTTTTTCCTTCGCTTTCTCTGGTCCATGTTGAGTGTGATACACACCATGTCACAGAACAACAAGGACTACCTGGAGCCCTATATGTAGGCCCACTGACTGATTACAAGATTGTAGACACCTGTGATGCTAATTAGTGGACACACCTTCAATTAACGTGTCCCTTTGGTCACATTATTTTCAGTATTTTCTAGGGGTACCATCATTTTTGTCCAAGCCTGTTCCATGAGTTCATTTTTTAAAATAATTCCGTTGAAGCATGGTTGAAAAGCAATGTCTGACTTTCATTGGTTAACATTCATCAAAAAAAAAAAAAATTATTACTTTATTATTATTCTTCTTTACTATTATTAATTATTATTATGCCAGATTAAAGTTATTTCTGTGACCATTATGAGTTTTTCTTTCATTGACCGAAGGAGACCAACAATTTGGTCCACGTGTGTATATTGCCCAGAGGAAGCATGTAAAGAAAAAAAAACAGTTGCCCTAAAACTGAACCCTGTGCAACACCAAACTCCACTGTTCAACTTTCAGAATAGTCACCATTTAAATCTACAAACTGATAATGATCATTCAAATAGGATCTGAGCCAGGAGAGGGCTATCCTCTTAATTCCACTTACATTTTCTAATCTGTAAAGGAGAAAACTATGATCAATGGTGTCAAAAGCTGCACTGAGGTCGAGTAACACAAGCAATCCTGATCAGAGGCCAATAGGAGGTCATTTATTACTCTAACGAGTGCTGTCTCTTTGCTGCTTTGCTACTATCTTTTCCAGCGTCTTAGAGATAATGGGGATGTTTGATATCGGCCTGTAATTGGACACCTGAGGTCAGGTTTTTTAATTAGTGGTTTAATAGTACTAATAATTAATACTTTAAAAGATTTTGGAACATACCCAATGCTGAGTAAAGAATTAATTATTTTGAACAAGGGTTCCGATATTTGCTTGAGAAAATGTGTCATTATAGGATCTAATACACAGGTTGATGATTTTGCAGAAGAGATGAGTGAAATTAAGTAATTCTTTTCACGGGGAGTAAAGTATTCTATTCTATGATGTGGTTAGTTTATCATCGGCATCAATTAAATTGTCTGTTTTCAAAGCCTGATTTTTTTGCCAAATGTTTTTGTGACGCTCTCAGCATTTTCATGCTGATCTAAAACCGCATCCGACTTCTGACACTTCCGTTCCCACGCTGTCATGCTCCTCATCATGCGGCCATGTTTTTTTCCCACGCTGTCATCTCTCGTCACACGCCCCCCTCGCCACCCCGCCGACACACCAGTTTCTCATCTGGTGCTGATTTCTTCCGGCTTATAAGGAAGCGCAGCACGCTATCTCGCTGCCGGATTATTGTGTGTTTTTGCTCCAATATTCTCGTGTTTTATTTAATAATTTTCACGTTACCAACTCCGCTTTGTTTTCTCGTGTTCCTGATTCTTGTGTCATGTTTTGGATTAGTTGCCTCGCTGACGGATTTAACGGCATTGAACTCTCGCTCACGCTCCTCGACTTCAGCTTCGCTTCACGTTTTACCTCGACGCTCTCGCTGATGGATTTAACGGCTTTGAACTCTTGCTTTTGTTCCTCGACTACGACTTTGCTTCATGTTTCGGCTTGACGCGCTCATGGATGGATCTAACGGCTTCGAACTTTCACTTTCGCCCCTCGACAACTGCTCCGCCTCTTGTCTCTCCCCGGCACACAGCTTCAGGTTACCCAGCCCAAGCATCTCACAATCATCTCTGCTCCTCTGCATTTAGATCCATCTCTCCGGCCCTTCGTCGCTTACCCCCTGACAGAATAATCCGGCCAAACTATGGATCCAGCAGGATTGGACAGGATGAGACAAGCGCTGGAAAATCAAGGCGCTCTCCTTGGTAAGCATCAGGAGGAGCTCGTCACCACCAGGTGGACACTCGCGGACATCACTGCCCAGATGCAGCACCTTCAGGCGCCTATGGCTCGGACCACAATCACGGACCCCCCGCGAGAGCCGCGCCTGCCAGCTCCCCACACTTACAGAGGAGAGTCGGGAACATGTAGATCCTTCCTATCCCAGTGTTCCCCGATCTTTGAGCTTCAAGCCTCCACCTTCTCTTCAGAAATATCCCAGGTGGCCTACGTTATCACCCTCCTCATGGGTAGGGCCCGGGAGTGGAGCACGGCTCTCTGGGACGCTCATGAACCATGTTGTGATGCCAACCATGTTGGACTTTTCTGGAGAAATGAAGAGGGTTTTCGACCGATCTCACATCGGCAGAGAGGCTGGGACTAGACTATTGCGCTTGTGCCAAGGATCACGCTCTGCCTATGACTACGCTAACGAGTTTTGAAGTTTAGCTGCCTCGAGTGAATGGAATGACAGAGCTCTAGTGGACATCTTCCAGGGGGGATTGTCGGAGGCACTCAAGGATGAGCTAATCTCCCGGGAACTTGCCTCCGATCTCCACCAACTCATGGACCTCACCGGGAGGATCGACTCACGTCTTCGCTCAAGACGACCGACCCGGAGGTCACCTCCCCCCAGGACGTCAACTTCTTCCAGGACATCCCGCCCTCTCCTCCAACACAGACTAATCAGGAGGAGCCCATGCAGCTCGGCAGAACCCGCATCTTTGATGAGGAGAGACGTCGCTGCCGCCTGGAGAGGGCCTGCTTCTACTGCGGGGGTTCGGGTCACATGCTCAGGGACTGCCCGTTACAAGGAGGCGCCCTCTAGTCAGACTGGGAGCTCTAGAGGGCGCTCCTCCCAAAAGTCTCCCAGAACCTCACCCCCTGCTCTCCGTTACACTAATTAGTGACGGCCAAGCCCATTCCATTCAGGCACTCGTTGACTCCAGCTCCGACCGGAACCTGATCAGTTCAGCTACGGTCAAGGCGTCCCTTGCACTTCCCTGGATTTTCCACTGGCAGTCCAAGCCCTAGATGGAAGCCCTCTGCCAGCCATCACTCACAGAACCCTTCCGCTCACTCTAAGAACGTTGTGGAATAATTCTGAGGAGATTTTTTTTTTGTTATCAATAAGTCACATGCCGCTTTTGTTCGTCGCCTCCCATGGTTAGCTCTCCACGGTCCTCAGATTGACTGGATCAAGCACGTTATATGCTCTTGTGCCACGTCGTGCTTTCGCTCTGCGCTTCCTACCCTCCACACTCCAGCCAAAACCAAAGATCCCCCGGATATCTCCAACATTCCCTCTCATTATCATGATCTCAAGCAGGTTTTCAGCAAAACCCGAGCCACATCGCTTCCACCACATCGACCCTACGACTGCCCTATCGATCTTCTCCCAAGCACGTCTCTGCCTAAGGGTCGACTGTACTCTTTGTCTTGCCAAGAAAGAGAAGCCATGAACATGTACATCACAGAAGCCCTGGCTGCTGGTATCATCCACCCATCCTCCTCACATTCGGGGACAGAATTTTCTTCATGAAGAAAAGAGACGGGACCCTTCGTCCATGTATTGATTACAGGGGGCTCAACGAAATCACCGACAGGAACCGCTACCCACTCTCACTCATGGCCATGGCCTTTGAGTTACTTCAGGAGGCCAAAATCTTGACTAAACTGGATTCGCAAAATGCTTATCATCTGGTTCGCATCTGTGAGGGCGAGGTGTGAGTTCCACACATCCTCGAACCACCTTCTTGGGCATTGTCATTTCCCTGTCCAAGCTAGAGATGGAACCAGCCAAGGTACAGGCCGCCACTGATTGGCACACACCAGCCTCCCAGCGAGACCTTGGTTTTGCCAGTTTTTATTGCCGCTTCATCCGAGGATACAGCTCTGTTGCCGCCCCCCTGACCTCGCTAACCTCCGTTAAAACCTGTTTCTGCTGGAATAAGCAGGCGGATCAAGCCTTTGCTGATCTTAAGAAAAGATTTATCTCTGTTCCTATCTTAATACTCACCGACTTGTCTCGCCAGTTTTTGGTTGAGGTCGACGCCTCCAATACAGGCGTTGGGGGTATTCTCTCCCAAAGGGCCACCCATCCTTGTGCATTCTATTCCTGTTGCCTATCCCCAGCTGAGAGAAACTAGGATGTAGGGGACAGAGAACTCCTGGCTATCAAGCTAGCTCTGGAGGAGTGGCGACATTGGCTGAAGGGGACTGAGCTCCCATTTCTTGCGTGGACTGACCATAGGAACCCGGAGTAGCTGCGCACCGCCAAGAGACTCAATGCTCGTCAAGCTCGATGGTCATTATTCTTTTCCCAATTTCATTTCATCCTGTCCTACTGGCTGGGCTCCAAGAATTCTAAACCGGATCCCCTCTCACTCCAGTTTTCTCCCTCCCTCTCACGCCATGCGACACCATCCTCCCGTCCCATTGTCTCATCGCAACTTTGAAATTAGACATCGAGACCAAGGTTCAGCAGTAAGCGTTTACTTACATCTGAGTCGTTTACATAAATAAATGATCAACAGCTCATGATACACACATTTAAACAAATTATTCATACAGATGTAAATGTTGTACATAGAAATTTACAGGCTTGTCACTGAACAATTTACCCTGACAAAGAGCCGTATAAGAACAGTGCCAGTTGGCACACCTAAAAATAGATACAGAATTATTTCTTATAGTCTAAACAAAATGTTTTTCTAAACTTGGGCTATTTTTGTTTACTTACTTAAAGTAATATTTGGTAATTTAGTTTAAATCAGTTTGGGCTCTGGGATGTTGAGCCGGCATCATAATCCTCCTTTTTAATTTCCTACATGGACTAATCATCACTCATACAAAAAGTTTTCCAGAGCGCACCAGCGGAAGTAGTCTAATGATTATGATTTAATCGGGAAAAAAAACAGCAAAGAGGTTGGCTGCCGTCACCACTGCTCCAACCTCTTTTTTTTTGTTTTTGTCTTTTAAACTAATTTTCAGTAACTTAAAACTGGTAAAACATTCATCATTGTACTCACAACCCAAAGTTTTTAACCTCGGATCCAAGAAGTAAAGGCGCCATGAAGGCGATTATTGCCTGCTGGCCCAACCTGGCCCCACCCCCTCACAAACTGCAGAAGTTGGGGTGGGGGGTTGAGGTCTGCGTAGGAGGCCTACAGAGATCATGGACCGATAACAGATTTAGGTGCACACCCATCACAGGTGCATGCCGTGACAGTACATAATTTTAATTTAAAAGACTTTTACAGATAAAGTTTATTTCCATATTTCTCTATATTTCTAATTTGTAAAATTCTCTTATTTATCTTATTTTATACTGAAACTTTTTTTTGTGTGGAAATGTTAGATCATTAGCAGTCGTATAAGCTTTTCAGTTCATGTGTATGTGATGAACAAAATTTGAATTTACAAGTTGAATTTTACATAATGTGAAATTAGTTTTTCATTAGTTTATGTAAAAACTGACATTTTGCTTTCTGTAAGTATATATGTATATATTTTTCAGGTCGGTGAGGCAAGTATACAGTATAGAGTTTCGGTTAATTTTTTGACGCGCTCAAGTTAACAGAAACCGATCCAGAAAAGCGCACTGTTTGCTTCATTATTTTACAAATGCATAACATTTTGTCATCATTGTGAGTGCACTTAAATAAAAGTAGAGACTTAAAGGTTGTGTAGCTTATATAGTTTTTGCACATTAATCTGACAATAAATGTAGCGCACACACTTTTTCCAGACCAGAGTCTGGCTAGGCTACATATGATAAAATCCAAAGGCTCACTGTGTTAACGTTTACTTTGCTTAAATTTGATGCAAATAAGAAACACCTACATTTAAATTCTAAATTTGTACTTTATTTTTAGTACTGTGATTATGAATTTGTTTAATTACAATGTTTCACTTGAATTTATCTGCTACTATGTGTAGCTCTCAAAAAGGTGCGGCTCATTAATCCTTAAGAGAATAAACTAAGTCAAGTCAAGTCAATTTTATTTATATAGCGCTTTTAACAATTGACATTGTCGCAAAGCAGCTTTACACAATCAAAAGAAGTAAGTTTGTATGCAATGTGAATGTGTATGAATCAAAATGATAAGATTGTCCCTGATGAGCAAGCCGAGGGCGACGGTGGCAAGGAAAAACTCCCTGAGATGGTAATAGGAAGAAACCTTGAGAGGAATCAGACTCAACAGGGAACCCATCTAGGTGATAATGGAGAGCAGGGATTGATCAGAATAATAATGTGTAAGACTGGAAGTTCAGTATAACAGGAGATAACAGGTGTTAAAATTTAAATTAAATGGAGTCCAGTTTGTTCCTGGAGGCTCAGGTAGACTGTAGGAAATTCCAGTCCTGAGCTATCGAACGACTGAAGTCACAGGTCCCCAGAGAACAGCTGTCTGCATCAGTCGAGGACAGAACAGTCTTCATGGAAACCATCCCTAGCCACCACACGAATCCAGGCAGACCACACGGGGCATCCATGCGACAAGATCTCCAACCAGAAGCAGGACTCCAGGACTGGTTAGACAGGTCCAGAGGGCAGAGGGGTCTGGATCACTGGCAACTCGACAAGGAGCAACATGTATAGCTCAACAGAGAGAGAGGGGAGAGAGCAGAAAAAAGAGAGCAAAAAATAAGGAGAGATGGCAGTTACAGATGTGTGAAGAGCAGTTTTCTAGTTTTGCCGTCACACCTCACGGCGACGGTATGCAGTTGCTGGCTTTGACCACTGAGTGGCGCTATATAACTATAGACCGACGCGTCCAACCTTATTTCTTTCTCTCAAGGATTAATGAGCCGCAGCTCCTTTAGAGCTGCACGTAGTAGCGGATAAAATCAAGTGTAACATTGTACTTAAACAAATTCATAATAACAGTACTAAAATTACAGTACAAATGTAGAATTAAATTTTATTAGTATCGAATTTAAGCAAAGTAAATGTTAACACAGTGAGCCTTTAGATTTTATCATGTGTAATTAGAAAGCCTACGCGTGTACACTGTAAACCCAAATGCTCAAAGTAATTAAACACATTGAGTACTGTTTACCTAAATAATTGTTTGAGTACGTAAGTAACAATAACTTAAGTAAAACTTCCACCAGCGTAATCTCTATAGAGCTGTTGTGGCGCAGTGGTTAAGTGTCTCCTTCTCTCTTCTTCCATGTGGAAGACCCCCGGTTCGATTCCTGCGCAGGATGGGTTGCAATATGTATTTTTTTATTTGTTCAACAAACTCAAAAATTTGTTTCCAATTTTAAATAAACAGAACTACATACATAAAATCAACAAATTTATAATTTACATTAAAGCAGACATTACGCTTTTTATAAGTATATATTTTGCACGTCTGTGAGGCGAGTATACACAGAGTTTCGGTTCATTTTCTGACGCGCTCAAGTTAGCGCACCCTGTTTACTTTCATCATTTAAAAAATCATAAGGGTTTCAACGAAAAAGAACGAAAATGTCATTGTGAGTGCACTTAAATAAAAGTGGAGTCTTATAAGGCTTGTTCACACACTGTCCTCTCGCGGAAATCAAAGCGAGGCATTCCCCTTTTTAAACTGGGGCGCGTCACATCACCCCGCTCGCGTGCCACTCTCCTTAGTAAACTCCACAGCGAGATGCTTTTTAAAGTCCAGTTTCCCCCCAACAGACCCCGAGAAACACTCCCCGCTGTGTTTGATAGTGCGGAGAGAAGCTCGGGATCAATAGCGCCGATAGCTCACCAGTTGTGCCTAGATAGGCGGCCCTGCTTCTTCGCATACCTGCAGTGTGCACCTAGGCCGCCTACCTAGTAAGCTTTGGAATGAGTGAGAAGCGATATTGATTTGGGCGCCCGTCCATCACAGGCGCACGCGGTGACACAAATATACATTTACTTTGCTTAAATTTGATGCAAATAAGAAACGGTTATATGTATTACTATAATTTTAGTACTGTGATTATATTTTATAAGGTTTTGCCAGCGGCGGTACAGCGCAATGGGGGTCATTATTTATTAAAGAAAATTATGATCATAACATCGTACTGCATTTCATTCCCATACTAGCGCAAAAACACAAGTGGGGCTGAATGACAACGACATCTGCTTACACAGTAGCACGTCCTGACAATGCTTTAATTTTATAGTAATTTAGTTTAATTTATTTCGGTATTATCTACTACAAATTTAAAGAACACGACATTTAAGATGACCCAAAACCCTACACTGTAAACCCGATTAAGTTGGCAAAACGCCAAATATTTGAGGTAATCAGTTACATATTTTTTTTAAATTAATGATAGTTCTGTTTATTTAAAATTGGAAACATGAATTTTTTAGTTTGTTGAACAAATAAAAAAATATATATTTTATTGCAGTCCATCCTGCGTGGGAATCAAACCACTGCGCCACGAGAGCTCTATAGAGATTACACTGGTGGAAGTTTTACTTAAGTTATTGTTACTTACGTACTTATGTCAATTATTTAGGTAAACAGTACTCAATGTGTTTAATTACTTTGAGCATTAGGGTTTACAGTGTAGTGTACTTGTTTTAATGTTCAACCTCAATGTTTTTTTTTACTCATTACACTATTGTACAGCAAATATCAATAGCTCTGATTAAGATTTTTCATGCTTGTTGTATAAAATATACAGATGTGGAAATTACCATTACTGTAGTATTTCTTCGATACAGCATATTGTTTTGACTTTTTTATGACTTAATGATTTTTTAAAAACTGAGATGACGGAAAATGTCACTTTGTGCCACCTAGCGGTCACTTCATGAATTGCTTTGAAATGCAACTGATTTATTTTGGCCGCTGTCGTTTTGTCGCGGTGGTGAGCGCGGCGGTAATAGACATTCTCCTCTTCACACATCTGTAGGTATGGTCACAGTCAACATGTATAAGTTGAATGCATATTTAGTGCAATGTGCAAGCAGGGACTCCGGCAGGACTAACTATAACAGCATGACAAAAAGGGAGAGCCAGAAGGAAACACAGACATGAGGGCTCCCTGAGATGTAAAGCAACCAATCACCTCACCGTCAAAAAACCTGAGTGATCAGTGAGAGTGGGAAAGACGGCATCTAAACATACCAGTTCACCAGATTACTCTACGTCCATGAGTCCCCCAGATCTACTCCTTTACCTAAGGCTAATCTATTTACAAAAATGCTTGGTTAAATAAATAGGTTTTTTCATTTAGTGACGATTATGTTTATTATCTTGGCAATATTTTTAAGGTGAAAGAAAGCTATCCTGGTAATATTATCTACATGTGCTTCAAACGAAAGGCTGGAATCTATAACCACACCAATTATATGGATTTGATGGAATTATATGGATATGTTGCATTTGATCGAACAGAAAGGCCATCTAAAGTTACAGTGTGATCAGAAAGCTTACTTCTAGCTGCTTGTGGTCCTATGACTAGAACATATGTCTTATCAGGATTAAGCAGAAGAAAATTAATTAACATCCAATCTCTTATGTCCTGCACACACTGCTCAATTTTAGCAAACTGATTTTTCTCATCTGGTTTTGCGGAGACGTATAATTGTGTATCATCAGCATAACAATGAAAACTAATACCATGTTTACGAATTATGTTGCCCAAATTGGTGCATGTGGGACTTACAGAGACAACAGGAAGGACTGCCCTAGGAATGTAGATAATTGCTACCAAGACATTTCCATATCCTGCACCTGTGACTGCGTACAACCAGCACATGGGGGACATTGAAATGTCTGATCAGCTGTTACAGTACTACACCACACAGCACAAAACAATGAAGTGGTACAGGAAGATTTTTCTACAGTTCTTGGACATTGCTTGGACAAGTGCTTTCATTGTGCACAAAGAACTATATGGCAACATGTCCCATAAAGAGTTTATGGAACAACTTATCAAAGAGCTTTGTGGTGTCTCACAGGGAGTAGCACCAAAACGGACAAGTACTGACCATGTACCAGTTCCAGTAGCTGTGCTGACCTCAGACGCCAGAGATGCTGCCACTGCTGGTCGCAGGTTGTGCGTGCATTGCAAAGCAGTGCATGGCACCATACACCCATTTTATCTTGGACTGTTCCTGTTTGCACCGTTTTGCTTTGAATGTCTGTTTCAGGTTTTTAAAAAAATTTTTTTATCTTGGAGCACTTTTTTACACTGAATGTATTTTTTCACTTTATTTTGCTCTGTTCCCGTTGCAGTTTTACCCTGAATGTATGTTTTTGTATATGTTTTTTTGTATCATACACTACTTTTGTTTGCATCATTTTATCCTGAATGTCTGTTTTTACGCATTTTATTTATCTTGAACTGTTCCTGAGATTCTTGCAAGTGAATCTTGATTCATTCTAAATAAACTACAAACAGAAATATGTTTTTGTCCTCAAATTATTTTCTTGTAGCACTTCCCTCTGTCACAGACCTGACTGAAATGGGTATTTATGCAGATCATTATTCGGATCTTTGTCTTCTCTGGTGTCAAGTAGAGCATTATTCATGATCACTCGCATGCAGCCTTTCTGAACAAAAAGTGTCTTAGAAAATGTAAATGAATATATTGATTTCTGTGAATGAGTAATCAAGATGATTATCACATCATTTTTAAGTAAAAACTCTAGACTACAAGATCCAGGTAACCAAAACAAAAGTGTTGTAAATGTTATGAATGTTTTTTGTGAACTTATTTCAGTGATATTTTTTTTTGTTTTTAATGATCACGCATAACTGTTATTTTCTCCAAAGTACAACCTTGTACATACATGCTGCTCACATATTACTGTAGCCCAGTTTGTGCTAAAAACAGTGTAGTTAGCCTTTAGACATTTATATGTTCATAAGTAACTGAAAAATATACAAATGTCAGGACATGTCAAACTTCTTCAGGGCCCCAAAACACTCTCGGGCCCCTAAGGGTTAATCCAGGTTTCTGTTAAACATAATACATCAAACTCCTGATCTGTGATCATTTCATTAACAATAACTGCTTTAGATGCGAGAGATCTACTATTTAACAGTCCTAGCTTCAGATCAGAGGTGCCGGCTGCGCATTCAGTATGATCTGAGTTTGTGGTATCTATGTTAATTAAATTACTAAAACAGACTTTCTGAGTCTTTCTAAATTTATATTTAGCTCGGGGAACAGACACAGTCTCAATATGATGAACCCTGAGTGACGAATCTATGCAGCTAGCATACGGTCGGTTTAGCCTGTCTGTCTGCTCCCTGGCCTGGGCTCTGGATTGTCACCGATTAACTAGGCCTCTTCTGAGACAATGTGCTATACTGCAAGAAATGAGAGCAGCACCTTCCCGAGTGGGATGGACACCGTCCCGCTCTAACAGGCCAGTCTTACCCTCAAAGGTCTTCCAGTTGTCTATGAAGCCCACGTTGTTTTCGGAGCACCACCTGGACATCCAGCGGTTCAGCGACGATAACCTGCTGTAAGCTATGTCGCCACGTCTCATTGGGATGGGACCAGAGCAAACTACTTCATCGGACTTCGCCTTCTCTATTTTAAACACCTCTGTAAAGTTATGCTTGCTAACCTCTGACTGACGAAGGCGTATATCATTAGCTCCAGCATGTACCACTATCTTGGAGAACCTATGCTGTCTTAGAGCCCTAAGATTACCTACTATGTCCAGTGCTCTAGCTCCTGGGATACACCTGACCACTGCCGCTGGTGCCCCTAAAGGCCTAGCTAATTTCATGTGCCTCAGTATAGTCTCTTATAACCAGAGCTCTTTCAGGTTTCTCAGCAGGTGCATCACTGAGAAGAGCAAACCTGTTGGACACGTGAAGCGCAGAAGAGGTGTGCTCCGGTGGGCTAGCCTTAGCATTAGCTTTGGCTGAACGAGTATGCCGTTAAGTCGTCACCCACTCGCCCCGTTGTGAGGGCTCTACTGCCGGAGTCGGGGCCTGGTTATCTCCACCTGTGGCACCCAGACTTTCTGCTACAGGAATAATGCTGCTCTCGCGCTCTCTAACCCTCTCTAAAGCCTGGATGCACTTCTCTAATGCTAATATCTTCTCCATCAGGGTGCTAACTAACATCACACATAAAATTATCACTAACGACGGAGGAAGAATGTCTAAACATCCTGCACTCCACACACTGAGCGAGCTGAATGGTAGACATGATAACGTACCTTTGTTGTTGGTCAGATGATACGCACATTCTCCCAAAAAGCGCAAAAAAACTGATAAAGTCCAGTAGTATTAAAGCATAAAACTACTTTATTTAGTAAAAACGGGAAAATATCATTATAAAAACAAAATATAATCTAAAACGCTGTTATCTAAGTTTATAGTCTATAGTTATAGTGCCACTTACTGGTAAAGCGAGGAAATGCACGCCCCTAATGCTATCACTGCAAGAGACACGGCAGTAAAACTGTTATTCCGTTTAAGTTCCATCTGTAGAAGACTGTACATCTGCTCATGATCAAGGGATGATGTTTAGCAGCACCTGGCTGCACATTAGCCTTAGAATTTAGTATTGCCTGCAATTTTCCTGCAAAACTTGCATACTTAAATTTATGTCAGAGCTATGTGTTGCTCAGAGCACAAGCTTGGATCAAGAGGGCTAATCTATAATATTCTCTCCCAGGATTCTAAAGAAAGGATAGAACCACACGGGAATAAAACTGTGGTGTACAGAGACTAAGGCAAACTTGTTTTTGCAGTGTCAAGAAGCACAACAGGACACGTCATAAACAATTATAAGACACGGCTTATCAATGCATCAGTGTTACAAAAAGGAATGAGACAGATAAGCAATGAGTGAGATTGTCTTGTTGCCACAGTTCATTATTTCTAAGGATATATAGTATAATCTACTTTTTTTTCTCAAAAAATATTCAGAATTCTTTTCCTAATGGTAGTTGCCCTGGTACATAAGTAATGGAAATGTTTTTTGAAGCATTATTATTATAACAACGAAACTATTTTGCTAAAAGTATTGGCTAATTTGAATGAAATTAATAAAATCACAATATAACAATCAGAAAATGTCAATAACTTTAAAACCAATACGTAATATGTTTTCGTAATCTTGGCCCAATACTTTAATGGAGTTTTATATCACTTGCAAAGAACTTTTATAATACTGTAGTATTTAAGGACATTTCTAACAAGAAATATAATGCATCAAGTTGTAAAGACTAAATTTGAATTTTGATTTTTAAATTTAATTTAGTCTTGTTAAAATTAATATCTGAGAAAATTTTTTAAACTTTTGTTAATCCCAGTTTGTTCATCGTTTTATGTGGTTGCTTGTCTGATTTTTTAGAATTATGCAATTTTGAGACAATGTTGTCTCCTGTACAAAATATTTCATTCACAACTTTCACATTTACTGGTTTTCACGATTTGGGAGAATGGCGGCCCATTCTATCCATTCCCTATCTTCTTATGTTTTTACTGTCATCTAGTTTAAACCTTACACTCATATATTTAATTATATCACAGAAGTGTCTTCACACTCCTATGTGTATACTAATTGGTCTTATGGCAGTGGTTGACCTCTCCTTGCCAATATTTTGTGTGCCAAATATGTTGTTAAGTTTCTTATTTAACTGGAAAGGAATTTCACTTGTTGGTTGTTTAATTCAAATGTTTTGTATTTATTTTGTTGGGACATTTCAATCTACTGTACTGCTCTGGATGGCTCTGGATCGTTTTTTTGCTATATGTCGACCTCTTTATTACCACAAATATATGGGAATGCATAATTTCCTGAAGTTCATTATTTTTCCAGTTATCAGGAATCTATTCTTTATTACTATAATGGTTTCTTGGGCTGGAAAATTGACCTTTTGTGCAACAAATGAAATAGATCACTGTTTTTGTGAACACATGGCATTAGTTCAGCTTGCATGTGGGGATATTTCCATTAACAATGCATTAGGCCTCTTGGCTGTTTTTCTTACAATTACTGCTGATTTTATTTTCATTACAATATCATATATAGCAATCCTTTCTTCTGTCTTGAGGTCTGGGAAAGCTTGCTTAAAGGCTATTCACACCTGCATTACACACATAATTGTTATGACTGTTAGTCTGACTTTTGCTTTAATTGCCTTTATGTCGTACAGAGTAAAAAACAACTTTTCTCCTTCCAGCCGTGTTTTTCTAAGTACAATGTACTTGCTTTTTCCGAGCTGTTTTAATCCAATTATATATGGAGTAAGAACGAAAGAAATAAGAGAGCACTTTCTAAAGTTCATTAACCATTTAAAGGTCTTTCCAAAGTAATACGTATGCATGTTGCATGTTACATATATCCTTTTAAAAGGGTTATGTAAGAAAAACATATTGGGTTGTACTTTTAATTTAATTTAATGGAACATACAAATAACCGCGAAAGATTTTAACACTTTGTTAAGGGAAGTTTAAAGTGCAGTTAAACTATTACTATTACCAACTGGTGAGGACAAAGGATAACTTGCACTGCATCATTTTAAACTACCGTTTACCAACATCAGAGGGCAACTGATGTTTGATAGAGATATCAATGTATGCTTTTATATACAAATTATAATATTATGGACTCTGGGCTAGAAATGTCTATGGCATTTTGATGACATAAGCTTGTGCTCTCCCAAGATAATGGCAGATCTTTATCAAAAAAGCCAGAGTTGCTTGAAATGCAAAAATAAATAAGTGAATAAATTCAGTTTTCCTGTGCCTGATTGGGGTAAAATCTAAAAGTATTCACAGCTTTCTTAAACAATTAAATGTGCCCTTTGTACTGAATCAGACAACTTTATTGTGTACTAAGAATGGGTCAAATTCCCATGCAGGAACTGTTTAAATGTATTTCTGATAATTTTAGTTGTGCTTCCAATCTTTATTGATCAAGTTATGATTATGGTTATAGTGTTGTTGAACAGATGCATAAAAATATATTATAGGTTCTTCTTTGTGTATGTAGCTACTTAATTTTTTAATAATGTAAATATCTTAAATAAAGTATCTGTATATAGTGATTGTATCTTTTTTTCTAGCTAGGTGTCTAAACATTCAACCTAGTTCCTGTTTATAAAATTGTATAAATATTACTAACAGTATTAATCTTGTGCAATTCCTGAATAACGTAGCTGTCATGTCACAGCTTTGGAATTATCACATAGATAACATACAGTAGATAGACACCTGCCCACACTCAGGATCAATGCATTATTACCTATTCAAACTAATACTTCCTTGTGAATGTCTTCCTTGATATTACCAAGCCTTATAGTTAATGTGTATTTTTTTCTTCTATTTTTCTGCCTTTTGATTCCTGCCTGCTTGTACAATGTGTGTCCCTTCAATTTTGTGACCATGATCTTGCTTAACATTTAGGATTTGTTTGCCAGTTTTCAAATAAAGCATTCTAACATTCAACTGCTGCCATTACTCCTAACAGAATATTCTGCTCAGCAAATACAAAGTTGCACATTCTAATATTTCATTGAGCCACATTTTGCTTTGATTATAGCAATGGCATTGTTTTGATAAGCTTGTGCAGTGTCATGACATTTATTTATTTCCAGAGTTACATCCATTGATTTTGGGAGAGTTTGACTTCTGCTAAAGGCTTCTCCAGCAAATCCCAAAGATTAAGATCCACTAGATTATCCACTGGATCCTGAAAATGATGTCTAATACTCCCCGAACCACTCTTTCACAAATTGAGCCTGATGAATCCTGGCTTGTGCTCATACAATAGTCAGGTAGCCAGTTGATCTTAGTTTTTGGACTCATCAAATCACATGACCATTGTCCAATATTCCACAGTCTAGTCTTTATACTCCTTAACAAGATTAAGCTACAACTCGCAACTGGTTCAATACTTGATTTCCACAGTTCACCAGTTCTGGAACATTCAGTGTCTACTCTGTTCAACAACTCAGAAGATCATTTAGCAGTTTCATCATTCTGTTTGAGATTGCCTGAACCACCAAGAAACTTGGTATTCTCGCCATCCTATTTACCGGACTCACATACATGGGGTGATTCTAACTAATATGATTTTAAATCACATGACCATCGAGCACTAGAAACAACTGTATCTGGATTCAGCAGGAGAGAGGCCTATGGAGGAGGTTGAGATGCGTGCATACTCAATCCTGGGAAGGATTCTGCTTCAAGCCGCATCCCGGAACACCATGCACCTTAAGGTCTTCTCCAGATCCTGATTAACGCCCTCTGTCTGCCCGTTTGACTGAAGGTGATGAGGACAGTTGAGCCAGAGGACAGGCAAGGTGTCGCTCAGATTAGTCTGCAAAATGCTTTCCAGAATTCTGCTAAGAACTAGGGGCCACGGTCAGAGATTATGTCGGAGGGAAGACCATGCAGGCAGAAGACGTGGAGAATCATCAGTTCGGTTTCCTTGGCTGAGAGGAGTTTTGGCAATGGAACATGGGCAGACTTGGAGAATGGATCTACTACAGTCAGGATGCAGGTGTTGCCAGAGTTGGAAAGACTGATGATGAAGTCCAGAGCAATATGAGACCAAGGCCGGCGAGGAACCAGGAGTGGCCTCATAAGACCATCAGGAGGTTTATTGCTCGACTCATTCCTTATGCAGGTACCACATGCTGCAACAAACCCCAGAATGTCGTCCTTCATAGAAGCCCACCAAAATAGTTGCCGGAGAATGGAGGTACGGGCTCCCCCAGGGTGGCAGGCAACTTGGGAGTTATGTCCCCATTCCAACACTTGAGGTTGGACAGACACCGGGACGAAGAGGAGACCGGGGGGAACGTTGCTTTGACCTGGTGGATGGCAGGGTTGTCTCAATCGGTATCAGTTCTAGGGCTGTGGAGTACTATCGAGACAGGATGTCAGGTTTTATGTTTCTGGAGGCAGGGCAATACGAGAGTGTAAAGTTAAAATGAGAAAAGAATAGACTCCCTTTGGCTTGACGGGTATTGAGTCTCTTGGCTGATCTGAGGTATTCTAGGTTTTTATGGTCTGTTCAGACTAAGAATGAAGAAGCAGCCTCCAACCACTGTATCCACTCCTCTAGGGCAAGTTTAACCACCAACAGTTCCTGATCTCCTATATCATAATTCTTCTCAGCAGGGAAGAGATGACAGGAGAAGAAGGAGCAAGAGTGTAACTTGTTGTCCTTGAGTGATCTTTGAGACAAGACAGCCCCGATTCCTGACTCGGATGCATCCACTTCCACCATGTGAACCTGTATACTATAGGTTGGTGAATGCATCTTCAGCCTGCTTGTTCCAGATAAAAGGGACTTTAGTGGCAGTTAGCATAGTAAGGGGAGCTGCCACTGAGCTGTAATTTCTAACAAAGTGCCTGTAAAAGATTGCAAAGCCCAAGAATTGCAGGAGGTCTCGTCTTGTTGTGGGTGTGAGTCAGTCTGTGACGGCACTTAACTTAACATCTGTAGGCTGGAGGGGGCAATAATAAAACCAAGAAGTGACACAGACTCTTGATGGAATACACACTTCTCCGCTTTGACATCAAATTTATTTTTCGAGTGGGGGTATTGTATGCAGTCTTCTATTCGTCCCCTTCTCTTATTCTCACCAGATGATGAGCATTCCGCATGTCCAGTTTGGTGAACACACTTGCTCCTTGCAAAAGTTAGAACGCAGTGGACATGAGAGGAAGGGGATAGTAATTCTTGACTGTGATTGCATTCAGTCCATGGTATATACAGGGACGTCCTTTTTGTTTACAAAAAAGAAACCAGCTCCAGCCGGAGAGGAGGAGGCTTTGATAATCCCTACTGCCAATGATTCAGTCATGTACTTATATATGGCCTCCCTCTAGGGGGCAGAAAGGGAGTATAAGCGTCCTCCTGTGGGGTTAGTACTCGGGAGGAGGTCGATGGAGCAGTCGTATGGAGTGTGGGGCGGCAGTAAGAGAGTATGTGTCTTGCTGAACACTTGTTGGAGGTCACGGTATTCAGATGGAACATTGGAAAGATCTGGAAATTCTTCCTCAATAACAGGGTGTGATGACTGGGCTCTGGCAGAGTGGAGGCATGAAGACAGACAGGCAGGGCTCCAATCCAAAATGGTGTTCTTCACCCAGTTAATGCTGGGGTTATGTCTGAGCAGCCAGGGAGCCCCAAGGACAACAGGAGCATGAGAACACTCCATGATAAAGAAGGAGATGTCTCAACATGATTGCCTGAGATTCTTAGGGTGTGAGGGTGGAGTGTAGGACTTCAGCTCTGGTTCAGAGGTGAATCGAATCTTTAAGGATTCTGGTGAATTGTATTAAAACTGTATTAAAATTTATACTATACACTTTCTTGACTAACCATCCACCATTTAATACAATACAGTGTATCTTACCAGTTCTGCTTATCATGTGGCCACCAATGATAACAAAATCTAGTATTTAACAATTATGAGCAAGGTAACTTAGTATCTGGGCAAATGTTTAAACTCAAAATTACAGGACCAGGATAACAGTTCTTTATCAAGAAACAAGAATTTATTTTACTACACTACGATACCTGAAACTAAGCTATTACACACACACACACACACACACACACACACACACACACAAACACACAAAATGCAGTTCAAAGGATGAAAGTTAACGTGATTTTCTAGTAATGTTCACTAGACCTAAAAAGTCACAAGAGCAGAGCCTTGGGTTTAATCTTACGGGTTGTTATGACATGAGCACCAATTTCAGCAAGGTATGAAGCTTTTGTTTGTTTACTTGCGTTGCACTGCGGTTTTCCTCTACGATTCATGTTCGGTGTTATGGAATCATGGCATTGCTGATTGGCTGGTGCTCTGGCGCTGTGATGACGTCTCTCTGGGAAGCCCTTTGCTGATGCGCTGGTTGCTTGGTTACTGACGGGGGAGCTCTGACGCTTCTTCTAGCGGAGCCTTTGTGGCGGATTTCGAAGTTCTGGCACGAAGTTTCGTGACGCCGTGGAGATCAGATTAGCTGTTTGCTTGCCGGTCAGACGCAGGGCAGGAGTTGACGGTGGACGAGCGATGAGAGAGAGAGCTTGCTTCAGATGTGCAGATGTTCAGTCATTGGGTGACGTTGGAAGACGTGACGATGTGCTCGAACCGTGGCGTTTTAACCCTTTGTTATCGGTCCATCCCACGAGTGATTGCTCCAATCAGAGGGGGTTGTGGGATTAGCCCCGCCTCACATGTTTCCTCCCCTTGTGCATACATTAGGCCAGGTTATATGGCCATCACGTGGTACTTATCCGATTGGAGCCTTTTAATACCTTTATGAATTAACTTTACACATGCTCTGTTCATGTTACTAGTAATTCATGTACATAAGCATTCCTTGAATAGGATAAGCTTTCTGTAGATACCACACATCCCATATCTCACACATTCATTCATGTCTTCATCTAGTTAAAAAGACTTTATAAATGCTGGTTACATGTTCTAAGACAGGTAGAGTAAACCGAGGTACATATAGACATTAAACATGATGGGTAAATATATAGATATCAGTTTGCCCCATTGGTATGCTTTAGAGATTATCTGCAACAGTGTCTCTGCCATGTGTCCCTTTGTTCGCGGAAAGGCCTGTTTCTGGAGGTCACCATGAGTATCAGTGAGCTAGGTTAGGGAGGGTGTTTGCCCCCACTCAGAGGTGCAAAAATGTCTCCCATGTTTACCAGATGGCCAATTTACCAGATGGCCAAGTTGGAGTTCGAGGTCTTTGGGTTTTTACAGCTTCCAGGTGCAGCAGGCATCCTGCTCCAAGCTTGGTTACGACTCTGATAAGACCGCTTCCTGATAAGAGAGAGACTGTATTGTCCCAGAGAACAGATAAACGGAGGATCTGGAGTCATGTAGTCTGCCAAAAGGGGCCTCTGGAATACAATAGAGTGATAGCCCATTCTGGGGCCTGTTCATTCCTACAGGAGTGCGGCGAGTGATGAATGGTAGACAACTTCCGTCGAGGGCCTGGACTGACAAATGGATATATATATATATATTCAAATATATATATTCAGGAACAAGTAGTTCATAGTGTAAATATAATCGATAGTATCAGGAAGAAATTAACAGAGGTTCAACCTCTAATAGCATCTCATGATCCAGTTCAGTCTAAAGCCTCACATTTATATTTTCAGTGCTTTACAGGTATAGGACAGGAAGAGCTGTATAAACTCATCACCTTGGCTAAATCAACAACGTGCTTGTTAGATCCAATCCCAACCAGATTTTTAAAAGAAGTGATGCATACGGTTGGAGAGCCCCTTCGAAACATTATTAATTCCTCATTATATCTAGGTCATGTTCCTAAATCTTTCAAGTTAGCAGTTATTAAGCCTCTTCCTAAAAAGTCTAATTTACACCCGAATTAAATAACAAATTACAGACCGATTTCAAACCTTCTGTTTATATAAAAAAATATTAGAAAAGGTAGTATCAGCTCAAATTTACATTTACATTTAGGCATTTGGCAGAAGCTCTTATCCAGAGACTTACAAAAAGTGGTCTAAAGTATACATCACTGGATAGATACTTACACTGGGTTAACTAGGTCAATAACTAAGTGTCATTAGTCCAACACAATAGGGTTAGTCCTGTAAGTACTGGAGAAATAGATACGTTTTGAGTCGTCGTTTAAAGATCGTCAAAGTCTCTGCTGTACAGACATCTAGAGGAAGTTGTTTCCACCACCTAGGTGCCAGAACAGAAAAGAGTCTGGATGAATGTCGCCCTCGATCCCTGAGATGAGACGAGCAGTGCTGGAGGATCGGAGGGAATGCGACGCAGCGCGTGGTGTGATTAGAGCAGAGAGGTAAGTGGGTGCTGGGCCATTTTTAGCTTTGTAGGCAGGCATCAGTGTTTTGAATTTGGTACAGGCAGCTACAGGATCTCCACCTCCCGCCGTGGTTGACACAGGAGCCAGGGAACCCATGCAATTAGGACGCGCCTCCTTGAATGCTGCAGAGCGAGAACGACGCTTCAGGGAGGGACTCTGCGCCTATTGTGGGTCGGCGGCGCATCATAGAGCCATATGCCCTATTCGCCCGGGAAACGGCCAGGCCCGGTGAACCCTGGGAACAGTTCACCGGGCTCCCTCCATCTCTCTGCCACCACACCCAGCGTCTCTCGCCTCATGGTTCAGGTACACCTCCAGTTTGGCCACACACGGGTCAGAAGTACCGCGTTCATCAATTCTGATGCCTGCTCATTGCCCTTACGACCTGGTGATCGACCTTCAGCCTGGTTCCATCCCTCCTCGCGGCCATCTCTACTCACTCTCCACCGCCGAGATGCAGGCGATGGAGGAATATGTTTCTAATGCCCTCCGCCAAGGTACCATCCGGCCCTCCTCTTCGCCTGCCAAAGTGGGGTTCTTCTTTGTGAAGAAGGGGGATGGTGATTTACGCCCCTGTGTTGACTATCGGGGGCTTAACAACATCACAGTCAAGAATCGTCATCCTCTGCCTCTTACCAACTCTGCCCTGGACGCTCTCTCTGGTGCCACCATTTTCACAAAGTTGGACCTCCGGAGCGCCTACAACTTGGTGCGCATCAGAGAGGGTGATGAGTGGAAGACGGCCTTCATCACACCTACTGGACATTATGAGAGCCTGGTCATTCCATTTGGACTTTGCAATGCACCTGCAGTTTTTCAACAGTTCATTAACGACGTCCTGAGAGACATGCTAGGTAGATGGGTCTTCGTCTACCTGGACGATATTCTCATCTACTCCCGCTCCGTCAACGAACACATCCAGCATGTCAGAGTGGTACTTAAGAGATTGCTTGCCCATCAATTGTACTGTAAGTTGGAGAAGTGCGCTTTTCACAAGCGCTCCACCACGTTCCTGGGTTTTGTCATCTCGCCCCAGGGTGTGGCCATGGACCCGCAGAAGCTAGAAGTTGTGCGTCATTGGCCCCTACCCAAGACACTTAAGCAACTTCAAAGGTTTCTCGGGTTTGCGAATTTCTATCGTTGCTTTATCCGGGACTACAGTACAGTTGCAGCTCCCTTAACCGCCCTGACCCGACCATCTTCACATCACTTTCACCTTAACTCGGCTGCCATCTCTGCATTTCATGAACTCTGCCATCGATTCACCACTGCTCCGATTCTCCTTCACCCCGACGCCACCAAACCGTTCGTTGTGGAGGTGGACGCTTCGGACGTGGGCGCCGGGGCGGTTCTCTCCCAGCGAGGTCCAGATCAGAAGCTACACCCTTGTAGCTTCTTCTCCAAAAAATTTGATCCCACTCAGCAGCGATACGGAGTAGGGGACCGCGAGCTGCTGGCCATAAAGTGGGCTTTGGAGGAATGGCGACACTGGCTCCAGGGCGCCGGAGAACCATTCATTGTCTGGACCGATCACCAAAATCTAATCACTATCCGGAGTTTGAAACAGCTTAATCCAAGACAGGCGCAGTGGGCACTGTTCTTTGAACAATATAATTTCCATCTGTCTTACCGTCCGGGGTCGAAGAACACCAAGGCCGATGCCCTCTCCCAACAACATGAGGAAGACGGCCCCCGGGCGGACCCCGCGCCTGTTCTCCCACCATCCAAAATCATCGCACCACTCTGTTGGGATTTGGAGACGAGGGTTCCCCAGGCACAGGCCACGGAGACCGAACTGGCAGGTGTGCCACCTGGACGACTCTACGTCCCCCACACCCTAAGAAGCGAGGTCCTCCAATGGGGCCACTCCACTCCATTCTCCGGCCACCCGGCCGTGGGGCGCACCCAAACATTTATACAGCGTGCCTTTTGGTGGCCCACAATGACAAAGGACATCAAAGAGTTCGTCCAGGCGTGCCCAGTGTGCGCCAGGGCGAAGAACACCAACCAATGTGCCCTGGACGCACATTGCCCTGGACTTCATCACGGGCCTGCCGGCCGCCGAGGGAAAAAACACCATTCTGACCATCGTGTAGAAGAAATTTTTATCTTATTTTATGTGATATACCCTACTTTTAAGGAATAAAAGATAACCCAGCTTGAAATAATGGGAGGCTTGCGTGAGAAGCCGGGCATATAGGCCTCTTGGAATGTGCCTGTGTAAGAAATCCGATCTATACATTGAGGCACCTAGAACTGTGACATTTAATGAAACCCAGATGTTGTATGTAAAATCAGCGCGGGAAAACTGGCAGCCTTTGTTTGGGATCAGTATTTAAGCAAGAAGCCGTCAGGAGTCAGGGTGCGTTCTGCAGACCTCCCGACTTTGTTGATCAACCAATAAAGTTGTAACCTTCTGAAATCAAAGCCTGAGTCGTCAATTAATTTCCACGACATCCTGGTGCTGCGAGCAGGGTTGGCAAAGGGGCAAAGGCGTGGCTGATCACCGTGGGCATCCTTGGCAGGCAGCACAAACAGGTGGCCACCTAAAAAGGTAAGCAACTTTTGCTTATATGCTTAGTTTGTGTTGTTTGCTGGGATAACCCATGGTGGTAAGGACACTTGATAAAGACCTCTCCAACTTAAGTAATTTTTGAATGGGCTTTGTTTTCAGAAGGAAAATGCATGCATCAGTTTACTAACCGTTGAATGGTAGTATTTGAATAGTAACTGGTAAAATAAGCATTGCATTGGTCTGTTTTGCTGTCAAGAGGGCTTTGATAGATGGTAGTAATAACAGACGGGTATGAGGAAGCGCATTTGAAGGTCTATCTGTGTTGCTAAGAGGGCTTTGATAGATAGCAATGCATACCGGTAGATAGACGCTGTATTAATTTGTACTCATTGTCAAGAGGGCCTAGACGGATGGCAGTGGAGTAGGTTAATAAGGAATTGCGCTTAATTAGTAATACTGCTTGTGTGAGGATCCACAGTAGTTAATATCAATATATCCCCTTTTATGAGGAACGTACTTAGGTATGTCAAAAGAATTGTGTAGCCACCAAAACCGTATAGTATGAGCTTGTGGCTTTTGTATTAATATCTTACAGAGAGATACAGTACAGTTGTACGTCAATGGTTTTGTGTGCTGCTGATTAATGGATTGTATGTGGTTATAGCAGCAAATTTATATCTTTTATGAGGAGCACTGCGTGGGTGCCATTAAGTTGTAAGCAATTGCATTGTTTGTGTTTAATTGATGTTGTACTGTCCAATCCTGTTTGATACTGTCTGAGTGAATGAGAGCTCTATGTGTGTCTGAGTGTGTGTGTCTGAGTGGAAGTGAGAGAGAGAATGTGGCTGAGTGATACCATAAGCGCCGTGTCCAGTGGACCGGCCTGAAACCCCTAGGGAGTTGCGTGTGCAATCCACCAGAGGGGGGGGGTCGGCTGCTGCCAGACTGGAGACGTGTGTGTGAATGAGCCCTTATAGGACTAGATAAATTAATAGATTAAGTTGAAATAAAGGGACAAGTGTGTATGAGCCCTTCTAAGAAAATAGATCAATAGGTAGATAAATAAAATAAAAGGGACAAGTATGCTTGAATGAGCCCTGATTAGGACCGGGGACAAAGTATGCGTGAATTAGCCCTAATTTCCAGGAAATAAGGGACATAGTATGAACGTATAAATAAAGAAATAGTGTGGAGTGGTGAATGTATGTGGTGAATGTGTATGAACCCCATATTAATACTGTGGCATTCATCGATTGTTGCAAGATAATATTCGCTGTGTATAAAAATACTGTGCTTTGTGACAAGTACTAACAGAGAAGTGGTGAAACATTGTATATTGAAGAGTGGCTATCATTGCTACGTTTTGTTAATGAAGGTGAATGTTTAAGTGATTATATAATATTGTACGTAGCTGCGAGTAAAATTAGTTGCTAAATAAGTGCATAAACATAAAGTAATACAGGAATATTTTGTTTTTGGTCGCAGAGGCCGTAAAGCATAATGGCAGCCTCTCCGGTGGAGCTATTGGTGTTAAAGCATCCATAGTGTGGAGATCTCATAACTAAGATCTCAAGTAAATGGCAAACAGAACTAAGGATATGATTACAAAATGGCCAAAGGACGGGACATTTGATTTGGCTTTGTGTAGAGAAATGGAAACTTTGGTAAAGTTTCTCTAGAGAGAAAAAGCGTGTCCAGAGAGAGTCGAAAAGGCAGCAGGAGAGAGAGGTCCTAGCTCTGTTTAAGAAAGAAGGAGAAGAGTTGGCAAGAAAGAAAAAGCAAGTGAAGAAAAAGTCTAAGAAGGCAGACAGTGAGGCACAGGATACCAGAGGGGAAGCGTTAGTTACACCTCCCCCATATGTGCAGACAGAAGGTCAATTCCCAATGCTTAAGGGAATGGTTGAAGTTTCAGGAGAAATGCAGACGGAAGGTCATGTAGATTTGGATGCAGATTATAGAGAACCGGGTGTGAAGTCAAGGAAAAGACAGGAAAAGTGGTTGGAGAGAGAAGAAAGTACACCGTTAGATTGTTATAAGGAAGTAAGAGCAGATCTACAGAGAGTGAAAAAGTTGTATGGGAAGGAAGAGAAGATAGAGGGAAAGGAGGGGGTGCATGTAAGTGGAGAAAGGATAGACAGGAGCACTGAAACACCAGGACAGTCAACAGGTCAGATAGATGGAACATTAAGGACGGGACCTAGGCCATTGTACAGTAGAGAGGATGGGGATGAGGAGGAGTTGTCATTCAATATAGGCAGTTGGAAACAGGGAAGGAACACTGGGAGACTTAGGAACTTAGCTCCACAATTCCCAATTTTGATTAAAGGTGCACAGGGACAATATGTACCATGGACAACTCAGGATCTCGAGGGACTTGTCAACCGCTTCCCTAACATTCACGAGGGTGCAGGGAAATGGATTAAGGTCTCAGAAGAGGAGACCTCAGGCAAGCTGTTGTCGGTTGGAGATATGAAAGCTCTTTTGGCAAAGATTTTGGGTGGAGGAAAGATGGAGGAAGTTCTCCAGGCGTCCAACATGAGTGAGGCGGTAGATACATACCATATGGATGGAACTGTCTTTGATGCTTTCCGCCCCGCCATGTGGCAGGCCTTACGTGCAGAGTATCCAACTAGAGTTGACCCAAAGGCATTAAGGGGTGATCAGCTGGACGAAACAGAGAACCCAACTCTGTACATACAAAGACAGTTAAAGAAGTGGAAGCAAGAGACAGAAAGTGACCCTGAAGGGGATGCCTTGTTGTCTACGCTGTTTAGACAAAATATAGCCAATGCCATGCCTCAGCCTGTAAAAAGCAAACTGGAAGATGTGGTCGGTTTAACCTCAAAATCACACAAAGAGTTCTGCGATCACGTCTCACATGCTGTTGAACAATACAGGAAAAATGAGCAGAAGTTGAAAGCTCAAGAGAAAGAGCTACAACGGAAACTAGCTCAGTTACAGCTTGAAGAACTGACTAAGAAAAACAAGAAAAAGGTTCAAGCTACTCTGATTACAGCAGAGCAAGTGTCTGGGGGGGCCCCAGGCAATCCTTCACCCATGATCCAGCCAACTGCAATCACAGTTACCTATTTTAACAACTAATGCTGAACAAGAACCCATGTTACACATTGAGGTAGGCGGTAAAAATACACCCATGTTAGTTGATACAGGAGCGGTTTATACATGCTTAAATTTAAGTCATGCCTCACATCTCCCCTTGTCTGGGAAATTTGCCAAGACAGTAGGATTCTCGGGACAAAAACAATTGATTCCTATGACCGCTCCAGTCCGTCTACAAACTAGCAATAAAAGTGTGACTATACCTATACTAGTTTCAAGTCAGACCCCGGTTAATTTGTTGGGCAGAGATGCATTATGTAAATTAAGATTGCAAATATGGTGTTCCCCTGAAGGGGTGTATGTTGACATGAATGGTGTAAAAAATCAAATGGTAATGACTGAGCCGCAAGCAAATGTGTTTTGGATAGGACAGCTAGAAAGGGATGTAAGTAAAGTAATTCATAAGTGGGGAAAGTTCATTCAAGCACAGATTGCTGAAGCACAATTACCTACTTCAGACTTTCACTGTACAATGGTGTATGATCCAACTAAAGATGCTGGTTTAGAACAAACATGGCAGGAAGAAACAAAAGGGCACAAGGTTGAGTTAATTACACAGTACATCGTCATAGGTCGGCAAGGAGCAGCCATCAGCATAGATGAGTGTGATTTTGTGAAAAGGTGGTTCAATGTAACTGATTCTGTTCCCCATGTAACATTGTATGTTGGGAGAGATTACAGGTCGAAGGACTTAGGACCGATGATGAAGAGAGCTAAAGAGGTCCAGTGGGAGTCAACACTAAATCCGTTGATTTTTCATTCTGCCGATAAAAATTATATCAAAGTATTGTGTGGTAATAGCTTGATTGGTGTTCCTCAGGAAGTTGTTATTAGCCACAAGCCACAGACACACATGGTGTCAGCAACTGAAGTAGTTGAGAATGTTGAAGGTAAGCTCTATAGGGAAATGGAGAAGCAGGTCCCGCCTGAATTATGGTCTCATTAAGAAGGGCCTAATTAAATCAGCCAGCCCAATTCGAGTACAACTCAAACCAAATGTTAAACTGCCCAGGATAAGACAATATCCTTTGCGACCTGAGGCAGAAGCTGGTATAAAAGCCACTATTGAAGGCCTTGTAAAAGCAGCCGTGTTAGAAGAAACAACTAGCTGCTGTAATACTCCGATTTTTCCTGTAATTAAACCAGGCAAAAATAAATGGCGTCTCGTGCATGATTTACGGGCAATTAATAGTATAACAGAGGATTATCCAGCAGATGTTCCAAATCCACACACACTGCTAACCAATGTCCCTCCCGAAGCCAAATACTTCACTGTGATTGATCTTTGTTCAGCCTTCTTCAGTGTACCAGTCGCTGAGGAAAGTAGATACTTGTTTGCATTTACGTATGCCGGTAAACAATATTCTTATCGGAGACTGCCGCAGGGGTTTCATCACTCGCCACATATATTTAATCAAGTTTTAAAAGCTGATTTAGCAGATTTAATGATAGAAGGAATTCTGTTACAGTACATGGATGACGCTTTGATATGCTCGTCATCGTTAGAGGCATGCCATAGAGATTCCATCAGGGTACTCAGTAAGCTGGCTCAAGGAGGTCATAAAGTGTCTAAAAATAAACTGCAATACTGTAAGCCTCAAGTTGAGTATTTAGGGCGGTTAATTTCACATGGTACAATAGCCATAGCGCCTACCCAGTTAGAGGGCATAAGTAAAGCACCTTTGCCACAAACAGTTAAGCAGCTGATGACCTTTTTAGGCTTAACAGGCTTCAGTGCTGACTGGATTGAGGAGTATGCAGTAAAAACAGCTCCACTGAGGGACATAATGAGAGAAGAACGACTACAAAATCTAAATGCTGTGTTAAAATGGAGCACAGATGCACTGTTGAGTCGCTCAAAAAAGAGATGCAAACAGCGCCTACCTTAGGTATACCTGATTATACCAAACCATTCCATTTGTATGTGGCTAACTGAGCTGATGGATATGCCTCAGCTGTATTGATGCAGGAAACCTGCAGTGGTAGGAAAAAACAGCCCCTAGCTTACTACAGCACTAAGCTAGATAATGTAGCACAAGGTTACCCACCATGCTATCAGCAGGGGCTTGCAGCAGTACATTATGCGTATGGCAAAGCTTCCACATTGACTATGGGTTACCCAGTAACCATTTATACACATCATAAGGTTGTGGAATTGATAGAACAAGGGATATTTGTTCTAACTCAAGCTCGTCTTCTAGCATATTCTTCACTGCTCACATATCCTGACATTACGATCAAAAGATGTGACACGGTTAATCCGGCTGAATTACTTCCCTTGGCGTATGAAGGTGTGTCTCATGATTGTGTGGCAAACTCTTTGGCATTTACTAGGTTACGGCCTGATCTTGAGTCTAAGCCGATATCTGAAGCAGAAGTTACTTACTTTGTTGATGGATCTAGTTTCAGAGACCATGTGGGGAGTCATACTGGGTATGCGGTGATAAAGAAAAATGGAGAAGACTTTGAATCTGTCCTATCTCAGCACTGTGCACAACCGTGTTCGGCTCAGTTAGCTGAGTTGAAAGCCCTCACAGCCGCATGTCAGCTGGCCGAAGGTCTAGTAGCAAATATTTTTACCGATTCAGCCTATTCACATGGTGTGTGTCATCTGTTTGGAGCAGTATGGAAGCAGAGAGGGTTTAAAAAGAGTGATGGAACACCCATCCAGCATGCTGAACAGATAAACAAGTTAATGTCTGCTATGATGCTACCAAAACGATTGGCTGTCATTAAATGTCAGGCTCACAAGAAAGGTAATGACTATGTCACTAAGGGTAACAACATAGCAGACTTAGAAGCGAAGCAAGCATCAAAATGTCAAGTAGCAGTGATGGGACCAGTAGTCCTTATAGAACTGCAGCCTCAGTTGGAGGATATTATTCGAATTCAACATCAAGCAGGTCCTTATGAGCACTCGATGTGGCTCCAGAGGGGAGCTCAGAAGGATGCACAGGGTGTGTGGCGTTCGCATGAAGGTTTAATCATTGCCCCCACAGCACTGTGGAATATTTTGGTTTCAGATGCTCATGGATTCGATCATTGTGCCAGAGGAGAGATTGTAAGGAGAATTAAAACCCAAGGGTATTGGTCTCCATATCTGCATGCTATGGTTGATGAGTTTCTAGCTTCATGTGAGATATGTGCTAAGCATAATGTCAGAAAGGGAACAGCGACACCTATTGGCCATATAACGGTGCCTGAGGGACCATTTAAGCACCTAGTGATGGATTATGTTGACATGATAAAGTATGCTCGTGGCAAAAGGTACATGCTGGTAGTGATTGACCGGTTCAGTCGGTGGGTAGAAGCAATGCCATCTGCAGATGAAGGTGCAGGAACGGTTATAAAATTTCTTACAAGAGAAGTAATACCTAGATTTGGAATTCCATCAGAGATCAGTTCAGATAATGGATCAGCGTTCATTCAGAAAACTGTAAAACAGGTATTGCAGCAGTTGAGAATAAAGCAAAGATTTGGGTGTGTCTATCATCCACAGTCCCAGGTGATGGTAGAAAGAATAAATGGTACTCTCAAGACCAAGCTTAACAAAATCTGTGCTAGTACAAAACTTAACTGGGTTGCTGCTTTACCCCTTGCACTAATGAGCTATCGCATGCAAACTAACAGAAATACACACTTAACCCCGCATGAAATGCTTACGGGTCGACCCATGCCTGTCCTCTTCTGTAGAGAACCATACAAAGGCCCACCACTAGAACAATTACAGATGGAACTCAGATTGTATATGAAGAAACTAACTGCAATACATAAAGCAATCTATGTGCAGGAAAAAAGCAAGGAGAAGGAGGAGGAAAAAGACGCTCCGTGTCCCATCGCTCCAGGAGACCAAGTCTATCTACGCGTGTTCAGAAGGAAGTGGCATGAACCCAGGAGAGAAAGGCCCTACAAAGTTGTAGCAGCCACTCCAACAGCGGTCCAAGTGGAAGGCAAAACCACGTGGTATCATTTAAACCATTGCACGAGAGTCCCTAAAGTAAGTAAGGGAGGAGGTGCAGAAGAAGAGGATCCACCGCCTAGCAGTGGTAACATACAAGGTCTTGCAATCTGTGTGAAAGGTGTAGTGAAAATAAAGCAGAAAGATGGAGAAAATAAAGTGGATAACATACCTAATGATCATTATATTCCAGGTATTAAATCAAGCTCTAGTCAGCTCACCTCTACTCAGCTCCAACCAGACTTCCCAAGAATCGACTTTACAACAATTAAAGGTTGAACACAGAGTGCCTAAAAATAAAATTGTTGGTAGAAAAACCAATGATAAACTCTTAAGCATAGCACACAGTAATGAGTGGTATAAGTGGGCTGCCTACACAGCTCAGGAAAACAAATTAACTATTTGTTTGATTTGCACCCCATCACCATTAAGTAAATTCGTAGTAGTAGCCAATCAGTATGACTTTAGACACTGTGCAAAATTTACTCAGCAGTTTTGTCACTTGCATGTTTTCAGAAGACCACTGTGTCCAGCAGAATGTTTAGCAATCTTGAGTAGTCCAGATTACTTCAATAACTACCATACGCCCGAATGGGGAGAATGGTGCCAGCAGTTAGACGTAAGAATAGAAGCTAAAAAGATAGAATTGCCATCTGAGTATGAGATAGATTACACCCTTGAGTATGAATGCTTCAATAAGACTACAGGAAATTACAGCATGGGGGAATTTCAAGGTAATTGTATAATGATGTGGCACCTAGACACTGACTCTTTTCAGCGAACTGACGTTCATAAGAAAACTACTTATGCAACCGTAACTTTGCGAGAGAATATCACTATAACACATAGCTGCATGAACCAAACATTGCTGTTTCCACTAAAGTTCCGTTATGATGACCAGACAATACCCATAGATGATTTCTTCTGGCTCTGTGTGGGAACACAGTTGAGAGCCACATTACCAAAGAGCTGGAATGGGATCTGTGCTAGAGTACGGATGATTCAGGAAATGTCAATAATAAATTGGGAAATAGAACAACTAGCGGGGAGTAACCCAAACACTAATCATAGAGTAAAAAGGGGTTACCAGACTGATCCTAACGTGCACATTGATTCCATAGGATAACCCAGAGGTATACCTGATGAATTCAAAGCAAGAGATGAGGTAAAATCAGGATTTGAGTCTCTTTTCATATGGATAACACCTAATAAAAATGCCGAATGGATTAATTATATTTACTATAATCAACAAAGATTCATCAATTATACAGATAATGCATTAGCTGCCTTAGGAGAACAGGTGCATGCAACAAGCAAGATGACTTGGCAAAACCGGTTAGCATTAAATTGGTTGTTGGCTGAAAAAGGTGGTGTGTGCATCCTGTTTGGTGATCAATGTTGTACCTATATTTCTAATAATACAGCACCTGATGGGACTTTTACTGAGGCCATGAATCAACTAAAGAATCTGAGACGTGAAGTAACTGAAAATGCTGGGAGAGATAATAAAATATGGGACTGGTTAGACCTGAAACTGGGAGCGTGGGGAGCATGGTTTGCTAAATTTGGTATGTTTTTGAGTTTTGCTGTAGCAATAGGAGGATTGTTATTCTGTTGTGTACTGCCTGTATTAAAATCTTTGGTCCTTAAAGCCACGGTTCAACAAATGGAGGTATTAAAATGGCAAGATGAAAGACCTCTCTCAATCAATGATAAAGACATTTACAGCTCTGAATGTGATTCACAAGAATCAGAAGAGGGTTCTTGCACCTTGGATGAGGACGAAGAAGATGATTAATGATGAGCCATGCCTTGGGTGAAAGCACTGGCCTGGCCTCTCCTCAAAAGGTGACCCTCTACGATGCGCAAAGTATCAAGTAGTCAAGTGTGGAAGGAGAGGTTTGGCTGACACTCCACTAGAGTACAAATGCATCGGCTGGTCATTGATAAGAGTCCAGTGATTTAATTTAATCACCAGGTAGTGTAAGTAAGACTAACTCATGAATTTGCACTCTAGATAGAACGGTTATTGTGGGACTTATATGTACCAGAGGGGGGAGGTGTAGAAGAAATTTTTATCTTATTTTATGTGATATACCCTACTTTTAAGGAATAAAAGATACCCCAGCTTGAAATAATGGGAGGCTTGCTTGAGAAGCCGAGCATATAGGCCTCTTGGAATGTGCCTGTGTAAGAAATCCGATCTATACATTGAGGCACCTAGAACTGTGACATTTAATGAAACCCAGATGTTGTATGTAAAATCAGCGCGGGAAAACTGGCCGCCTTTGTTTGGGATCAGTATTTAAGCAAGAAGCCGTCAGGAGTCGGGGTGCGTTCTGTAGACCTCCCGACTTTGTTGATCAACCAATAAAGTTGTAACCTTCTGAAATCAAAGCCTGAGTCGTCAATTAATTTCCACGACAATCGTAGATCGGTTCTCCAAAGCTGTGCATCTGGTGGTCCCGTCAGATAAAAGGACAGCCGAGCTGATTTTAGAACACGTAGTCCGTCTGCATGGGTTCCCCAAGCACATCGTCTCGGACAGGGGGCCTCAGTTCACGGCACGGTTCTGGAAGGCCTTCTGCCGTCTGATCAATTCCACCTGCAGTTTGTCATCTGGATACCATCCTCAAACCAACCAACAACTGGAACGCTACCTGAGGTGCTTTGTCGCCGATCGTCAGCGCTCCTGGGCCCGCTATCTCATTTGGGCAGAACTTTCACATAATCTCCACGTCTCCTCTGCCACCAACCTAAGCCCTTTTGAGATATGCCACGGTTTCCAGCCTCCGATGTTCGAACACCAAGAACCGGAGGTTGATGTAGGTTGGTCCGAAGGTGTCAACGGCTATGGAGTCAAGCCAACACTGCCATTCACCATGCCAACCACTGTTACACCATGCGACATCGCCGTCGACACCCTCCGGGACAGTTGTACAATGTAGGTGACAAAGTATGGCTGTCTACGAAAAACCTGCACCTCCATACAGAATCCAAGAAGCTATCACCAAGGTTCATTGGTCCATACCGCATCACCCTCCGTATCAATCCTGTCACCTATCGGCTCCAGCTGACTGCGGCGCTCCGGATCCATCCGGTATTCCACACCTCCCAGCTCAAACCCTTCATCACTTCACCAATGGTTCCACCCACCCACCTGCTCCTCCTCCCTGTATCATTGAGGGTGGTCCCTCCTACACCGTTCGCCGGATCCTCGACTCACGTCCTCGGGGCAGAGGGCTCCAGTACCTGGTGGATTGGGAAGGTTACGGTCCCAAGGAGCGATCTTGGATTCTGGCTCGGTTCGTCCTAGACCCCGAATTCATCCGGGACTACCGTCGTTGGGTATCCTCCACCCCAGGACCGTCGAGAGTCGGTCCTGGACAGGGGGGTACTGTCATGCACACTCGTAACACGACCGGCACTAGGACCCGGAAGTAATACGGTCGGGTTTTCAGGAAGCATAAAAGGAGACAAAATGGCGCTTCACATTGCTCAGTCATTGAGTTCGCCCATGCCTTTGCTGACGATACGCCGACTATTCTGTGAGTAGTCACCAATTCTGGTTGCTTCTTTGATTGAGTGTGTGTTGCTAGAACGCGGGTTTATTTGTGTAGATCCTTGCTCTTTGTGTAAGAGAGTTCTGAAACTAATCGCGTGGTTATCCTGCCTACTCGCGCTGCTTCCACGTTTGGGTTTACCATCCACGCTACACGGGCTAACTGCTAAGGCTTTTCTGTTCATCCCTCGGTTGCTCGTGACAAGTAACTTGTCCAATATCACAAAAACAGCAAGCTTAGAAACATTTTATCCGTATCTGATGCAGAAAAGCTGGTTTACGCATTCATTACCTCCAGACTATACTACTGTAATGAATTACTAGGTGGTTGTCCTGTATCAGCAATAAACCAGCTTCAGTTAGTCCAAAATGCAGCCGTCAGGGTTCTCACTAGATCCAGAAAATATGATCATATAACCCCAATATTTTTTTTTTTTTTTTTGGATTTTTCCCCGATTTTCTCCCCTAATTTTAGTCGTGTCCAATTCCTCCCCGTCACTAGGGGGCTCCCACATTAAGGCTACTACTACCACTCAGCCGGGAGGGCCGAAGACTATCACGTGTTTCCTCCGAACCACGTGACACTTTTCGAACTGCTCGCTCGCGCACCGTTGGGGGTGGCGTAACACACTCGGAGGACAGCGCTATCCGCTCCTTCTGCTGAGCGAGCTCACAGACGCCCCTGACTTGCTGTAGAGCCGTGATTAATGTCGGAGCACTATGTACCTCTCATCCCTCCCCTCTGAGAGAGCTCGGCCAATCAGCTCTCTCTAGACCTCCGGCTGCGAGAGGTTACAGCACCACCCGGGATTCGAACTAGCGATCTCCGGATGATAGGGCGAGCGCTTTACCCACTGCGCCACTCGGAGGCCCATAACCCCAATATTATCATCCCTGCACTAGCTACCTGTTCAGTTTAGAATTAATTACAAAATACTATTACTTATATACAAAGCTTTAAATGGTTTAGCTCCCACATAAATGGTTTAGCTCCAACCAGTCTTCTGATATGCTACAATCCACCACGTTCCTTAAGATCACAAAACTCTGGACTTCTGGTAGTTCCCAGAATTAAAAAATCTACAAAAGGAGGTAGGGCATTTTTATATCTAGCGCCAAAGCTTTGGAATAACCTTCCAGACAGTGTCCGGGGCTCAGACACAGTTTCACACATCTCTTTAATCTGGAATACACATAACTCATCCCATAACCTAATACTCCAGTACATCTATCCTGAATGGCATCTACGCTAATTCTCTCCATCTGTTCTGTATTCTTCTAACCATCCCGAGGTATCTGGAGATTGTGCCAGCTTCAGTAGAAAGATGCCAATGCTGTGAGGTTCCTGAGGCATCCTGAGAAGGACCAGCTCCAGCTGGATTCTGCTTTATGATGGTTTGCTGCTCCTGAGCTCCCAGTGATCCCGACCCCATCTGCCCTCTGTACCTGCTGACTCATTCCTATGCTGAACTGGACTTCATGTTCATTTAAAGAACTTCTGTTATATTGAACTTTCAGCTGCATAACACATACGATGTTATATACTTTCTATCCATTATCACCCAAATGAGGATAGATTCCCTGTTGAGTCTGGTTCCTCTCAAGGTTTCTTCCTACTACCATCTCAGGAAGTTTTTCCTTGCCACTGTCGCCATCACCCTTGGCTTGCTCATCAGAGACATTTCATTCATCACTCATTCATCTCATTATTATCTAGACACAATTTTCTCACAAACTTCCATGAATTTTCTTATATATATATTTTTAATTCTTGTAATTGAGACAATGAACATTGTTAAAATTGAATTGAATTGAATACAGTTCCTGTATGCTATTCCTGTGTAATTATGAACATAGCTGCTGCATTACTATCTTTTTCAGGATCTTAGTGATGAAGGGGAGGTTTGATATCGGCCTGTAGTTGAACTACTGACAGGGGTCAACTTCTAACTTAAAAAAATTTGTAACATACCCACTGCTTAGTGAAAAATTAATTATTTTCAACAGGGGTTCCATTATTGTGGCACATTTGCTGTTGAGAAAATGTGTCGGTATAGGATCTACAGTAATACACAGGTTGATGATTTTTCAGAGGAGATGAGTGAGATTACATTCTCTTCAAAGGGAGTAAAGTATTCTAGGTTCTGCAGGACAATATACATTTAATACTCATTCTGTTTAATCCATGTTTCTGTTTAGCTCCAGCATGTATCACTATCTTTGGGTGCTGCAGGTAGAGATAGACAGCACGACTTCAGCATTAGAGCCCTCACAGCGGTGCGAGTGGGTGATGACTTGCCAGCATAATTGCTCAGCCAAAGCTAAGGCTAAGTAGCCCACCTCTTCTGCAATTCACATGTATAACAGTTTTGCTGTCCTCAGTAAAGCACCCGCTAAGAAACCTGAAAGAGCTCTGGTTATAGGAGACTAAACCTATTCAGTCTCCAGATTTTTTCATTTCAATTAAAATGAAATATCTAGAATTTTTTTTATAAAGAAACAAAGCGATGAGATAACACCTGTGTTCAGTGATTTCTGTCTACATTTACCATTTAAGGCCAACCCTATTTTTGATCATCAAATCTCTGAATGTTCAACATTTTCTCATGGCCAGCCCAATTATGCCTACAGCAAATGTAAAGTCTAATAAACACATAATGTCCTTAAATTTTTCCCACACATGGACTAAGCTTGCAGATGTTTAAGTGGCCAGTGTGTTATTATATTCTATAAATAAAGATCAATATCTTGTTTGTGGAAAGTTTATCTTGGTAATTGTATGCACTGTACTTTAACTGGGTTCTTTTCAGAAGCATGCCACCTCAGAAACCTTTGAGAAAGAGTTAAGAACAAGAATCTTAACAAAGAAACTGCAGGAAATGGTTCCATAGTCTCCATCATCACTACATCAACAGTCAGTTAGAGACTCGGGAATGGAGTAGCTGAATAGTGTTTAGGTAAATTTTAAATGTTTTGAACATATTTTTGTTCAGCCAAAGCTTTGTTGTTCCTTTAAATCCTAAGCAACTTCAGGAGCTGCAGACTTTGGAAAAACCTGTTGGACATTCGCCACAAGAGAAGATTGATGTAGCCAGTGACAAAGAACTTTTCTTAGGCAGTGACAAGTTCCTTTAATTGCATCATGGTTTATATATGGCTCATTTGCTTCTCCTTCAAATGCAGTTTTATTTCTCAAATGTTTCTTAAGTAAGTCTCATGAGTCAGTCTTTTGGAGCTGTGAGACTAGTTTTCTTTCATAGTGCTGTTTTGCCTCCTTCACCACTTTGCAAATGTTTTATGACACAGCCTTGTCCAAGTCAATGTTTGACAAGTAAGTGCAAGTGCATGTACCACATTGTAGACATTGGTGCCAAAACCTAGAGCACTGCATGTTTGAGGTTGGCACTGTTCAGGTTACTTGCTACAATGAGAAAGTTCCAGTCATGTGTCTGTTGCTGAGTAAAAGCCAGTTCACATGAGGCAATGTCCACTTGAGGTGGGTGTAGCAACTGGACACCAGATTCCAAAGAGAGGGTTCTCTTTTATTTACACGATGCTTAAACAGGCAGTATCTCACTGTAGTCAGCACACACACACAAACACATTTGTCAAAGCATGAACTGTCCTGCAAGGCATTGGAAGACAGCAAGATAGTAGGCATCTTTGCAAGATGCCCTGCCATTTCCTTGTACACAGCAGAGTCTTTGGCGCGGGAAACAGGCTGTCTTTGCTTTTTGCAGTTAGCATGCAGAGCTGTCATTCAGAATGTCCACTGTCACAGCACTCTGGCCAGCTTCAAGCTCATATCTGATGATGAGAACAGAGCATATTGTCTGGAATGGCAGTCTTCATTGCTGTGTTGCACTCTGACACTGTTAACAACAGAAAATGATAAGTCCTACAGTGAGGTGTCTTTAGTACTCCTGACGGTAAACAACATGAAATGGCAACCTTTTATATAGTATTCATGCTCTTTTATCAGCTATTTGATAGGAAGGTCCTCCCTCTCTATTGCAGCGTATTTTTGTTCTGCACTGAAAAGTTTTCTAATTACTTACAGGACTGGATGTTCCTGGCTGTCGAAGTCTTGGGACCAAGTCTCAGAGGCATCTGCGGGGCCTGGGAACGGGCGGCCATTGGGGTTCTGGTGGCTTGGGAAACTGGTGAGTTGCTAAATTAAACTTTCTTTTTTCCCAGCTGATTAATAAAATCATTCACTTGCATCAGCAAGTGTGCATTTAACTTCTGAAATTGGTACAAAGCTGGGTCGACTTTGGCTTTGGTAATGCCAAATGATGATGCAATTTCTCAGCACGCTAAGAAACAACAAGATTTGGTCACCAGGCTGGAATTCTCTGTGCTGCGTCCTTCATATGTCCTTTGCTGTTTAGCCTGGGCCTTTTGCCTGACGGTGGGATACACACAGTTAATATTTTCTTGTAGTGTTTGTACATACTTAATCACAGACCGGGATGGTGATGATTGCGCCTACCAAGCTTCTTTCATCACAACAAGCAGACCGAGGGGCCTTCAGATGAAGAGCAGCTTGAATGTGGTGAACCTCGTGGAGGCTTGTGGCATCTCCGAAGAGTATGTGTGGTAGCCGCAAAGATTTTTTTATACATCTTGACTTGAAAATTTAGCAAGTCTTGGTTTACAAGTACCGAGTATCATGTAGCACACATGCGTTTTTTGTTTTGATGCCAGGCATCACGTGATCACAACTGTTTTTCTCTCTCTAGCTCTGCGGAATTGTGGGTAATTGTCTCTGCTGGGTCTTAGTGCACATCTCTTACTGGTATAATCAACACCCGTGCACGTGTTTACTGTTTACTATAACACTGTGACCATATGTGTGTGCATAAAACATATTTTATTTTGTGTCTGTATGCATGTGTGTACAGCACTCTTGTACTGTTTATTATAACACACATGTGCGCGAGTGTAAAGCAAAAGCAAGTCTCATTAGAAACTCGATTGAGCGACACACTAAAGAGGTTAAAGATCCTTTTTCTCTCTGTGTATCAGCGTGCACTGTGTCTGTGTGTGCCCGCGTGCGCGTCATTGGACACAGTGCCCCTTCTCTCTCACACACACACAGACCCCTCTTCCTTTCGCCTTCACACACACACACTCTGCTCTACACAGAAACACTGCTCTGTCACAATTCTTTTCAAAGGTAAAGTGACTGGCTCAATTGAGTGTTGTTAGAGATATTTCTTGTCTATTTATTTCAATAAAACCATGTTTGCACTATGTGCGTGCGTGTGTGAAACTCAAATAACAGTGGAGGAAGGATAACTGTGTAAGACGAGAAGAGGGAGAAGGTAGGGGCTCCTTACTTTAGCTTCACACAAACACACATACACAGCGTCTGCGCACACAAACGGAAACACTTATCTGTCTGGATTTAATTTAAAAGTTAAAGTGTAGGTTAATTTGTTTTATTTGTACTTCATATTTTATATTATTTATTTTATGGATTTATTTTTTTGGGCTGTGGAACAAAAAATTTGAGTTTCAATTATTTCTTATGGAAAATTCGATTTAGTTTGTTGGAGTGTTTTGAAAAGCAGACCACAAAGAAAACATAGGAGCTGCTTCAGAAAAACTCTGAAAGTCATGAAGTGGCCCAGTCTGGGCCTGAAAATTACTGTTCTATCCAACCTGTTTAACAATTCGGCCAAGAGGAACTGAAGAAACGTCCAAAAGAAAGTTGTGGCAAGATTGTAACATCATTGCCAAACAGACATGATGCTGTCTCTGCTGCCAAAGGCTCTATAACCAAGTAACCAAGTGATGGGTTAAAAAAAAATTGTAAACAGGATATTTTAGACTTTTTTTTATACATTACATGCCAAACACCTGTTTCTACTTAATCACTGTGAAGCATTTTGTGGAGAAAAATTAGAAAATATATGAGAAAAAAAGAGAAAATATGAGAAAAAATAATTTTAATCCATGTTAAAATAAGTGTGAAACATAAAAAAAGTGGAAAACTTGAAAGGGTTGGAAAACTTCATCAGCACTGTAAATCAAGAAAATAATGATGTACATCATTTTGTCCTTGTTCATGACAGGGACATTGCAGTACTGCACTGCCAATCCTCACAGGTTATAAAGATGGTACTGCTGACGTGCCATGCCTTCATAATAACATGTAATTTTAATAATAATAACAAACTATAACCTAATAATAACCTCTAAAAAATGCTGCAATTTTTTATTCCTATACTACCCTTACTTTTACTATACACCCTTTTTGCAGAACAACCCCCTTTCATCTCACTGCATTATTATTATTAGGGCCCAAGCACTATGACATCAGCCCTATGTCGTCATAATGTGTGAAGGGCCCTCGTGGTTTCCTTAGGATTATTAGATTTTGCCGCACGAAACTCGGTACACATTTAGAGCTCATCGAGCCGGACAACTTTCGCACTGCATGTCCTGGGCTAAACTCAGCAGGAGGCCGGTTATTTTGGGTCGTTTGCAAAAACACACCCGATGGATTTTGATATACTCCTCCTAGGGAAATTATACAATCGCTACCAAACTGGGCCAAAGAGATCTAAAGACATTGAGGATGCAAAATTGCGGAGGGATCTCAAACGGGTCAGCCGTAATATGTCTTAAACCTACGCCAAAAAATTATTAATAACTTTCTGTGTGGCATTATATTGAGTGACATTATATTCAGTGACACATTCTGTGACATCACGTTCAGTGACATCATTATAGTTTATAGTTATAATTATATAGTTTCTTCCAGCACCTGCGGCCTATTGTACACACATACACATCACAAATGATAACAGACACAAACAGATCTCACACACTAACACACACATCACTAATGTTAATACACACAAACAAGCACAACCACAAGCACATTTACTCGTCACACACAGACTGACACATCTACATGTCACACACCTCTCTCCCTCACTCTCATGTACACATACATACACCCATATTACAAATGTTTATACTCACGCAGACACACACACCTCTCACGATGCACACACACACACCACACACACACATGCTCACACTCCTCTCTCATGACGCGCACACACACACACACACACACACACACACACACACACACACACACACACACACTAAACAGACTCAAACCATACACACAAACAAGCACAAACACAAGCACATTTACTCATCACACACAGACTGACACATCTACACGTCACACACCTCTCTCCCTCACTCCTAATGCACACACTAATGCACACACGCGCACACACACACACACACACACACACACACACACACACACACACACACACATGCATACACCCATATTACAAATGTTTACACCCACGCACACACACACACACCTCTCACGATGCACACACACACATACACACACCCCTCTCTCACGACGCGCACACACACTAATGCACTCAACAAATATTTACACACACAGACTCAAACAAAAACAAAAACAAGCACATTTACTCGTCACACACAGACTGACGCATCTACACGTCACACACCTCTCTCCCTCACTCTCACTAACCCTTACACACTAATGCACATGCACACATCACACACATGCACACATACACCCATATTACAAATGTTTACACTCACGCACACACACAACACACACACATACACACACCCCTCTCTCACGACGCACACACACACACTAATGCACTCAACAAATATTTACACTCACAAACACATCTCACACACTAACACACACATCACTAATGTTAATACACACAGTGACACCTTCTGTGACATTACGTTCAGTGACATCACATTCAGGAACATCAGAGTGTGAGGCTTTTCTTCCAGCATCTGCGGCCTATTGTACACACATAGACATCACAAAAGTATAACACACTCACATCTCACACAATAACACACACATACTATACTACTACTATACTAACACACTAATGTTAATACACACAGACTCAAACCATACACACAAACAAGCATAAACACAAGCACATTTACTCGTCACACACAGACTGACAAGCACACATGTCACACACCTCTCTCCCTCACTCTCACACACACTAACCCTTACACACTAATGTGCACACACACACACACACACACACACACACACACACACACACACACACACACACACACACACACACACACGCAGGCATGCTGCATGCACACACGCATGCATGCTGCATGCACACACGCAGGCATCACACACATGCACACATACATACACCCATATTACAAATGTTTACACTCACGCACACACACCTCTCACGATGCGCACACACACACACACACACACACACACACACACACACACACACACACACTAATGCACTCAACAAATATTTTAGGGCCCAAACTGACATTAGCCCTGTATAGTGTGTGATGTGTGCAGGTTGTGAGGTGCAACCAAGTGGCGATGGCTTTTTCGAGGTCTTAACACACTCTAATGACACATGTTGTGCGGTGGCGGGGTGGCGATGGCACAGGGTGCTTGGGCCCGTCATCGTTGCTTGCAACTATATTTATTATTAAAATTACTAAACTACATGACTGGGAAATGAGCAGTGTTGGGTGTAATGCGTTACAAAGTAAAGCATTAAAAGAACTCGGTTTACTTTTTTGATGTAACGAGTAATCTAATGCACTAGGTCCGCTATTCAAGTACTCAGTTATTTACTTACTTTTTAAAATTTTTTATCAGTTATTCAGACAATTTATGTAATCTGTGAGCCAGACAGCAGTCATTCCCAATCCATTAGTTTGTGTGTGTGTGTGTGTGTGTGAGTGAGAGAGAGAGAGAGAGAGTCATTCTACAAGCCCCAGCCCCAATCACCCCCCCCTCACCTCTGTTATTCCTGCTGTTATACCCCTATCTCACCTATGAGAGGACCGACGAGCGGAAAGATGGAAACCTAATCACCTGGCAAAAACTTGCGGTGAATCATGATGAACCGTACTTACAATCCAACCGCGTGACATAGGGGTATTAGTAGTTAACAGATTAGGGTTTTGTTCAAAGTGTGACTTGGTGGTCCCCCGCCCCCACCCCCCAACTCGTGGTGAAGCTGTAAAACTGTCCGCTTTGTTTACAGGATCGCCAATTTACACAGTGGTTTTAGGTCTAGTTTGAGGCATTTGGCTTTAGTGTAACTTCAAGCCCAGCAAACTTCCTGTCCCATGCCTGGTTAAGATCCTGCATTTTAGTTTTACAACCTCTCATTTATGTTCCCGAATGATATAAGGTTATTGGGATGGCACCATGATGTCTGGGGAAGAGGTTCTGGAATGTGATCGAGTGTTTGCTCTTAGTTGGGGGTCTGCTCAACCCTACACTGTAATGTAACGGATTACTTCTTAAAGACAGTAATTTTGTAATGTTAATTAGTTACTTTAAAAAGTAACATAACTAAATTAATAAATCCAAACATAACTTTTATTTTTTGCATGACATAACTAGTCATAACTAGTGTTTTTATATGGTTATCATTCATTGCACAAGTTTATTTAAGATTAATTAACTTAAATTTCACTGTTTTGTTTTGGCTAGCCACAATTCAAATTCTCATTCTCAAGACAACTTAGGCAAGACAAGTCTAAATTGGATGATGGACGATATCACAATATCAGCAGTTGCCCTTTTTGACATGTAATGTCTATTTGTCTAGGTTTACATTGTACATACATACATGCATGCATACATACATAAAATATAGCATCATTGTTTTTTCTCAATGGGTATTTAGCATGTTTTACTATAAATTATACTCAAATAACCACCATATAATCCATATTGTCTAATTACATTATTAAGACATAAGGTGATTCATAAATTTAAAAAAATGTTCTCTTATTTCTTTCGTTCGTACTCCATAAATAATTGGGTTGAAACAACTTGGAAAAAGCAAGTACATTGTGCTCAAAAAGGCACGGTTGGATGGAGAAAAGTTATTTCTTATTCTGTATGACATAAAAGCAATTAAGGCAAATGTAGCTGTAGCTATCATGACAATTATATGTGTTATACAAGTATTAATAGCCTTGACACTACCTTTGCCAGTTTTTAAAACATAAGACAGTATGATTAAATATGATAATATGACCAAAAAAACATCAGTTGTCGTTATAAGGAAAATAGCTAAAAGCCCCAATAAATTGTTGATTGAAATATCTCCACAAGCCAGCTGAACTACTGCCATGTGCTCACAAAAACAGTGATCTATCTCATTTGTTGCACAGAAAGATAATTTTCCAGCCCAAGACACTATAAATATAATTAAGAGTACATTTCTGATAACAGGTAACACAATAAACTTTAGACAATTGGGTATTTCCATATATGTGTGGTAATAAAGAGGTCGACATATAGCAAATAACCGATCTAGAGCCATCCAAAGCAGTATAGTAGACTGAAAAGTACCAACTACATGAAGGAAAAACATTTGCGCCAAACAGCCCAAAAGGGAAATTCCATTCCAGTTGAATATGAAACTAATCAACATATTTGGTACAAAAAATATTGGTAAACACAAGTCTACAACCGCCATAAGACCAATTAGCACACACATAGGTGAGTGCAAAGCCCTCTGAGAACTAATTAAATATATAAGAATAGAATTTGAAATCGTAGACAATAGAAACATAAGAAGATAGGGAATGGACAGAATGGGCCGCCATTCTCCCAAAGCAAGAAATCCATTTAATTTAAAAGTTGTGAATGAAATATTTTGTGCTGTAACCAACATGGAGTTATTGTCTATGACTTCATTCAAAGGAAAACCAATGTTATTTATCTAGTCTATCACAGGGTTACCAGAAATACCTAGTGAGCCAGAAGTTGAACATTGACATAATCCCTCTACTCTACTTGAAATGTGCAAGACCAACAAAACCTATCACATTCTTTTTGTCAGAATTTTTATTAATACATTTATTCTCCTTATCTCATAGTTGCTTAACTTGTATCCTGTTTTACTTATGGGTCTGTGATAAAAGCTGCCTCCTTATTGCTGTCTATGAGGCGCCGTATAGGGCTTAAACCAAACTTCACTCATGCACACACATATGAAACACTTGCATACACATATATGAAACAGTCACACATCTATATATACTACTAACTGCTCACACAACTATATATGAAATGCGCGCGCACATACCTATGAGACACGCGCACATATATACAAACTCTCCGCGCACATATATGCAAACTCTCCGTGCACACACACATATGAGATGCACGCGCACACACATATGAGATGCACACACATACACAGTCTCCGTGCGCACACTCACACACACACTCACACCTATGAGACGCCCACAAACAAGGGAATTCCTATCAGTCATTACAATATTTATTATAATTATTTTCGAGGACAACACCATATAAACAGGACACAATAATTTTATTTCAATTTAATTAAGAAATATTTAGTATTACACAGACTAGTAATCTGTATAAATAAATAAATACATAAATAAATAAATCTCCGTACATCTTGTAAATTAATCGAATCATTTATTCATAAGTTATAAACGTTTCAAAACGGTATATATTTTAGTGTCAGTTTTTTTCAATAAATATTCTATATTTAATGTCCATAGCGTGAAATTTCCACAGCAGCAGGAACGGGTATCCAAGGTGCTTATGTTACTATGGTAACGCATGTAGGAAGTGACGTTGCAGGATGTTCGGAATGGCGGAATTTTGTAGAGTGAACTTCCCTTAACAGACATTCCCCCACATGGAGTAGGGTGTAGGGTGTAATAATTTCAATGTATATGGACTTGCCGATTCATTCTCTCTGATTAGTAGTAGCATTTTTAAATAGACTGTTACTGGACAGTTTAGAAGACAGCGAGTGGTTTATTTATTATCACCGCGGTGTAAGGATCCGACATATTAGCCACAGATTCCGTGCTTCAATTTTCTTTTTGCTAAACATCACCTGCATTTTGTGCCGCTGCAATATTCAGACATTATGTGGACAGTTGTGAATATGCCTTGTGATTTGAGCAGTGATGATACTGTCCTACTCCGTCTTCTAAACTGTCCAACAGCAGGCTGTTTACAAACCGCTACTACCAATCATGGAGTATGAAGCGACAAGTCCGTCTACACTGTAATGCCTTCCGGTTACACTGACATGCCTTCCGGTTACACTGAGAATTTCATATGTGTGTGTGCGTGCATCTCATAGGTGTGTGTGCACGGAGAGTTTGCGTGTGTATGTGCGCGGAGAGTTTGTATATATGTGCGCGCATCTCATATGTTTGTGTGCGCGGAGAGTTTGTATATATGTACGTGCGCATTTCATATATAGTTGTGTGAGCAGTTAGTAGTATATATAGATGTGTGACTGTTTCATATATGTGTATGCATGAGTGAAGTTTGATTTAAGCCCTATACGGCGCCTCATAGCTGTCTCTATAGACCATGTGCTCCCTTGAGTTTCTATTTAAGTCATCATTTCATCTTAACCACCTGGCACAGTAAGACAAATGACTGAATATTTTTGTATAACACCACACTGCTTAAAAAACTATGACCTATGGATCAAGATTCTAGCTCAAATAGGGGATGAGATACCTCAGATTCCGATTATTCAAGCTGAGCAGTTCCAGAGGGATTTAATCACAAAAATAAACAGCAATAAATATATATTTTTTAAATCACATAAACAACATGTAGAAATGAAGAAAAATTCTAAATCCAAAAGACAAGCAATTTTAGAGTTAAGTATATGCTGTTTTTCTTTTTATTATTTTATTTATGTTCTCTTTTTGGTTCCTTCATATAGATTAAATATTTTTTAAAGACAGTCTATGTCTACATAAAAATTATTATTATTATTATTATTATTATTATTATTATTATTATTATCAATAAGCATTATTTCTCTTTGATAGATAGATAGATAGATAGATAGATAGATAGATAGATAGATAGATAGATAGATAGATAGATTATCCCAAAGATATCAAGCAGCAATAGAGACAATAACAAAAACATGTTGTAGATTGCACACTGTATATCTCATATATAATCAGTACACACAGGGTAATGTGAGAACTGTCCAGAAGCTATTACTGCAATGCTGAGAACAAAAACTACAATATTTGTAAAGAAGTATATAACTAAAGCACATAATCATATAAAAGCATACATATAATCACAAGTTGAAATTAAGGGAGAAATTAGGATAATTTCAGTGCAGCCATGATCGTTACAACCGAGGTATGCAGTAAAACATTTGTGAAGCCACACCACGCACAACCTTGAGGCGGATGGGCTACAACACCAGAAAACCCCACACTCATCTCCACTACAAATAGGAAAAAGAGGCTACAGTTTGCACGAGTCAGAATTTGGCGTAAACAGAATGAGAACATGTATCCATTATGCCTTGTTACCACCGTGCAGGCTGGTGGTGGTGTAATGGTGTGGGGGATCTTTTCTTGGCACCCTTAGTGCCAAGTGGGCATCGTTAAAATGCCACGGCCTACCTGAGTATTGTTTCTGACCATGTCCATCCCTTTATGAACACCATGTCCCCATCCTACTTCCAGCAGGATTATGCACCATGTCACAAAGCTCGAATCATTTCAAATTGGTGTCTTGAACATGACAATGAGTTCACTGTACTAAAATGGCCCCCACAGTCACCAGATCTCAACCAAATAGAGCATCTTTGGGATGTGGTGGAACGGGAGCTGCACACACATGGTTAAAATGTTATAAAATAAATAAAATAAATGTTATAAATAAACAACATATGGATGCACGGATGTTGACTATATGAGTTACACATGGAGACTGAGACCAAACATGGTAGATGATTACCCACAATCCTGCAGCCCGCGGATTGTGCGCAGAGAGAGAAGAAATACAGTATATACATTCAATTCAATTCAATTTTATTTATACAGCGCTTTTAACAATTGACATTGTATCAAAAGAAGTAAGTTTGTATGAAATGTGAATGTGTATGAATCAAAGTGGAAAGATAATCCCTGATGAGCAAGCCGAGGGCGAGAGTGGCAAGGAAAAACCCCCTGAGATGGTAATAGGAAGAACATTTGAAAGGAACCAGACTCAACAGGGAACCCATCTTCATCTGGGTGATAATGGATAGCAGGGATTTGATCAGCATAATAATGTGTAAGACTGGAAGTAACAGAGGTTCTTCAATGGGGGCACCGCTCCAAGGCCCACTTTATGGCCAGCAGCTCGCGATCCCCTACTCCGTATCGCTGCTGAGTGGGGTCAAATTTCTTGGAGAAGAATCTGCAGGGATGCAGCTTTTGGTCTGGACCTCCTTGGGAGAGAACGGCCCCGGCGCCCACATCCGATGCGTCCACCTCCACAATGAATGGTTTGTTGGCATCTGGATGAAGGAGGATGGGAGCCGTATTGAAGCGGTGGCAGAGTTCATGGAAGGCGGCGATGGCAGTAGCGGTGAGGTGGAAGGGGTGAAATGATGTGCGCGTCAGAGCAGTTAGCGAAGCTGCAACCATACTGTAGTCCCGGATAAAGCGACGATAGAAGTTCGCAAACCCGAGGAAACGCTGGAGTTGTTTGAGAGTCCTGGGTAGGGGCCAATGACTCACAACCTCCAGCTTCTGGGGCGAGATGACAAAACCCAGGAACGTGGTGGAGTGCTCGTGGAAAGCACACTTCTCCAACTTACAGTACAGCTGGTGGGCGAGCAATCTCTTTAGAACCGCTCTGACGTGTTGTACATGTTCACTGACAGTTCGGGAGTATATGAGGATGTCGTCTAGGTAGACAAACACCCATCGACCTAACATGTCTCTTAGAACGTCATTAATGAATTGCTGGAAAACAGCAGGAGCGTTGCAGAGTCCAAATGGTATTACCAAACTTTCATAAAGGCCGGTGGGAGTGATGAAGGCCGTCTTCCAGTCATCGCCCTCCCTGATGCGCACGAAGTTGTAGGCGCTCCGGAGGTCCAACCAAAAATGGTGGCACCAGAGAGGGCGTCCAGGGCAGAGTTGGTAAGAGGCAATGGATGTCGGTTCTTGATGATGTTGTTGAGCCCCCGATAATTGACACATGGGCGTAAGCTGCCATCGTGTTTCTTCATGAAGAAGAACCACTTGGCGGCAGGTGAGGAGGAAGACCGGATGGTACCTTGGCGCAGTCCACTGCAAACATATTCCTCCATCGCCTGCGTCTTGGTGGCAGATAATGAGTAGAGGTGACCGCGGGGTGGCATGGAACCTGGCTGAAGGTCGATGGCAAGGTTATAGGGGCGATGAGGAGGTAGGTGGGTCGCCCGTCTTTTACAGAACACCTCAGCCAGGTCCCGGTAGGCACTTGGGATGTTGTCTGTGTCGACCTCGGGGGTCTCGGACTCCCTAGAACACGTCCCAGCCCGGGCTCGTAGGCAGAGTTCAGAACAAGTCGGCCCCCATTGTAAGATCCGATTTTGTCTCCAAGATATGAGCGGGTCGTGGTGAAGTAACCAGGTGTGTCCGAGAATAAGAGGAGGCGAGGAGATGGGGGTGAGGTAGAAGTGGAGCTGTTCCTGATGTTGGCTGATGTTCATGGTGATGGGTTGGGTTTGGAAGGTGAGGGGGCTGGAGGAGAGGGGCCGACCGTCGACAGATGTAATATTTATGGGCTGGGATAACGCCTCGATCTTTACCCCCAGTTTCTTGGTGTAAGAAGAGTCAATGAAATTACCAGCAGCACCGGAGTTGATGAATGCGGTACTTCCAACCCATTTGTGGCCAAACTGGAGGTGTACTCTTACCGTGAGACGGGAATCATTGGTCAGGGTGGTGGAGAGGGAGATGGAACCCGGTGAGTCACTCTCACTTCTCACCGGGGCTGCGTGTTTCCCGAGCACAGAGGACAGATGGCTCGGTGGTGCGCTGATTACTCACAAACCGCACAGAGACCTTCTCTAAATCGGCGTTCCCGTTCTGCAGCGGTTAAGGAGGCGCGCCCTAATTGCATGGGTTCCCCGACTCCCGTGTCAACCACGGCGGGAGGTGGAGAGCCGACGGGTCCGGTAGGTGCAGTAGAAAATGAGGAGTGAGCTTCCGGAACAGGCGTGTGAGAGAAGAAGGGGGTTTGTGGCGTGAAATGAGGCAGTGATGGTGTGATGGGTGGCAGGGTGCGAGGAGCTGGCTTGGGTCGGGCGAGCAGACGCTGGTCGATCCGGAGGGCGAGTTGGATTAAGCCCTCCAACATAGCTGCCTTTTCCCATCCGTGCCATCCCACTTATCCGGTAGAGCAATAAAGACATCAGAAGAGGGGGGGAGGGTGGCGGCGCAGCAGTCGCTGCGACGGGTGTGGCAACAGCCAGCTGAGCAACCGCTCTGCGGACCATCACATTCTCCTGACGTAGCTCCGCCACCTCGCGGCACAGGCCCGCGATGTCTTGGATGCCTTGGCGGAGAACCGCGACTTCACTACGGAGCTGATCGATCAGCTTAGCATGTTGATCAACCACATCGTAGAGGTGAGCATAATCCGCTGAGTTTACTGCTGATGGCTCAGTCATTCTGTCACAAACAAACGGAGACGGACCAGAAGACTAGCAGTTAGCCCTGTAGCGTGGATGGTAAACCCTAACGGAGGTATCGTGAGCAGGCAGGATAACCACGCTGTTTATTTTTAGAACTCTCCCGAAGCGAGAGCAAAAGTTTACACAAATAAACCCGCATTCTAATAACACACACTCAATCGAAAACGAAACCCAAGAAAGTGAGTACTCACGATTAGATGGACAGAGCGTCGGCGATAGCATGGGCAAACTCAATGACTGAGCGATGTGCGGAGCCATCTTTTCTCCTTTTATGCTTCCTGAATAGAGACCATACTACTTTCAGGTCCTAGTGCCGGTCGTGTTAGGAGTGCACATGACAATCAAGCTCGTATTCACACCTGTGACGTCTTTTGTAACGGCTTGTAAATGTTGTATTCTGCACAGATTCCAATTCAATTCAATTTTATGTCTATAGCGCTTTTAACAATCGTCACTGTCGCAATGCAGCTTTACACAATCAAAAGATTTAAAAATTATTTAGGTCTCTGTGTATGAATAGTCCCTGATGAGCAAGACGAGGGCAACAGTGGCAAGGAAAAACTCCCTGAGATGGCAATAGGAAGAAACCTATTAAAAAAAGGAACCGGACTCAACAGGGAATCCATCCTCATTTGGGTGAAACAGAAAGCAGGAATTGACTTGCATTGATACTGTGTTAGGTGGCAGGCATTTCAGTACAGTCGTGCCCAAAAGTTTTGAGAATGACACAAATATTAGTTTTCACAAAGTTTGCTGCTAAACTGCTTTTAGATCTTTGTTTCAGTTGTTTGTGATGTCCTGAAATATAATTACAAGCACTTCATACGTTTCAAAGGCTTTTATCGACAATTACATGACATTTATGCAAAGAGTTAGTATTTGCAGTGTCTTTTTCAGGACCTCTGCAATTCAACTGGGCATGCTCTTAATCAATTTCTGGGTCAGATCCTGACTGATAGTAACCCATTCTTTCATAATCACTTCTTGGAGTTTGTCAGAATTAGTGGATTTTTGTTTGTCCACCTGCCTCTTGAGATTGACCACAAGTTCTCAATGGGATTAAGATCTGGGGAGTTTCCAGGCCATGGACCCAAAATTTCAACGTTTTGGTCCCCTAGCCACTTGGTTATCACTTTTGCCTTATGGCACGGTGCTCCATCATGCTGGGAAATGCATTGTTCTTCACAAAACTGTTGTTGGATTGTTGGAAGAAGTTGCTGTTGGAGGTTGTCTTGGTACCATTCTTTATTCATGGCTGTGTTTTCGGCAAAATTGTGAGTGAGCTCACTCCCTTGGATGAGAAGCAACCCCACACATGAATGGTCTCAGGATGCTTTACTGTTGGCGTGACACAGGACTGATGGTAGCGCTCACCTTTTCTTCTCTGGACAAGCCTTTTTCCAGATGCCCCAAACAATCGGAAAGAGGCTTCATCCGAGAATATGACTTTGCCCCAGTCCTCAGCAGTTCGTTCGCCATACTTTTTGCAGAAGATCAATCTGTCCCTGATGTTTTTTTGGAGAGAAATGGCTTCTTTGCTGCCCTTCTTGACACCAGGCCATCTTCCAAAAGTCTTCGCCTCACTGTGCGTGCAAATGCGCTCACATCTGCCTGCTGCCATTCCTGAGCAAGCACTGCAATGGTGGCACACCAATCCTGCAGCTGAATCCTCTTTAGGAGACGAGACGCTTGCTGGACTTTCTTGGACTCCCTGAAGCCTTCTTAACAAGAATTTAACCTCTTTCCTTGATGATCGTATAAATTGTTAATTTAGGTGCAATCTTAGTAGCCACAATAAACTTGCCTGTGAAGCCATTTTTATGCAATGCAATGATGGCTGCACGCGTTTCTTTGCAGGTCACCATGGTTAACAATGAAAGAACAATGATTTGCACCATCACCCTCCTTTTAACATGTCAAGTCTGCCATTCTAACTTAATCCAGCCTTGTGCTCGTCAACATTTTCACTTGAGTTAACAAGACGATTACTGAAATAATCTCAGCAAGTCCTTTACTGACAGCAATGAAATCCAGTGGAAAGTTTTTTTGGGATTAAGTTAATTTTCATGGCAAAGTAGGACTATGCAATTCAAATCTGATCACTCTTCATAACATTCTGGAGTATATGTAAATTGCTATTATAAAAACTTAAGCAGCAACTTTTCCAATTTCCAATATTTATGTATAATGGTTGATGTTAACTGATGGTAATGTGGAGTCCATGTAGTTATTAGCGGCTCAGGTAGACTTGTAGGAAATTCCTGTCCTGAACTATCGAGCGACTGCAGCCAAGTCAAGTCCTCAGAGAAACAACTGTCAACATCAGTCGAGTCCAGAACCAACTTCATGATAGAGTGAAACCATCCCCAGACATCAGACACATCCCAAAGAGACACACGGGGCATACATTTGATTTACCTAAGGCAAATCTATTTACAAAAATGCTTGGTTAAATAAATAGATTTTTAGCCTAGACTTAAACACTGAGACTGTATCTGGAAGGCTATTCTATAACTTTGGGGCTTTGTAAAAAAAATAATATGTGGGTTTCATAATACGCTAGTACTGACAAGCAGCCTGCATTCTTTGATCGAAGAAGGCATGGCGGATCATAAGACACTAGCAGTTCACTCAGATACTGCGGCGCGAGACCATTTAATGCTTTATATGTCAAAAGTAGTACTTTAAAGTCAATGCGGAATTTCACAGGGAGCCAATGAAGTGAAGATAAGATAGGGGTGATGTGCTTGTATCTTCTGGTTCTAGTGAGGACTCTAGCTGCTGCATTTTTAACTAATTGAAGCTTGCTTATGCACCTAGTTGCACAACCAGACAGTAAGGATGTTACAGTAGTCCAACCTAGAGGTGATAAAAGCATGAACTAGTTTTTTTTTCTGCATAGTTTAGTGACAATATATTCCTTAACTTGGCAATATTTCTGAGGTGAAAGAATGCTATCTTATATTATGATATTGTGTACATGAGCTTTAAATGAAAGGCTGGAATCTATAATCACACCAAGGTCTTTTACTGGTGCACTAGATAGAACAGAAAGGCCATCTAAAGTTACAGTGTTCTCTAAAATCTTGCTTCTAGCTGCATACTGTCCTATGACTAGAACTTCTGTTTATCAGGATTAAGCAGAAGGATGTTAATTAGCATCCAGTCTCTTTAGCAAGCTCGTTTTCTCATCTGGTTTTGCTGAGACGTATAACTGTGTGTTGTCAGCATAACAATGGAAACTAATATAATGCTTACGGATTATGTTGCCCAAAGAAAGCATGTAAAGGGAAAAAAGAAGTGGGCCTAAAAACAAATCGTCATAAGCTGCACTGAGGTCGAGTAACACAAGCATAGTTACGCAACCCTGATTAGAGGCCAATAGAAGATAATTTACTACTTTAACGATTTCTGTCTGTCCTGTGATGAGGCCTAATTCCTGACTGATACAGTTCATGTATGCTATTTCTATATAGATGTGAGCATAGCTGCTCCGCTACTGTCTTTTCCAGAATCTTAGCGATAAAGGGGAGGTTTGATATCGGCCTGTAATTGAACAGCTGACAGTGGTCGAGGTCAGACTCAATTATCGGTTTTAATTATCGGACTTAATTATCGGTTTAATATCTGCTAATTTAAAAGATTTTGGAACATACCCAATTATTAATTATTAACATTAATTATTTTCATCATGGCTATCAAGTATGGAAGCCCCAACACAGGACTCGGAGTGGGCGTTGGGCCATGGATTGTTTATTTCGGTGGGGAATGATCGGGTCATGTGAACACCACGCAACGCTACAGATCTGGCTATTAAGAATGCGTGCTTTTTCCCCACGAGATCCCGCAATTTGCCGGCGACATGCAGCGAGATTCCTTAAGCAACATTCGGGTATTTAAATAAATGTGCTGTGCTTCACTGAATATCCGCCAGATGGCGCATGGAAGGACTTTATCTAAAAGCCAGACAAGTACAACGAAGAATTGTGTATAATTATTTAGACTAAAACAATATTGTTTCCAATGCTGAAGCAAACATGAATTTTATTGTGTTTTACAATAATAATATTTTATGAATCTGCGTATATATGCTTCATATTATGTTCATAATGATGAAAAGAGATGCCCTAAATTATGAGGCGCCGTATAGGGCTTAAATCAAACTTCACTCATGCACACACACGTGAAACACTTGCATACACATATATGAAACAGTCACACATCTATACATACTACTAACTGCTCACACAACTACATATGAAATGTGTGCACACACGCCTATGAGATGCACATATACACAAACTCTCCGTGCACATACACCTAGACGCGCGCACATATACAGTAATTATACGAATGTCCTGATTCGTGAATGTCAACATGTCTTTGTTAAAATGTAAAAATGTGTCGAGCACCAACAGAAGACATGAAGGAACAAATATAAACATGAAGTGCTTCAGGCTTATTATAAAAAATAATCATTTTTGCTGTTTGTGTCCAGCATTGAATAATTATTTCATCTATTATTTGACCACGGCTGGAAATAATAGCTGGAATGTGATTGTGGATTTATGACTGGCATGCGTGAACCCGCGGCTCGTACTTTCACTTTACAAAAGGTGTAGACATACTCCCCCAGAAGGTCATCGCCTCTTGCATTAATGCAGAAAAAAAAACTTACTACACCAGACCATGAATAAAAAGGAATATTTAAGCATATACGCAAAATGTATTTCACTTAACTATTACAGAGGGCCTGGCGTCACGTGGTTCGGAGGAAACACGTGATAGTCTTCGGCCCTCCCGGCTGAGTGGTAGTAGTAGCCTTAATGTGGGAGCCCCCTAGTGACGGAGAGGAATTGGACACGACTCAATTAGGGAGAAAATCGGAAAAAAATACAAAAAAAAAAAAAAAACTATTACAGACTAAAACAAGGAAAGTAGATGTGTGGTCCAAGAAGGAAACGGGTTTCGTTATTTTACAAAATGTGAATATATTCTAGGGATGCACCGATACCACTTTTTTGGAAAACGAGTAGGAGTACGAGTATTTGCATTTCAGTACTCGCCGATACCGATACCAAGTACTTAATAAAAACAGGTAACAGCTTTGGTCATATAATTTAACCAAAAAACAAACAAACAAGGGACTAGTTTGGAATTAAAAACATTTATTTAAAATGAAAAGCATGTTGTATGCAACATATTACAGAATAAATAATTATAAAAAAAATTTAACAGTGACAGTGCAGCTCAAGTATTTTTTTCAGTTTGTTGTAAACTCTGCCGCTTTAGACAACACAAGGGGCATTAATAAACGTCTTTGCTATTTAGAGCACAATATTTGAATAAACTAACAACATCCATCGTTGTCGTGTTGGGATTTTAGGTGCTTGATTAAATTATTTGTGTTAAATGCGCTACCTTTTGAGCCTCCTCTGTACAATTTCGCTGATCACAATTTGCAGTCCGCCTTTGTTTTGTCGTCTTCATTCACTTTGAAATAATTCCACATGGCTGACATGTCTCGTTTCGCCTCGCCTTCTCCTCGCTCTGAATTGCAGCCGGGGCCCGGCGGCGGGCACTCGGCGCTTGTGATTAACCCCTTACGCGCCGCTCAAACAGACATTTCTCATACCGTTTAATTGGTCCCTGGTATCGAGGCCGATACCAGATACCGGTATCGGTATTGGTACATCTCTAATATATTCAGTAAATGTATGAATTACACTCAAAGTATCAAATCCAACTATGAAGTCTGATTTAATTGATATCATTAAACATTGTATTTGTTTCTATTTATGTTTATGGTTTGCTGGTGAAATACATTTTAGTCAGAGACGTCTGCTTGGTCTTGTTCATTCTTTTTAAACTCCTCAATTCTGCCAATTCCCCATCAGTGAAACCGGATTGATAACTTCACACCTATCATGAATGAAAAGTGAGAAGAGGGATTGCAGTAACTGGGGGTCTGCATATGTTCACCTTCGAGCGCACAGTCATGTTGTATTCAACAAATAGACTAAAACAAAAAACAAAATCATGTTTGCTTCAGCATGGGAGAAAATATTGTTTTAGGCTAACTTTATTAAGGATTATGCACTTTCGTATTCCTTATTGTATTTCGACTTTTTGCACACGCGTGTGCATCTTTAAATTTGAACAGAAAATAATAATGGGCGGGTAGGCACGTTATTTTTTTCATGTAACTTAAACGGCTGAATGAAGTTAAATATACACAATAACTTAATAATTGTGTTTGCTTTACATTTGAGCACTCATGTATAAATAGCTTTTTCATTGTATATACTCCCATATCATATATATGTGTCAAATACTGTTTATTCATATTTTACATTACATGCAGTTTGTAATTTACTTGCAATTGTACTTTAAAAAATTTAACCTACGTATCTACAGTATAAGCATATTTAACTACTTCAGCGGTGAATGGGAAATTTGGTCTGGCTTTTAGATAAAGACCTTATTTGATATAATTGTATTATTTAATTACTTATCTTATTAGAAATTCTTATTCTCTATATTCTTGTCGAATATAGTCCTTCAGAGCAAGCACGGTGTCAGAAGATTCTACTGAATCTCTTCTCACCTTTCATTCAAGATATGTGTGAATTTATCAAACTGGGTGCGCTGTTGGCAAATACTGTAGGGGGTTTTAGATGAAGTAACAAGACAGTGCTGACGTCTCTGCCTAAATTTTATTTCCCCAGCAAATGAAATCAGACTTCATAGTTGGAGTTGATACTTTGAGTGTAATTCACGATTGACCTGTATATCAGTTTGATAACTAGCGAATGCTTTAGTAAAGGGCTCTAAAACAGCAGCAATATGAATGACAATGGAATATTACAGAACGTGCGAGTTGACGCCCATGCACCTTGACACACATTAAAATGTTGGATTTGAATTAAAATGCCACACATTTCACACACACACACACACACACACACACACACACACACACACACACATATATAAATATATATTGGGCTTTTAAATAAAAATCCAACATTTTAACGCATTAAGGATATTCGTGTTTAATTAAATTATTAAATCCTCGTGTTACAGTGTTTATGCAGTAATTTGGTCATGTTCACCCATGGGGTGACAATATAATGATTCATTATTTATTATTATGCTTACTTACTCAGAGAGATTCAGTTTGACCAAATGGTACCTTTACTACCATTTAAGACTATTTATTATATGAAGTGGTGCAGAAGTGTGGTCCAAAAAGATGGACAGCTATTTATTTAATTATCATTTAAAAAATTTATCAACAACATCCATCCATCAATGCAGTATGTCTGCATTTTAATCGATAAATCGCATGCGTTTATCACCTTTTGATCAAAACGCAGCCCTTTGTAAAGTGAAACTGCGAGCCGCGGGTTTGAAATGAATTGTATATTAATTTTACAGCACGATTTAGGGCATCTCATTTCATTATTTTAAACATAATTTATGAATTACACTCGAAAGGGCGGTAGAGCTCTGATTAGACTACGTACAGTAGGAAATGGGCTCAACATCTCGGAGCCCAAGCTTCATTTAAATACAAAAATGAATTAACAAGTAAACAAGAATAGCACAAGATTAGAAAAAAATATTTAGACTCAACTCCTGTTGAAAGTAATTAACTGTTCACTCAGTAGTGGGTATGTCCCCAAATCCTTTAAATTAGCCGTTATTAAACCGCTAATCAAGAAACCTGACCTTGACCCCTGTCTGCTTTCTAATTACAGGCCGATATCAAACCTTCCGTTTATCTCCAAGATTTTGGAAAAGGTAGTATCACAGCAGCTATGTTCACATCTACACAGAAATAGCATAAATGAACTGTATCAGTCAGGATTTAGGCCTCATCACAGCACAGAGACAGCACTTGTTAAAGTAGTAAACAACCTCCTATGGGCCTCTGATCAGGGTTGAGTCACTATACTTGTGTTACTGGACCTCAGTGCAGCTTTTGACACCATTGATCATAGTATTCTCCTTCACAGATTAGAAAAGGTAGTAGGAATTACGGGAACTGTCCTCTTGTGGCTCAGATCCTATTTGACTGATCGCTATCAGTTTGTAGATTTAGATGGTGACCATTCCTCATGTTCTCAAGTGGAGTTTGGTGTTCCACAGGGCTCAGTTTTAGGCCCACTGCTTTTTTCCCTTTACATGCTTCCTCTGGGCAACATAATTCGTAAACATGGTATTAGTTTTCATTGTTATGCTGATGACACACAATTATATGTCTCAGCAAAACCAGATGAGAAAAAAACAGTTTGTTAAATTGAGCAGTGTGTGCAGGACATAAGAGATTGGATGTTAATTTATTTTCTTCTGCTTAATCCTGATAAGACAGAAGTTCTAGTCATAGGACCACAAGTAGCTAGAAGTAAGCTTTCTGATCAGACTGTAACTTTAGATGGCCTTTCTGTTCCATCAAGTGCAACAGTTAAAGACCTCGGTGTGATTATAGATTCCAGCCTTTCGTTTGAAGCTCATGTAGATAATATCACCAGGATAGCTTTCTTTCACCTTAGAAATATTGCAAGATAAGAAACATATTGTCACTAAATGATGCAGAAAAACTAGTTCATGCTTTTATCACCTCTAGGTTGGACTATTGTAACGCCTTACTGTCTGGTTGTTCAACTAGGTGTATAAACAAGCTTCAGTTAGTACATAATGCAGCAGCGAGAGTCCTCACTAGAACCAGAAGATACGAGCACATCACCCCTATCTTATCTACACTGCATTGGCTCCCTGTGAAATTTCGCATCGATTTCAAGATACTACTTTTGACATTTAAAGCACTAAATGGTCTCGCGCCACAGTATTTGAGTGAACTGTTAGTGTCTTACGATCCGTGTCTTTACATCTCAGGGAGCCCTCATGTTTGTGTTTCCTTCTGGCTCTCCCTTTTAGTTATGCTGTTATAGTTAGTCCTGCCGGAGTCCCTGCTTGCACTTTGCACTAATATACATTCACCTTATACATGTTGACTGTGACCATACCTAACTGCCATCTCTCCTTATTTTCTGTTCTCTCCTTTTCTGCTCTCTCTCTCCTCTCTCTCTCTCTCTCTCCTTTCCCTCTCTCTGTCTCTCTGAGCTATACATGTTCGCTCCTGAGTTGCCAGTGATCCAGACCCCTCTGCCCTCTGAAGCCGTCTAACCCGTCCTGGAGTCCTGCTTCTGGTTGGAGATCCCGTCACATGGATGCCCCGTGTGGTCTGCCTGGATGCGCTTGGTGGCTGGGGATGGTTTCCATGAAGACTGTCCTATCATCGATTGATGCTCTGGGGACCTGTGACTTCAGTTGTTCGATAGCTCAGGACTGGAATCTCCTACAGTCTACCTGAGCCTCCGGGAACAAACTGGACTCCTTTTAATTTTTTTAACACATCTCCTGTTACACTGAACTTCCAGTACACATTATTATGCTGATCATTCTCTGCTATCCGTTATCACCCAGATGAGGATGGGTTCCCTGTTGAGTCTGGTTCCTCTCAAGGTTTCTTCCTATTACCATCTCAGGGACTTTTTCCTTGCCACCGTCGCCCTCGGCTTGCTCATCAGGGACAATCTTATCATTTTGATTCATACACATTGCATAAAAACTTACTTCTTTTTATTGTGTAAAGCTGCTTTGCGACAATGTCAATTGTTAAAAGCGCTATATAAATATAATTGAATTGAATTGAATTAAATAGATGCCGAATAATTTTTTAAGGTGTGCCAGCTGGCACTATTCTTATATTGCTCTTTGTCAGGGTAAATCGTTCAGTGACAACCCCGTAAAATTCCATGTACTGTAAATAGGTAGTCTGAGAATTAATTTACCATAAGCTTTGTTGTATTGTTTTTACACAATCTATGATTTTACCTATGCTATTTTACAAATGGAATATTTTTTATGATATACTTTTAAAACTGCTGGGTTAAATGTTAAAGTGCTGGGTTATTTTACCTATTTATTATTATTTAGTAGATTGTCTGTTAGAAATAGCCCAAGTGAAATTAATCCGCTGTTATCAGATAGTTAATCAGCGGTAATTTTCACTACTACTACTAATGATAATAATACTGAATGGAGAAAGCGCAGTCAAAGAAGAATCATCATTGAGAATAAAGTGAAGAATGAATACATATCAGTATTTAAAGTTTGAGCTAGACATGTTTATGAGCTCTGTCGCTTGTTATCAATGGGCGCACAGGTTAGGGTTAGAGAGAGAACGTATGTTTGGCTTCAGTAGACACACAATACTTCAGATTGAAACACAACTGCCCCCTACAGGTAATGAATGGCATTTTCACAGCTTCCCGCGAGGTGCCGCGAAAGTGCGCGAGATCCCTTTTCAAGAAACGTGTGTTCTTAATAGCCAGATCTGTATGAAGGGAAGGAGGGCTGCTTATGTTGGCACGTGCCACCATGCTTCTGGTCACAAAGAAGAGGTATATTCTTTGTTTGTTTATTATTATTTATTGTTTGTTATTATTCTTGTTTTTTCACCACTCTTTTCAGTTCTCTTTTCTCTATTTATCTCCACTCCTCTTTTTCTTCCTCCTTCACTTTCCTCTTTTCTTTATCTTTTCCTTCCTATCTTTCACTTGTGTTTTCTTTCTCCTTTTCACTTCTCTTTCTCTTTTCACTATTCTCTTTTCACTTTTCCCTATAAAAGAGCCACGCTCTCATACAGATCTGGCCATTAAGAACGCACGTTTCGAGAAAAGGGATCTTGCGCGCTTCCGCGGCAGCTCGCAGGAAGCTGTGAAAATGCCATTCTTTACCTGTAGGGGGCAGTCGTGTTTCAATCGGAAGTATTGTGTGTCTACTGAAGCCAAACATGTGTTCTCTCTCTTAGGAGCCCATTGACAGCAAGCGACAGAGCTCACAAACGTGTCGAGCTCAAACTTTAAATATTGATATGTATTTATTCTTCATTTTCTTCTTTCCTGCAATACTCTCCTCCCCTACTTATTTGACTGCGCTTTCTCCATTCAGTATTATTATCATTAATAGTAGTAGTGAAAACTACCGCTGATTAACTATCTCTGCAGTGGTTAAAACAGTAACCAGGTACAGTTAAAATAATCCAGCACTTTAACATTTAACCCAGCAGTTTTTAGAGTGTAACATAAAAAATATTCAAGTTGTAAAATAGCATAGGTGAAATCATAGGTTGTGTATAGAGTGATTTAAAAAAATACAACAAAGCTTATGGTAAATAAATTCTCAGACTCTTCCACTGCAGGTATTAAAAAACAGTAACTGTCAATTTTAGCTCAGTGGTCCACACAAAACTTCTCACGGAGGAGCCTTTCCCTGAATTCGCCATTTTCACAGGTTGGGCATCTTGTTTTATTCATACAGATGTACAGTACCTATTTACAGTACATGGAATTTTATGGGGTTGTCATTGAACGATTTACCCTGACAAAGAGCAATATAAGAATAGTGCCAGCTGGCACACCTTAAAAATAATTTGGCATTCATTTAGAGTCTATTTTTTTTTCCTAAACTTGTGCTACTGCTGTTTGCTTACAATATTTGTTAATTATTATTTTTTTTATTTAAATGACGCTTGGGCTCCGAGATATTGAGCCTACTGTACGTAGTCTAATCAGAGCTCTACCGCCCGTTCGAGTGTAATTCATAAATTATGTTTATAATAATGAAATGAGATGCCCTAAATCGTGCTTTAAAATTAATCTACAATTCATTTCAAACCCACGACTCGTGGTTTCAATTTACAAAAGGCACCTTTTTGATCAAAAGGTGATAAACACATGCAATTTATCAATAAAAATGCAGATATACTGCATTGATGTATGGATGGATGTTGTTGATAAATGATAATTTATATAATAAGATTTTAATAACATTATTATTATTATTATTATTTATAATAACATATTAAAATCTCAGACCCCCAGTTACTGTAATCCCTCTTCTCACCTTTCATTCACAATAGGTGTGAAGTTATCAAACCGGTTTCGCTGATAGGGGAATTGGCAGAATTGAGGGGTTTAAAAAGAATTAACAAGACCGAGCAGACGTCTCTGCCTAAAATGTATTCCGCCATCACAATGTACTGGAGCTCAGCAGGTCTTCTTTCCTTGTTTTAATCTTTAATATTATGAAATAATAAGTGAAACGGATTTCGCGTATATGCTTAAATATTCCCTTTTTAATTAGGGACATGTGTATTATGTTTGATCTGCATTATTGCGAGAAGCGATGACTTTCTGGCATTTTTATCGATAAATCGCGCGCGTTTATCAGCGTTTTGATCAAAATGCTGCCTTTTGTAAAGTGAAATTTTCCGGACACCGATGAACAGCTTTATTTCAGTCATAAATTCACATAAAATCCACATTCCAGGTATTATTTCCACCCATGGTCAAATAATGAATGAAATGATGGACACAAACAGCAAAAAAAACATTTTGTTTATTATTATGAAAAGCCCGAAGCACTTCGTGTGCATATAAGAATATTTACAAAAATATATATTGATTTTTTGTTCATTCATGTTTTCTGATAGTGCTCAATGTCGACACATTTTTACGTTTTAATAAAGATATGTTGGCATATTCACAAATCAGGACTTTTACATTGTTAATACTAACTGAACAACAGATTTTCACTTCGTCATACACCTGTCCATAAAAAGGAATATTTAGGCATATAAGCTAAATATATTTCACTTAAATATTATAGATTAAAACAAGAGAAGAAGACGTGCTGAGCTTCAGTTCATACAAAAGGTCTAGGAAGGAAACGGTTATCGTTATTTTACAAAATCTGAACATATTCAGTAAATTTGTGAATTACACAAAGTATCTGTACCAATGCGGGTCGCGCGAGGGGAAGAGCCTCGCTTAAACTGTTCTGAACGGGCAGATCCGCAGGCTGCTACCACGCAGAGTTCTGAACAGGCACCGGCGCGGCCATTTATACACGCGGTTGACAGACAGACAAAGCGTGCTGTTAAAAGACGGAGACAAAGCCCAAACCTCTGTCTGTCTCAAACGCTAGCGAGAGGGAGAGCGGCACGCAACAGTTCAGCGTGCGCGCTCAGTTTACTAGTGCAAAAACACAACCCCCCTCTCTCAAATAAATCCTCGGTAAAGTCATAAGCCCCGAGAGGATACAAGTTTTTGCTTTAGTTTCCAGAGCCCGTCCGTTCTCGCGTAGGGACTGCAGAGCTCTGTTTATTTTCTGTTTTCAGTTTCCTTTTGTTTCCGTTTAAGTTCTTAATTAATAATCCCACACCATCTCCAAACGGGAAGGTCTTCCCGTGCGTATCACAAGCACTCTCACATACTCCTATTTCGTTGACCCTCTAAAGCCCTTCGCAGGTAACATTTTAACAAGCAAGTAAAATTTAAAAATAAACATTTTACAACAGCAAGTAAATTACAAACTGCATGTAATGTAAAATATGAATAAAACAGTATTAGACACACATATATGATATGGAAGTATATTCAATGAAAACGCTATTTACACATGAATGCTCAAATATAAAGCAAATGCAATTATTAATTTATTGTGTATAATTAACTTAATTCAAGTTACATGAAAAAATAACGTCCCTACCAGCCCATTATTATTTTCTGTTCGAATTTAAAAGATGCACACGCATGTGCAAAAAGACAAAATACAACAAAGAATACGTAAAGCGTAAAAGCGTATAATCTTTAAGAAAGTTAGCCTTAAACAATATTGTTTCCAATGCTTAAGGCAAACACGATGTTGTTGTTGTTGTTGTTGTTTTAGTCTATTCGCTCAATACAACGCAGCGCACTCCGAGGTGAACACATGCAGACCCCCAGTTACTGTAATCCCTCTTCTCACCTTTCATTCACAATAGGTGTGAAGTTATCAAACCGGTTTCACTGACGTGGTAATTGACAGAATTGAGGGATTTAAAAAATAATTGACCAGACTGAGCAGACATCTCTGCCTAAAATGTATTTCACCAGCAATACATAAACATAAATAAAAACAAATAAAATGTTTAATGGTATCAATTAAATCAGACTTCATAGTTGGATTTGATACTTTGAGCGTAATTCATACATTTACTGCCAAATTGCGGGATCACGCGCGGAAAAGCGCGCATTCTTAATGGCCAGATCTGTACCTGGTGCTATCTAATGTTTGCAAATCGTGCGCTGGTTTCTGGGAACTTAAATATCCTACCACCCAGGTGTAGCTTGTTTCCTGTGATTGTCAGTACTGCAGGGTTGCCTAGCAACTGCCCGTTGTATGTGCGGCCGTGTACCACCAGCAATTAACGCTTTGTCTACAGAAATGACGAGGTTTGAGAGGAAATCTGCAAACTCACAAAGAAATTCAGAGTACGGCAATTAGCGGGATCGACTGAGCACACTTAATATTTGTAGCTACACTTGTTATGTTACTATAGAGAACTTCAAATGCATTAAATTTGTCCTGTTTAATCCAGGTTTCTGTTAAACAGAGTATATCAAACTCCTGATCCGTGATAATTTCATTAACAATAATTGCTGTAGATGCAAGAGATCTAATATTTAACAGTCCTAGCTTCATATCAGATGTGCTGGCTGTACATTCAGTGTGATCTGAGTTTGTGGTATCTATGGTAATTAAATTACCAAAACAGACTTTCTGAATCTTTCTAAATTTTCTAAATTAGCTCGGGAACAGACACAGTCTTAATATGATGAACCCTGAGTGATGAATCTATGCAGCTAACAGACGGTTGGTTTGTCTGCTCCTTGGCCTGGGTTCTGCATAGTCACCTCTTCTGAGACTATGCGCTATACTACAAATGAGAGCAGCACCTTCCTGATTGGGATGGACACTGTCCCACCCTAACAGGCCAGCTTTGCCCTCAAAACTCTTTTATCTAAAAACCAGTTATCTATAAATCCCACGTTATTTTCCGAGCATGACCTGGACATCCAGCAGTTCAGCGACCATAACTTGCTGTAAGATATGTCGCCATGTCTCTTTGGGATGGGGCCAGGGCAAACTACTTCATCGGACATCGCCTTCGCTAGCTTAAACATCTCTGTAAATTTATGCTTACTAACCTCTGACTGACGAAAGCGTATATCATGTATACCACATGTACCACAAGAAGTCAGATGATCTGAAAAGCAGAATGAAGATTTATCAATGAAATAAAGAAACAAACCTGAGTGACAGACAAACATTTGAAGGTATCATTTGAACTGGCTAACATCTGTGTTCATGAGTCTATAGTACATAAAACATTGAAGAAGTAGGGTGTCCATGACAGGACACCCAAAGGAAGCCACTGCTTACTAAAAAGAACATTGCTGCATGCCTAAATTTTGCGAAAGAGCACAATGACACTCCACAGCAGTATTGGCAAAATTTTTGTGGACTGATGAAACTAAAATGTAACTATTTGGAAAGAATTTGCAGCATCACATCTGGCATAAAAAGAGCACAGCATATCATCAAGAAAACATCATCCCAACTGTAAAGTATAGTGGAGTAAACATCATGAATTGGCCCTGATTTGCTCCATCAGGGCCTGTCCAGCTTGCAGTCATTGAGGGGAAGGTGAATACTCTGTAACTGTATCTGTCATGAACTTACGCATACACCAAATTCAAAGTCCGCTTTCATCTATTGACATTTCCTTTCACATACTGTCATGCTTATCACGTGGCCATGTTTTTCCCACGCTGTCATCTCTCCTCACACAACCCGCACCGCCCTGACGGCACACCAGTTTCTTATCTGGCGCTGATTTCTTCCGGCTCATAAGGAAGCGCAGCACGCTATCTCGCTGCCGGATTATTGTGTGTTTTGTTTCATAGTTTTCACGTTACCGATTCCGCTTTGTTTTCTTGTTTTCCCGATTCTCGTCTCATGCTTTGGATTAGTTGGCTCGCTGACGGATTTAACGGACTTTGGCTTTGCTTCACATTTTGGCTCGACACTCTCACTGACTTTGTCGTTCGCCCGTGACAGTATAAAAAAATTCTTCAAGATAATGTGAGTGTAAAGTCAAATATGTGAAATGGTGGCGCTGAAGTCATTCCACAGGGAACAATTGTGACACGCTCAAAGTATGACGTCACAGTATGCATTACTCCACTAATGGAGCAAAGGTACAGACTTACAAGCACCATCTGTGACAAAAAGCCTGCATTTAAGTCAAGAGACTGCAGTCAGTCACATGTAAGACAGGGAAGCGCATCGGCTGCTGGTCACATCAGGGACAATGATGGTATGATAATACCGCTCCTTACTTACACAAAGGACTTTATTAATTACTACTTATCACTTGAGTCTGAGTTAATTGATATTTGATGTAATTAATATAGTACCCATACAAGAAAGAAACAGTAATTTATGTTATGCTATGATTGTTGTTTAAGTGTTTGCATGTATCACAAAAATATTAATTAGATGTTGTGTATTACATGCTTCCTAAAAGATCAATAGAATAATATGTGTAAGCTTAGTTAAATAATTTGTTGTTGTAGTTGCTTAAATTTTATTTAACTAACATTTATCAGAAATAGTGATGTATCCTTTTTTTGGCTTTTCATTTAAATTTATCGACCTCTTGCTCACTCTCTCTCTCACTCACTTGGTCGAATCTACTTCGAACAATTGTTGTGTAACCTGCAAAACTGTCAGACACAAGAATAAAAAGTGATTCCAGAGTTTATCCTCATGTCCCCTGTAGTTGACTATGGCTTTTTTCGAGTTTGAAGCAGAAGTTGATGTGCAAATTCCCAAGTAACTCGACAGTGAGAATGTATGACCGCTTCAGCTCTGTTCAAGGGTGATGCAACAAGACAATGACCAAAAAACCAGAGCTAGTCCACCACAGATTGGCTGCATAAAAACAAAAGCCGCCTTTTGGAGTGGCCAAGTCAGAGCCCAGACCTCAAGCCAATAGAGATGAGAACCATACACACACATGAGACGTTAATCATGGCTCTACCCTCAATCAGGGGCGTCTGTGAGCTTACGTAAGGTCAAGGAGCAAATAGCAGATAGCACTGTCCTTTGAGTATGTTACACTGCCCCCAATGGTGCATGAGCGAGCAGGTCGAAAAAATGCGGTCGGTTGGCATCACATGGTTTGGAGGAAACACATGATAGTCCTCGGCCCTCCTGACTGAGTGGTAGTAGTAGCCTTATTCAGAGTCCAGCAGTGTACAAATGAAGATTCACAAAAAAAAAAAAAATTAAGATTGTTGTTTGTATTCCATACAAAAACATGGAATAAATAAAAGGAGTTACTGAAAACTCATAATAAATATTATTGAAATACTATTGATATTTTAAATAGCTTATTTTTATAGACTTACAATGACTATATACATAGAAATCTGGGCCCGTACTTACTAAGCATGTTAGAATAGGAAATTGTTCCTAATTGGCCAAACATTCTCAGAGTGATGCAAATTTTGTCCTCCTGTTAGGACATGTGCACACAGACATGAAAGAGGGCTTAAGCAACTGACCTTTTTCTTCCTTCGAGAGAAAGTGCCATATATATATAATGTGTGTGTGAGTGTGTGTTTCTGCTTGCGCACTGCATTCCCAGTCAAACAAATGCCATTTCTGATGCCTTTCTCCCCTCCGCGTCTCTGTGCTATTGCAACGGTGCGCAGCACAGAAGTGTAGAACACATTGATTGGCACATCACAGACAGGCAAAGATTCGCAGAAATTAAGCCCTTCCTCCTCTTCCAGTGTTTGTTTGGTGTGGCGGTGAGTGGTGATGAACAAAAGACTAAGTTACTTGTGCCTCAAATTTACAGCTAATTATTCAAAAGACAAATATAGTATAGTAGTATAATAGTATATTTGTTGTGCTAAAATTCATGACTCATGAGCTACTATGTAATAACATCAACTAATGCAAATCCAAAATCGTAAACAAGACACACAGAAAATACATCAGATATAAATGATTCAGTAACGCCAACAGAAACTCATTGGGGCATATATTTCGCTAACACTTCCTTTCTTCTGAGGTCTATTTATGTCCAGAGTAATAGCGAACAGGTATGTCTAATTAGCACTCAGGTGTGTGCATGCAGGGAGACAGGCAACCTTACCTCTAGGTCTCCCTCTTGGGCATAGTTGTGTCTGGTTAGGGTGGTTGGCTTGTAATTCCTTTATCATTAGCAGATCTAGATCACCTTGCGCTATGACCCAGCATCTCTCCTCTGGTCCATACCCTTCCCAGTCTCTAGCGGGATTTTAAAATTGCTTTTATTCCATATTCTTACCTTCTGTTAAAGTGCAGAGGATCAAGAGAGGTATTAGAGTGACACATTTTCTTAAAGAGTCCCCCTCTTACTGGTTTCAGCTGTGAATATGGAAGGAGGAAGCAAGGTGGCAATGATGAGGGGACTCCAGGTTGTAAGTTACATCGTTGATTTATTGCAAGATCGTGTAAGCTCCGTTCTATTTGAGATATAGTTTTCTGGATCCCTTCAGGTTTATTGTAACTAGCCATACTGATCTCCTGGTTTATGTCTAGGCCCATATTAACCCATTACAAGTGTCTCAGAATCACTTGTAGAAATTGTGCACGAAGTTAATTTAAGACTGAAAATATTCCTAGCTCAGAGTAGGTCATAAAAGTTCTTTATGAAACGTCCTACATGTCACGAGCCTGCACAATCTGCCCAGTACGTCCAGGTCATAACTCCATCCAAGGTTTTCTGTGCTCCCTGGGCAGATTACCTGAGTACACCTGTCCCTAATTTGGCAACCTACTGGTGGCTTTAAATAGATGCTGAAGAATCCACTCAAGGCCGATGTATCTTACGTGCATGCCTTTTCCCTGTTTTTTCCTTGCGTGTGTTTTTCCGTGTTTGGCCTCGCCTGTTCTTTGGATTTCGTCTTGTGCCTTGCCCTTCAAATTATCTCTCCCTCTTTGGATTACTTTGCATTTATGCCCTCGCCTGTCTAACTACTCTGCTCTTTAGATCACGCTTCTGGATTTCACTGCCTCAGCTATTTGATTCACGGAATTCTCTCTGTCGTTTTCGGATCTAGGAAAGTGCTGCTATATCCTACCAGCCCCCTACCAAGGCTGTCTCTTCCTCCTGATTTATAATCCCCAGCGATCTGTTTGTGTGAGTTTGTGTTTCTGGGTTTGCGGTAATTCCGCTTCATCACCCTCTTTACAGGGGAGTCCCCTACTCAGCCTAGACATAACCTCATTCACAGGCACAGCTTCTCTCCTTTGCTCCTGCTACACCTGCAAGTTAAATTCTTTGCTACTAATAAAGCTTTTAAATACATTTCTTGTCTGCTATTGGGTTTACTCCCATTCATCTGGTTTCTGATAGTATGCATTGGCCATGACAAACCCAGCAGACTTGGATCAGTTAAAGCAGGCACTTTCACAACAGAGGACGCTGCTGGGCTCACACCAGCAAAGTATACAGCAGGTCACCCAGACTCTTTTATCTATCATCTCTCAACTTCAGCAATTAATAGCCAGTCCTCCTTCAGTCCCATTACATACTCCACATCATGAACCCCGGCTCCCTAACCCCACTCCCTTACAACGGTAAACCTGGAACCTGTCGCTCCTTCCTGTCACAATGTTCTTTGTTGTTGGAGCTCCAAGTGTCCTCCTTTACTACTGAACGCTCGTGGGTGGCCTTTGTGATCACGCTCCTCACCGACCGGGCCCGTGAAGGAGGAAATGCAGTTTGGGATGCTAATGACCCATGCTGTTCTTCTTTTAAGTCGTTCACTGATGAGATGAAGAGGGTGTTCGACCGCTCTCACTCTTGGTGAGAGGCAGCCAGACACCTACTGGAGCTTCGCCAAGGTTCCCGTTATGTCTACAATTATGCCTTAGAGTTCTGGACTCTGGCAGCCTCCACAAATTGGGACAACAAGTGCTTTGCGATGCTTTCCTTCACGGTCTCGCTGAGGATGTTAAGGACCACCTAATCAGCCAGGAACTTCCCAGCATTTTGAATGCTCTTATGGATTTAGCTGGACGCAAGGACTCACTACTGACACAGAGGCGTCATACTCGAACCTTCTCTGCACCCAGATCTTCTCCCAATCAGGATTCAACCAGGCACTGTCTCTACTGTGGCCAAACAGGCCACTATTGCCTACAATGCCCATTAAAAGCCAAGCCCCTCTGGGGAACCTAGGGGCCCTGGAGGGGCCGGTCATCAAATGCTCCCCTAGCGCACGCCCACCCCTCTCAGCAATCATTACAGTACTAGGCAAAGCTCACGTGACCCCTGCATGGCCATTTGGGCCCTTGATGGAACCCTCCTACCTGCCATCACCTGACGGACGGTCCCAATAACCCTACAGTTGTCTGGCAGTCATACTGAAGAAACATCCTTCTTTGTCATGCAGAATTCTAATTTACCTTTGGTTTTTCGGACGCCCGTGGTTAACTCGGCCCAGTCAATGTGAGGGTTGTGACAAGAACACCATTATGGAATGGAGTCCTCTGTGCCTGTCTTCCTGTCTAAAGTCAGCTCACTGCTTACCAGCTACATCCTCTGACAATGAGAAGTTTCCCGATCTCTCAGGTGTCCCTCCTGACTACGCTGACCTCAAGTGGACCTTTAGCAATTGTGCTGTTGACCTCCTTTCTGGCTCATATCCTCCTAGGGAAAGACTGTATTTACTGTCGTCACATGAGAGAGAGGCTATGGACAAATATATATCAAAATCCCTGGCTGCCGGAATCATACTTTGTCTATCTGGATGACATCCTGATTTTCTCCCACTCCCTGGAAAAACACAGAATGCACATTCGCCAAGTCCTACAGAGGCATCTTGAAAAACTGTTTGTAAAGGTGGAGAAGTGCGAATTTCATTGTCCGTCAGTCTCCTTTCTTGGCTTCATTATCGCTCCGTCTAAGGTCCAGATGGACCCAGCTAAGGGGGAAGCAGTGACGGACTGTCCCAGACCAGCCACTTGAAAGGATCTCCAGCGCTTCAGGAATTTCTACCGTTGGTTTATTAGAAACTACAGCTCAGTAGCAGCCCCACTCATTGCCCTCACTTCCACTAAGACCCCCTTTCAGTGGTCCAATCAGGCGGAGGATTTATTCATGAAACTAAAAAGTCATTTCACCTCAGCACCCATCCTCACACAGCCGGATCCCACTCTTCAGTTTGTAGTGGAAGTAGGCGCTTCAGACTCCGGGGTGGGGACAGTACTTTCGCCAGCTGACGGCAAGCTGCAACCCTGCTGCTATTTCTCTCATCAACTTTTGATCACAGAGAGGAACTATGGGATCGGTGACCGGGAGCTATTAGCAATAAAGCTAGCACTGAAAGAATGGAGATACTGGCTCGAGGGGACTGAGATCCCGTTTCTCATCTGGACAGATCACAAGAACCTCACAGATGAGCCTGAAGCTCATGTCATGTCTGAAGCTCGCCAAACCAGGTGGTCCTGTTTCTTCTCCCACTTTAACGTCTGTGAGACGCAATGACTTTCTGGGATTTTTATCGCTAAATTGCACACGTTTATCAGCCTTTGGATCAAAACGCAGCCTTTTTGTGAAAGTTTATGCAAAAATGGGGTTTACACACGCCAATGGACAGCTTTATTTCAGTCATAGTCACAATCACATTCCAGCTATTATTTCCAGCCATGGTCAAATAATGAATGAAAAAATGATTCAATGCTGGACACAAACAGCAAAAAAGCAAGATGATTATGTTTATTTCATATTTGTTCATTCCTGTCTTCTGATGGTGCTCAATGTCAACCCATTTTGACGTTTTAATGAAGACATGTTGACATATTCACAAATCAGGACATTTGCATAGTTAACACTATCAGCCTACTATCAGAAAATTAAATAAATTCATTGTTTTGTCCCTGGTAAGATATTACAAAAACTATATAAGAAACTTATCATGAATTTTAAAGCACGATTTAGGGCATGTCTTTTCATCATTATGAAAATAATATGAAGCACATACACGTACATTCATCATGAAAGATGTATTGCAAAACAAAATAAAATTCATATTTGCCTCAGTAATTGAAACAATATTGTTTTAGGCTAACAAAGTATACACAATTCTTCATTGTACTTGGTCTGGCTTTTAGGTAACATCCTTCCATGCGCCATCTGGCGGATATTCAGTGAAGCACAACACAAATTCACAAATGTTGCTTGTGGGATCTCGCGGCATGGAGCACGCCGAATTGCGGGACCTCACAGGAAAAGCGCACATTATTAATGGCCAAATCTGTACGTTTGTTAATGGTGAAGTGATTAGTTACTTTGCATCTCAGGGAATCTGTGTTTCTTTCTGGCTCTCCCTTTTAGTTATGCTGTCATGGTTACACACGTGGACAAAATTGTTGGTACCCTTCGGTCAATGAAAGAAAAACTCACAATGGTCACAGAAATAACTTTAATCTGACAAAAGTAATAATAAATAAGAATTCTATGAATGTCAGACATTGCTTTTCAACCACTCTTCAACGAAATTATAAAAAAAAATGAACTCATGGAACAGGCCTGGGAAAAAATTATGGTACTCCTAATTTAATAGTTTGTTGCACAACCTTTTGAGGCAATCACTGCAATCAAACGATTCCTGTAACTGTCAATGAGACTTCTGCACCTCTCTGCAGGTATTTTGGCCCACTCCTCATGAGCAAGCTGCTCCAGTTGTTTCCGGTTTGAAGGGTGCCTTTTCCAGACAGCATGTTTCAGCTTCTTCCAAAGATGCTCAATAGGATTGAGGTCAGGGCTCATAGAAGGCCACTTTAGAATAGTCCAATGTTTTCTTCTTAGCCATTCTTGGGTGTTTTTAGCTGTGTGTTTTGGGTCATTGCCCTGTTGCAAGACCCATGACCTGCAACTGAGACCCAGCTTTCTGACACTGGCCAGCACATTTCTCTCTAGAATCCCTTGACAGTCTTGAGATTTCATTGTACCCTGCACAGATTCAAGACACCCTGTGCCAGATGCAGCAAAGCAGCCCCAGAACATAACAGAGCCTCCTCCATGTTTCACAGTAGGGACAGTGTTCTTTTCTTCATATGCTTCATTTTTCCGTCTTCGAACATAGAGCTAATGTGCCTTGGCAAAAAGTTCAAATTTTGTGTCATCTGTCTATAGAACATTATTCATATATAATGAATGTTTTGTAAAGTACAATGAAATACAGGGTGGGCCATTTATATGGATACACCTTAATAAAATGGGAATGGTTGGTGATATTAACGTCCTGTTTGTGGCACATTAGTATATGTGAGGGGGCAAACTTTTCAAGATGGGTGGTGACCATGGTGGCCATTTGGAAGTCGGCCATCTTGGATCCAACTTTTGTTTTTTCAATAGGAAGAGAGTCATGTGACACATCAAACTTATTGGGCATTTTACAAGAAAAACAATGGTGTGCTTGGTTTTAACATAACTTTATTCTTTCATGAGTTATTTACAAGTTTCTGACCACTTATAAAATGTGTTCAATGTGCTGCCCATTGTGATGGATTGTCAATGCAACCCTCTTCTCCCACTCGTCACACACTGATAGCAACACCACAGGAGAAACGCCAGCACAGGCTTCGAGTATCCGTAGTTTCAGGTGCTGCACATCTCGTATCTTCACACCATAGACAATTGCCTTCAGATGACCCCAAAGATAAAAGTCTAAGGGGGTCAGATCGGGAGACCTTGGGGGCCATTCAACTGGTCTGACACTAAAAGATATTGGATAGATCCCTCCAAGACCTTTGGAACAAAAAAAGTTATTTTATGGTGTGGTATATGGGGTACAAAGATAGTGGGGCTATTCTTCATCAATGGAAACCTCAAGGCCACTGGATATTTGAAATTGCTACATAAGGATGTGTTTCCCTCTTTATGCACTGAAGCTGGCACATTCCCTGAGTTTTTCCAGCAAGATGGTGCACCACCACATTATGGGTGTCAGGTCCAAGCATTCCTAGATGAAGAGTTTCCTGAAAAGTGGATTGGTTGTCATGGGCCAATTGAATGGCCCCCAAGGTCTCCCGATCTGACCTTCTCCTTAAAATTGCTTCAGACTCAGTAAGTGATCGAGAGACCCAGTTCACTTATAATGTCTTCTAGTATGCAGAAGTTTCTGAATATGTGTTGGAACATTAACTGCCATTTGGAATGCTGTTGGGAGTATAGGGTAGTGCAAATAAAAAATTTAGAAAAATGGTCCATTATTACCAGGATGACTGTGTTTCCTTGGGATGATGGCAGGTCTGTGATGAAGTCTATGGCTATATGTGACCATGGTCTCTGTGGTACGGGTAGTGGTGGTAATAGTTTACCTGCTGGGAGAGCACAGGGTGTCGTGGCCTGTGCGCAAGCTGAACAGGAGGCAGTGTATTGATTTACGTCTCTTCTCATGCCTGGCCACCGGTACTTTCCTTGGAGTAGATTTTATGTTCATAGTGTGCCTGGTGTCCGGTGGCTGGTGATGTATGTGCCCAGTTAATCAGCTTCTTACGTGTGTGTGTGTGTGTGTGTAAGCACAAACTTTCTGTCTGCTGGACATAGTTCTGGGGTTTGTGAGGCTGGGAACTTCTCTCTCTCTTTTTCCACTTCCCCATGAGTATTGCCCCCACGAGTATTGCTCCCACGATTTGGTGCTTGGGTATGGTTTCTTTGCCTCTGTCCTCCCAATGCAGGGCTTTGTGTATAGGGCATCAGCCTTTGTGTTCTTGTATCAAAGATATGATGAACTTAAATCTCATAAAGAAGAGTGCCTGGCTAGTAATTCTTGATTGCCCACATCATAGTTATGTAACATTGCATTCGTATGTTAGAATGTTTCGGGACATGAAAGCGACAGGATGAAGCTTGGGCCATTCTTCGAATCTCTGTGATAATACTGCCCCCACTCCTGTTTCAGATGCATCAACTTCTACTATGAATGGCTTCAACGGGTGAGAATGTTTTAGGATGGGGGCAGAGATGAAGGACCCCTTTAGCTTGAAAAAGGCTTCTTCTGCCTTCTGGTTCCATTTCATTTTCCTCTTGGCTTCCTTAGTTATGTTGGTCAGTGGAGCTGCAATTTTGCTGAAATTTCAGATAAATCTTCTGTAAAAGTTTGCAAAACCCAGGAAGTGTTGTAGTTCCTTCACTGATTTTGGTATTGACCAGATTTTCTAATAGTAGAACTCGCATTTCTCTCCTTTTACATATAGGTGGTTATTGTGTAAGCAAGTGAGAACACTCTTGACATGACTAATGTGTGTGGGCAAGACTGGGGAGTAGATTAGGATGTCATTGATGTAAGCAATTATGACTTTTCCCAGTTTCTCTCTGAGAACATCATTGATGAAACCATAGGACATAACACAATACTCATAACGTCCAAAAGTGGTGCTAAAGGCGGTTTTCCATTCATCCCCTTGTCTTGCTTTTCTCAGTTGCTCCAAGGCTTCCGGTACTAAGAGTAATGGATAGCAGTACTTTATTGATATCTTATTTAATTCTCTGTAGTCCAGGTCTACAGTTAACCCACCCCTTTTTTCCACAAAAAAGAAACTGGCTGATGCTGGATATGTGGATAGATGAATGCATCCTTGTTGGAGGACTTCTGAGATGTATTCTTCCATTGTGTGCGCTTCCTTCTGTGAGAGGGGGTAAATTCGTGCTTGGGGAAGAGTTGTTCCCTCTAACAGCTCAATGGCGCAGCCACTTGCTTTTTCTTTACTTAAAACGTCATTGAATTCTGAAGTTGAAGGCGTAATGATAAATGGCATCAGTGCATACAAACCAAAGGTAAGATGTGATGTAAAGGGGAAAGAAGAGTAAAGTGAGCTAGGCAAAGTGTAGTAAGTGTCCCCAAAGAAGAAAGACTGGTAATTGGAGCTTACCTAAAGGGGCATGTTGGAGAAGGGAACAGAGGTGATGGGTAAATATGGGGGCAAAGACTAATGTGGAGAGATTATTGTAGATGTCACAAAACGAATGGAAAAGACAGTGGTGAATACATATTTTAAGAAGAAAAAGGAACACAATATGACATGAGTGGTGGAAAATGTACTCAAGTGTACTCTGCTGTGTAGGAGATGCAATCTGAATGAAATTAGAAACTGTAAGATGGTTGCAGGGGTTAGTGTTGCTAGACAACACCAGATGGTAGTCTTCAGTTTGACTTTGGAGGTACAAGAGCATTAGAAAAAAAAAACGAGAGTGAAAACTGAGCTTAGGATTAGATTGTTGAAGAAGGAGGATTTTTGTGTGAAATTGCGAGAGGAGTGAGACAACTCGGAAGGTATTTGGCATGACAACAAGCCAGAGAAAGGAAGATAAGTAAACTTGGCGGTGAAATGAGGAAGTACAGGAAAGCATCAAGAAAAAGAGGCTTTCAAAAAAGAACTGGGATAGTAAGAAACATGAAGACAATAGACAGGAGTATAAAGAGATGCAATGTAAGGTGAAAAAGCAAAGTGGCGAAGGCTAAGAGACAGGCATATAATGAATTATGTGAGGAGCTAAACTAAAAGAAAGGAGAAGCCGAGCTGGAGGTGGCAGAGCTGAAGATGCTCTGATTTGCTTTGGGAGTGACAAGGATGTACAGGATTTAAAATGACTATATTAGAGGGACAGTGCAGGTTAAAGGTTTGGGGAAAAAGTTAGAGAGACCAGATTAGATCCATGGTTTGGACATGTGCAGAGGAGGGATGAAGTGTATATCACATGGAAAATGTTAGCGATGATGCTGCCAGGAAGGAGGAAAAGATGAAGGCCCAAGAGGAGGTTTATGGAAGTGGTTAGGGAATACATACATAAAGGGAGCAGCCAAAAGAAGATTTAAAGTGTGGCTCAGGAATAATTTATGTACATTACACTCTACCACATTCACATCAACTACTGCACAGAGGTTTATCTTCCAAAGTTGTCAGCTTTGATTGGATCACCATCTGATCCCACAGAAATTGACCAGTCAACCAAATGTTTGGAGTCAACATTCCATCATACTCTAGATAATGTAGCGCCATGTAAAAGAAAAATTGATCACAGATGCACCTTAATAGAATGCTCCAAAACAAAGCTCTTACTACTGCTAGAACAGCATATCACTACACTCCTATAGAACAAAAAAAAATCCTACATTTACATTTAGGCATTTGGCAGACGCTCTTATCCAGAGCGACTTACAAAAAGTGCTTTAAAGTTTACATCACTGGACAGATACTTACACTGGGTTAACTAGGTCAATAACTAAGTGCCATTAGTCTAACACAACTGAGAAGAATTTTTTTTCCTGTAAGTACTGGAGAAATAGAGAAGTTTTGAGTGGTCGTTTAAAGATCGTCAAAGTCTCTGCTGTACGGACATCTAAAGGAAGTTCGTTCCACCACCTAGGTGCCAGAACAGAAAAGAGTCTGGATGAATGCCGCGCTCAATCCCTGAGAGATGGTGGGCTGAGGCGAGCAGTGCTGGAGGATCGGAGGGAACATGGCACAGTGCGTGGTGTGATTAGAGCAGAGAGGTAAGTGGGTGCTGGGCCATTTTTAACTTTGCATGCATCAGTGTTTTGAATTTGAGGTGGGCAGTTACAGGAAGCGGAGGAGTGGGGTGGTGTGGGAAAACTTGAAGGTTTCAAACGAGACGTGCTGCTGCATTCTGGATCAGTTGCAGAGGACAAGTCGTGGCAGGCCAGCCAGGAGTGAGTTGCAGTAGTCCAGTCTTGAAATAAAGGGACTGAACAAGCACCTGAGTAGCCTGTGAAGAAAGAAATGGGTGGATTCTTCTGATATTGTAAAGAAGAAATCTACAAGAGCGAGTAAGGTTAGCGATGTGTGGGAAAAATGACAGATGATTGTCCAAGGTTACCCCAAGATTGCGGGCAGTGGCTGAAGGAGTGATTTGATTGTTGTCCAGGGATATCACAAGATCTTGACCTGGAGATGAGTCACCAGGGATGAACAACAGTTCGGTTTTACTCAGATTGAGTTTCAGCTGATGAGCTGCCATCCAGGATGAGATGTCTCCCAGACATGCTGAGATCCAGGTGGAAACCTGAGTGTCAGAGGGAGGAAAGGAGAGAATAAGTTGAGTGTCATCTGCATAACAATGGTATGAAAATCTATGCGATGATATGACCTTACCAAGAGACCGGGTATAGAGGGAGAACAGGAGGGGACCAAGTACTGAGCCCTGCGGGACACCAGTAGAGAGTCTACATGGGGCAGATGTAGATCCCCTCCATGTCACCTCATACGACCTATCTTCTAGGTAAGAAGCAAACCATTGCCACGCTGTTCCGTAAATTCCAAGGCTTGTAAGAATAGTTAATAGAATCTTGTGGTTCACTGTGTCAAATGCAGCCGACAGGTCCAGGAGGATGAGGACAGATGATAGTTTAGCAGATCTAGCAGCATGGAGCTTCTCAGTGACTGACAGAAGGGCAGTCTCTGTGGAATGTGCCACTTTGAATCCAGATTTGTTGGGATCATTAAGGTTGTTCTGTAAGAGATAGAGACATTTGGTTATAAAAAGTCCTTTCAAGAATTTTGGACATAGAGAGACGTGATACCGGACGATAGTTGTTAACTTCTGATAGGACCAGGCAGGGGTTCTTGAGGATGGGAATAACCCTTGCCTTCTTAAAAGCAGCAGGAACATGACCAGATGATATGGAATGGTTGTGGTGAAGGGGAGGAGCTCTCGTGAGATGGCCTGAAGCGTTGTGGAAGGGATTGCGTGTAAAGAACAGGTGGTGGGGTTAGATGACAAGATGATCTGCTGAATCTCATCAGACGACAGGTTGGAGAATTCTGCTAAGGGAGGGCAGGGAGCTGCTAAGAGTTTCTGCTAAGACTTTGGTTGGGAGCAAAGGACTGGCGGATTGCTGCAATTTTCCCATGATAGAATGTGGCAAAATTATCAGCAGTCAGAGAGGAAGGGGCAGGAGGAGTCGGTGGGTTGAGTAGTGAGGAGAAGATGTTATGGAGTTTGCCAGGATCACGTGCAGAGGCTTCCAGCTTTTCTATGTAGAGGGCAGTTTTGGCACAAGTCACGTCACATGAGAATTTGGAGAGAATAGTCTGGTAAGGGACAAGATCGGCATCAAGCTGCGATTTCTTCCATCTTCTCTCTGCAGTTCTTAATTCTCTTCTGTTGTTGCACAGTACATCAGATAGCCAAGGAGCAGGACAAGACGTCTTCCTTGGTTTAGATGACAGCAGGCAAAGGAGCTCTATGGATGAGGAGAGAGAAGAGAGGAAAGTTTCAGTCGCAGTCTATAGTGGTAGAGAGGAGAAGGAGTCTGGGTCTGGAAGGGATGATAGGGTGCATGAAGACACAGAGGAAGGGGAGACAGAGTGAAGGTTTCTGCGGGTAAGAGAGAAATTTTGGTGGTTAGTTTTACACAGAATTGGAAGGGTTATGGTGAAGGATACCAGGTAATGATCAGATTTATGAAGGGGAATAGTAGTGAGATCTGTGACTGGGGAAGGGCGGCAAAAAACGAGGTCAAGAGAATTCCCTGCCTTGTGTGTGGGAGGGCAACTGTTTAGAGTTAAAGAGAAAGAGTTAAGGAGAGGGAGAAGGAAAGAGGATTGGAGTTTGTCAGAGGGGAGGTTGAAGTCTCCTAGAACAGTGAGAGGAGTGTTCGCGGAAGGAAAAAGACTAAGCAGCATGTCCATTTCATCCAGAAAGTTTCCTAGAGAGCCATGTGGATGGTAGATAATTAAGATGTGGAGGTTAATTGGACAGGTTTCCTTAACTGCATGAAATTCAAATGATGAAAAACTGTGATGAGACAGGTCAATAGGCAAGAAGGACCATCTCTTAGACAACAGCAGACCCGTACCACCATCTCTGCCAGTTTCTCGTGGAGAGTGAGAGAATATATAGGCAGAGGATAGGGCAGCCGGTGTAGCTGAGTTCTGAGGAGATATCCAGGTCTCTGTTAGTGCCAGAAAGTCAAAAGAATAATGGGTAGCTAGGGCTGAGATAAAATCTGCTTTCTTTACAGCAGATTGGCAGTTCCAGAGCCCACCTACCACCAGTGCAGGACAATGAGACAGTACTGGAGGGTAGATGAGGTTTCTGGGAGATCTGCCTCTGCTGTGTGAGTAAAAGCATCTTGGTCTGTGAGAACTGACAGAGATACATTGAACACACATCCTTAACTCCTAGACAGAATGAGGTATTTGTCTAAAAAATTGTAATTCCTTACTAAGTAAGAATTTCTCTCTTTTCTATGTTCTCTCTTTCAATTCTATGTACACTTGCTATCTAGATTCATGACCAACTTTGTTGCAGGGTATGCTTATTTACTGCTACAGACACGTTCAATATATGTAGCTAAGCCCTGCCCACAATTCACACCTTAAGGAAGCCTGAAACTACTCTTGATTAATTAACTGAGAACAAATCACACTGAAATCAACACTACCAAACAGCAAGAACTAGGTATACAGTAAGAACCAGTTGTGTTTCAAAAACAATACAAAGGTTAAAGACTTACCTTACCAGTGGAGAAGAATCCAATATCGAAAAGTAAAGCACAAATCCTAGATTCCTATTCAATACTGTAGCAAAATTAACTATGAATATGACCACCACAGCAATGTGCACATCAATAACATTTAGTAGTGAGGACTTCATGAGTGTTTTTCAATAACAAAACTGAAAACAGACAATTTTAAAACCAGACAATTTAATAAATATTGATGTTCATAGTGATAATCTAACTAATTATTTAAATAAAATATAATTCAATTTAACTTGTGTTTTTAACAATGGTCATTGTTTGAAACCAAAGCAGTTTCACAAAATGAAAAGAAAATTATGGATGTGTATATATCATAATGATCAGATTGTCCCTGATGAGAAATTGTGCATGCTCCCTGTGTGAGAGTGAATGAATGACAAGACTGTGTGGCAAAATCCCCAGTGGCACAGGCCTTCAGTTTCGGCGTCTGCAACTTCGTTGAAGTTGAGCTCTCTCCCTCTTTCAATATCTCTGTCTCTACAAATACAGCGAGACGGAAATTTTGTGCAATAACAAAAATTGGATGAGTGATCAAAACACTGCTGAAGACATGTGAGCCACGGGACCTATTATTAGTAAGGAAAAGTGGACACAGTGACGCATTTAGCACACATGCATCCTCTTAGCAGACACCTGGGAGCAAAGAACACAGCCAAAAACATCAGGGCCCTGTCACGGCGTGCGCCAAATCTATTAATCGCCCCTTGCTCACTTCGTAGGCTCCTTAAGTAGGCAGCACCCCTTCTGCAGGAGTACGAAGGGACGGAGCCGGCTATGCGGGCCGGCTGGCAGTGATTAACGTCAATGGGATCTCGGGCTTGCTCCGCATTATAAAAGCAAGGCGCGGAGTTTAGTCCAGGGTCCGAGAAGAGCGTAACGCGGTGGAGCTCGAGAGTGGCATGGGAGTGGGGAAATGGAACGTGCCCCAGAGACTTAAAAAGGACAATGGATTTTTGCCCCTTTTATCTCCACGCTGAGCTGACAGCGCGGGAAAGAGCTGCACGAGCTCCCACGGCATCCTCCGTTCCCGCATCGAGCCTTCGCGTCGAAGAGGTAGGAAAAGGCCACGAGGAGGACAGCGTTAAGGTTGCCGATCCCAGCCGGGAAAGCCGCCCACCCGACGGACGTCCGAGCGAGACTCCCGCCTGAGGCCACGCCCACAGAGAGCTTGGAGGGGCCAGGCCGGTCATCGACAGCGGGGAGGAACCAAGAGGGAGCGCGCAGGAGCGCTGCCTTGCGTGATCCGTTCGACCACTCCGCCCACCGCCGCCAGCCACGTGCCCGCATGCCAGCTGGGCACTGCCTCGGACCCTGCACGTGCACACATCATTCCTCCCCTTTCTTTCCGTCCTCCATCCTTTTACCCTTTCCTTCCCCTATTTATTCCTAATAAATTACCCTTTTCCTCTAAGACCTTGCCTCGTGTCTGTGTTTCATGGTGCCGCCAACTTTCGGTCGAACCCGTTACAGACCCGTATTCACAAAGCTTCTTAAGCCTAAAAGTTCCTCCTAGTGACGAAATTCTAAGAAAAATCTTAGAATTAGGGCATTTTCTTATAATTTCCCCTTAAATTTAGGATTAAATCTTAATAAAGATAAAAATGATTCACAAAACAAGTGAATTTTACCTCCTAAGGTAAAATTTGTTAAGAGTAGAGAGGAGGACGTTTAAGAGGTTTAAGCGTTTCTATAGCAGAGAACAAAATGGCGGAAGGAAGAAATATTCTCCAAACACTGAACGTAAAAGCTAAAAGTTAACACTGCTCTTCTATCCAATTTGGTTTTCTTGTTGTTTTACTTCCTTCCATCTTTCTTGGATTATTGGTTATATACCATCCAAAAGTGCAACTTAAGCAGACTGTCCTAATCATGTAAATTGTAAAAGCTGAGACATTTTGCTCCCATCAATCTAAAATGGATTACAAGTAATAAAATCAATACAGTAAATAAATGTGAGAACTTGTGGAAATAGGTTGCTACAAAAGTGGACACATTTTCAACATTTAGCTGTTTAATTATCTTTAAGACATTAAGCCTAGAAACTTTGCATAAGGTAGCCTGTACCAATTATTATACAATTTCTACATGTAAAAAAAATTATGATTCACTGTTTGTTCTATTATCATGTATTCTGTTTTCACAAAGAGCTCATTTCAAAACCTTTGCAGAGGTCAGAGGTTATTTTTAATCAACCAATCACAGTCCTTGAATTGCTGCATCATACCTAGCAAAGGGGTCAACCACACCTCCTCACTAAGATAATTTTTTTTGTACCTTCCTCACTCAGAGTTGCTCTAAGAAGTTTTCTAAAATCACTTTTAGTCTAGGACTCCCAGCTAGGACTTTTTAGGCTAAGATAGGAGCTCTCTGAGAGAATTCTAAGAAGCTTTGTGAATACGGGCCCAGATTTTATAAAGGTAAAGAATTTCTGTCAGTGATGTTACAAATGTTAGCAGATATTGTAGACTATGCCACTCTGTACCCCAAAGCCATCCCTCTAAGAAAGACCACCTCAAAAAACATTGTAAGAGAACATCGTACTTTTCTTCAGCTGTGTAGGGTTACCTAAGGAACTTCTCACAAACCAAGGTACACCATTAATTTCCAAATTACTGTCTGATGTATTTCAGGTTACTAATACAGGTCAATCAGATTCGAGTCTCTGTCTACCACCCCGAGACTGACGGCCAACACTGATGGACAGACAATGAAAAGGATGCTACTGCAAGTTATCTGGGTGTGCGCAATACCACTGAGAAAAAAAAAAGGGGCTTAGTGCAAAGGTCAACTCCTGTCAATCAGTATCTGTTAAGCCCACCCCCGCACTGCTAATTCCACTGCCGATTATTAATGTACTTTTCGAGATGACTAGCATGGACCAGGTTGGGCCGCTGCCCAAGTCTGCAAAAGGTCATGAGTATATCCCATCCTCTGTGGCAGGATCCCTATCCAATCTCCTGAGAAAATGACTGCTGGAGAAGGTCTGCTCGACAGCCAAGGAAGAGCAGACATTTAATACGTTGAAGACTCACCTCACCAGCTCCTCATCCTCCGGAACATGACTTCGACAAACCCTTCATCGTCCAAAACAATGCATCGCACACTGGGCTTGGGGCAGCCCACTCTCTCAGGAGTTCGAGGGTGAAGATCATCCAGTCCAGTATGTAAATAGGAGACATACAAAGAAAAAGAGAGAAATTATGCCACCATTGAACAGGAGGCAGCAACGTGCCACAATGAGAAAGTGCACCTAATAAGGGGGTGGGCCATCGGAACTCACCTGGGCTGGATGATCAACTTCAAATCATGCCACTTAGTACCCGCACAGGCTTTAAGAAGGACTCGTTGGCTCCTTCCGGCGAGTAATAACTTAAGAAACACAAATTTACGTTTGTCTCTATTGTCTAGGAGAAAGCCAACTGCTGTCTGCCCACACATACGCTCTGCTGTCTCTGCCACCTGCTGAGCACCGCTGGTCTCACCTGCTCTATACAAACCTGTGCGCCTTTGATGACACTGCACCTGCTGAGGATCGACCCATGGAACAGTGACATCCACAGAGGTGGCTATAAAGCCTGTGACACCTGCTTTCTGTGTGTTCTGTACATGGGCCTGACCTGTTCGATATGTGGGAAACACTGCCCTGGGGAAACAAAAATATGAGTAGCGCACAGGACAAATATCCTGAGATTTCTTGAATCCCCTCGTCCCATGAGTCACATTTGAGTTTTCTGTTTTTTCTCAATGAGAAAGTTTCTCAGGAGATACATTTGAGAAGATGGAGAAAATGACTAAATTCTCATTCAAGATATTATTATTGGATTTATTAGCACCAGGCATGATTACATACCTGGATAGTTGTCAGGGGTCTAGCTGGTGGTTTGGCTAGACCGGCTGATGTTGTTGCCGTGGGCATAAAGGTAGGCATGAAGGCAGAGGGGTGTGCAAACAGAAATAGTCCTTTATTTGAAACACAATAAACAAACACAAAAAGGAACCAAAACAACAAACTCAAACTAAAACTAGGGCTCAGGAAAAACACAACAGGAAGGGATCAGGAGCTGACACAGGGAACCAGGAGCTGACACAGGGAGCTGACAGAAGGACTAGGGGTGAGGAAACATGGAGCTGGAGCTAACTAAAGACACAGAGGGGAACTAGAGACAGGGACTGAAGACTGGAGAGACAGGACTGGAGGCACAGAGACTGGAGAGACCGGACTAGGGGCACAGACACAGGGCTAGACAGGAGACAGGGCTAGACAGGAGACAGGGCTAGACAGGAGACAGGGCTAGACAGGAGACAGGGCTAGGGGCACAGAGACTGACAGGAACTAGACTAGCTGGGTTAGTGAGGTTAGTAGATACAAGGAGTACTGGGGACACTGGAGGCTGACCTAACTGGGTTAGTGGCTAATGGGGTTAGTATTGACCTAGGGGACCGGAAGACAAAAGGCAGGGCACACATGAGGCTATACCAAACTAGCGGCTAACCTACTAGTGACCAGAACCACTAGCAGTCACTCCCACTAGAGATTAGCCTACTGGAGGCTAACCCTACTAGGGGCTAACCCTACTAGCCATCAAGGCCCTCATGTGGCTACACATACTAGGGAAAAGACCAGAAGACAAAACAGTACTTACACAGGAGGAGACACAGCCTAACTACACAGTGAACAAAGCAGCTCCATGAATCTACAGACACAAGGAACATCAAGAAAACAAAACTAGAGCCCTCTGAAAACAAAGGTTACAAAACATAAACCAAATATAAACTTAAAGTAACAAAAATGAATGCCCACATGATGGTAATACAAACAAACCAAACAGTCACAGACAATCACAGACAATCACAGACAATCACCAACACACAAACAAACAATCAATGCTCAACCCAGTTTCCCAGAACAAACTGCTATTTATAGAAGGTTTTAATGAGCCACCTCAGTTCAGGTGAGCCTCATCACCTGACTGAGGTGCCTTCTGGGAAACTGAGTCAACCAACAGGAACTACACAGAAAGACAGACAGACATGAACAGTGACCAATAGTGGAGGTTCCTAACAATAGTATGTTGCTCATTATTATTTAAATTAAATGCTTTCTGATATCTCGCAGGCAACTATATGGTTGGGTTGGTGAATTACAGCTCAATTTGGGTAATTATCATGGCTAATTTGTTTCAGGATGCAAGAATGCTGTTGCATTGATTAGGCCTGGTCTAACTCTGCTTCGCCTACACATGCCATGTCAAACTCGGTTTTGCCTAAGGCTTATTTGACTGGCAGCTGCCAGTTTTTGTTAGTAACATAACAGGGTATAGTTTTTTGTTGTTCTTGTTATTTTGTTTGTTTATTAGGTATCAATAAAGGTTTACTTGCTTTATTATTAATTTATTATTGGCATCAGTAAGCATGGAGCAAAGGAGCTAATTCAACATATTTCCTCTCAATATCAACAGATTATAGACCCACAAGGGACTACAAGAAGACTATATAGAGACCAGGGCTAATATGTTTATGGAATGTCCAGAAACAAAACAGTGTACATGTTAACCAATTATAAGATAAGCCGTCTCTATTCATGAATATCCCAGATACTTTCGTTGCCTTTTCACAGTTTGAGGTTAGCGTGTCTGTTTTGTTGTGCATTTGTTTGAGTTTACTGTTTTCCACTTGAAATTATTTACTAAATGATTTTCTAAATAATGGTTGGCTAGAAAGACTTAATACATCAGCAAAGGAAAAAAGATATATATTTTTTGTTTTTCTGGACAACTTAATTATCTTGCTAAGAATTTTGACAGTATTCTATGTAACTGTATAATTTTTTTTCAGTAGTTTTGCAAACCATACTGCAATAAAATAATATTTGAAAAGCAATCTTTTATAATAATGATGATGCCCTGAATGATGTGTGCAACTTTTATACATAAAACATCAAGAATTTTGAATTACCCTAGAATACATAAGAGTTGACAGATCTAAAGTCTTAGAAATCTTGAGATGATGTTGTATCCTGTAAAAAATATTTCATTCACAACATTTACACTTACTGGTTTTCATGATTTGGGAGAATGGGGACCTATTCTATCGATTCCCTATCTTCTTATGTTTTTATTGTCCTCTACTTTAAACCTTATTCTCATATACTTAATAATATCTCAGAGGTCTCTTCACACTCCTATGTGCATACTAATTGGTTTTATGGCAGTCGTGGACCTTTCTGTGCCAATATTTTTTATACCACATATGCTGCTAAATTTATTTATTAATTGGAATGGAATTTTACTTGTGGGCTGTTTGGTGCAAATGTTTTGCGTTCATTGTCTCGGTACATTTCGATGTACTATACTGCTTTGGATGGCTCTAGATCGTTTTTTTGCTATATGTAAACCTCTTTATTATCACAAATACATGGCAATGACCAACTTTCAAAAATTCATTATATTTCCAGCTATCAGAAATGTATTCTTAATTACCACAATGGTTTCTTGGGCTGGAAAATTGACTTTTTGTGAAACAAATGAAATAGATCATTGTTTTTGTGAACACATGGCATTGGTGCAGCTAGCATGTGGAGATATTACCATTAACAATATATTAGGGCTTTTGGTTATTTTTCTTACCATGACTACTGATTTTATTTTAATTACCATATCATATATAGTGATACTTTCTTCTGTCCTAAGAGGTGGCACAAGATCTTTAAAGGCTTTTAATACCTGCATTACTCATATAATTGTCATGACAGTTAGTCTGACTTTTGCTTTAATTGCCTTTATGTCATACAGAATAAGAAACAACTTCTCTCCCTCCAGCCGTATTTTCCTGAGTACAATGTACTTGATTTTTCCAAGCTGTTTTAATCCAATTGTTTATGGAGTAAGAATTAAAGAAATTAGGGAACAGATTCTGAAATTGTTCAACCATTTCAAGGTATTTCCAAAGTAATCACAAACAAATTTTATGGCGTCCCTTAATAAATATCACTTTACATAGTTAATTTATAACAAAATATGTAATTGATTTTTATTGTGAGTTATCTAAAATGAAAAATTGTGAATAAATACATGAACAAATAAATAAGCTTAAAATCAGCTGAAAATGCAGACTTTCATTCAATGGCTATAATATGCACACCAGTTTCATTATCACAGTTTTGGAGAGGAGTAAAGGGAATTTAAACTGGTGTTGCAGCTTTGAGTGCCTCTGACTTTGATGTGTGACATCCACATTTAGTAGCTTGTCTGTTGTATGAAAACTATACTTTGGTAACGGCAAGTCTAGCATCTTTTCAAAGTGCTGCTCATGCAACATGATGATGCTTTGAGGACTGAATACCTACTATCGTCTGTATACATGAGCTCACTATATATCTGTTTGGATTTATGATTTATTACATCCATCCCCACAGTTTACTGTGACATTTTGATAATTTAGACTGATGATCTCCCAACAACAGGCAAGTTTTATGTTTTATCAGGTTTATGATCTGTTGGCATCCATTATTGCACGCAGATGTACAGTACACTTCAAAGGAGATAACATTGCAAATTATTTGATTTTAGCTACAAATTGAGTACTTTTTGGTTTGCCATTTATAAAAAAAGGTATTTGACACCATAGATCAGAATTTCAGCTGCAGTTTTCCTTATTTTAATAGATGTTTTAAACCACTTAGAACAGGGTATGTTTGGTGGACTTATAGGGCAAGACAAATATCTTTTAAATATTTGTTTGCATATCCTGTGCTTGAAATAACTAGTTAAAACTCACAACCAGTCACATCACCAAATCATTTAATTTTTTGTGTTATGCTTTTCTTGGTTTAATTAACAAAATTTGCTAAATTTTAGCCTCAGCACAACTACTAAATTAAACATGAGTAAAGAAAGCAGGTCATTTTCAAGTATGAACATTTTGTAATCACATATCTGGTAGATGTCCAACAATTCAGTTCAAAGGGAAAACCACTATAAAGATAACAGTAAATAGTGCAGAATATATAAGATTAACAAGAAGAAATTAAATTTATTAGGTTTCAGAAATGTTCCTTTATCACAAGAAATAAAAATACCTAAACAGTATTTACCTAGATAAATCATTAGCATAGTTCAAAATGTAATGAAAAAATATTTTCTAAACTTGTATATGACATTTTAAAACTCTCATAATTTCTGAGTAGCTTCTGGAGTCTCTCATTTATTATTTTTTATTTTGCCTTGTCTGCTAAAACTCATCCTGCCTTTTGAAATAAGGTCTGGAGGCTTAAATGGCCAGGACAACACCTTCAAACTTGTTTGCCTATTGTTTCAATTTGTATTATTTAAGAGCCTTTTCCAGTGGTGAAGCTAATAGTTTAATTTGCCCATCCCACGCCCCATATTCTCCTCATAGGTGGATTGAGATACATGTTATCAAAACAGAAGTGCTTTTACTAGGCCCACATGCACCTAGAAGTATGATTTCTGATTGCATAATAACTCTGGATGGCATTTCTGTTCCATCATGTGCAGCAGGAAAAAGAACCTTGTTGTGATTATTGATTCCAGTCTTTCACTTAAATGTAACCTAAGATAGCCTTCCTTGATTAAAAAAAAATAGCTAACATAAGAAATATTATGTACCACAATGATGCCTTCTGGTTGGAATACTGTAATACTTTACTTCTGAATCTTTCACATAATGCATGCACAGCTTCAGCCTGAAAATATCAGTATGAAACCCATACACAGGGAACAATCGTTTAAGGCAATAAATGTTCTTTTATTTACAAAACAATGGAAATTTACAGTGATTAGGGGAAATCACTCATTGAGGAGCAGTTGAGAAAGTAACCTAGAGCCCTGGAATAGCAGCAGCTGGTCTTGTGGTAGTCAAAGGGCTGGGCAGGTGGAGGCAGCCAGGCTGAGGCGCAGTTCCCTTCTCGGCCAGTTATTCCATGTTGCAGGCTTCCTTGAGTCTTTGTCTGGGATTCTTGCACCCATTCAGTTCTGCTCACTTGTCTGGTGTTGGTTTGACCCTTTTTTTGGGGAATGTTGACACCAAGATTTACATGTACAAGATCACACCAAGGTACTGTACAGGGAGTGAGCCATTACAGCACTCCCCCTCCCCCGGAGCGTTTACCTCCAATAAAGGTGGTCCTCCCAGTTACTTGAGTAGATAATAACATCATTCAGATAGCATACAGTCGGTGCTGGTGGAGTACAGTGTCCATCAAAGGCTGAATAGTGGCAGGGGCGCCATGCAGAAGGACCCTGTACTGCCAGTGGCCCTGTTCAGTACTAAAGGCATTTTTTATTTAGTGTTTCTTTAGCGCTGACATAAACTGTGCTGTTCTCAGCCTTTCAATGAGGTCGTCTACTTGAGTGAATGAGTATGTGTCAAACTCAGAGATTTAGTTCAGGTGTCTGACGTTGTTGCAAATCCTGGTAACATAGAAGGCTCCAGTGGATGAGGAGGTATGACGCCTGCCTGGGGCACTAATAATCCTCAGCCTCTCTCTCTCTATTTCACTTACTTGTCCCCAGCAGTTTTAGGCACATATTCTGCTGTAGAGGGGGATGTTGCCCTTGCGCATAATCTGCTGAGACAGGGAGAGAAATGGGTTAGCGGCAGACCTTCCGCCTCTCTGTCTGCACTTGCTCCTAAATTTCCCATTAGTTTTTAAAATGCTACTATTGGCCTGTAAATCAATCAATAGATTTGAAGTACAATAAAGTGAACTCCTACTATCTAATGATTATGTTAATCCAAAGGTGCAGGCTGTTGCCAATGCTGAAGCAAACAAGAATTTTATTTTATTCTACAATAGATCTCTCATGATGAATGTGTGTATATAATATGATAATGAAATGAGATGTCCTAAATCATGATTTAAAATTCATAATAAAAAAGTCCTTAACCAGAATAACAGTTATACCACTGTGTCTCCTGCGGAGACAGCAATAGGTGCATGTGTCTTCTCTCTTTACCATTAAATGGAGCTATAACTATAGACTTAGTTATTAATTCTCAAGGATCAGGAATTCTCATTGAGAATGGCACGTAGTAGCAAATAAATTCAAGTGAAACATTGTAGTTAAACGAATTCATAGTCACAGTACTACAATTACAGTGCAAATTACAGTGTAAATTTTTTATTTAAATTAAATGTAAGCATTTCTTATTTGCATCGAATTTAAGCAAAGTAAACGTTAACACAGTGAGTCTTTAGATTTTTATCATGTGTAACACTAGTGTAGCCAGAAAACAGACACTGGTCTGGAAAAAGTGTGTGCTACATTTATTGTCGGATTAATTAGCAAAAACTATATAATAAAACTATATAAGCTATGTAGCTATGCAGATATGCATATTTTATAAGTCTCTACTTTTATTTAAGTGCACTTACAATGATGACAAAACATTATGATTTTGTAAAATAATGAAAGCAAACTGAGTGCGCTATTCTGTATTGGTTGAGAGCATCTAAAAATTAACCAAAACTCTATTCTGTATATAGTGGAACCTCGGATTGTGTGTAATGCTGTTTGAGTGTTCCGCAAGATGAGCAAAGATTTTTAATAAATTTTGACTTGAAAAACGAGCAAGTCTTGGTTTACGTTCTTGTTTTGACACCTAGCGTCACGTGATCAACTGAGCCAATGATTTTTCTCTCTCTTGCGCTGCAGAATTGTGGGAAATCGTCTCCCCTGGTGGATTTTAGTGCTCGTCTCTTACTGGTATATTCAACATCTCCCTCTCTGTTTCAGCATGTCTCGTATGTGTGCACGCGTAATTTGCCACCGACACACACACACACACACACAAACACACACTCTCTTACCTTTACACCCCCTCCCCGGCTTCACACACACATACGGACACACACTCTCTGCTTTACACAGAAAACTCTGAATTCTTTTCAAAGGTCAAGTGCTGTTTTTTTTTTTTACTTTACAGCAGTGATTCCGTCAGTATGCGCTCATGCGAGTGTCATTAGAGAGATTTTTTTTTTTTTACCAGTTAACACAGTGTTTCTGTTGTGTGTGTTTTGTTGTGAAACTTAAAAAGCGAGGTGGGGGGAGGGAGGAGGAGTTTTACTGTGTAAGACAAGACGATGGAAGGGGCTAATTCCACACACACACACACACACACACACAAATACACGGTGCTTGTGGTAAAGTGCACGTTAATTTGTTTTATTTTTACTTTAGATATTGTATTAATTATTTTTATGTATTTATTTTTGTGGGCTGTGGAACAAATCCATTATTTGAATTAATTGAATTTGGTTTACGAGTGTTTAATCTATCCTCATAGATGTGAAACATATATATTTATAGAAAGCAAAATGTCTGCTTTTACATAAACCAATGGAAAATAAAATTTCAAAATATGTAATTTGTATGAAACATGAATATAGGCGCATGCACTGCTGCCGACATGACGAGATGAGATGGTTACCTTCATTACTACAGCCGAAAACACTAATTTATCAAAGGAATATTCGAATGGTAAGAGTCATTCTCCTTGCTGTTTTTACACATTTGTAATCACTACTTGTGCTGGTGCACTCTGGAAAACATTGTGTGTGGTTGAGCGTTGATTAAACTACGCAGGAAATTAAAGAGGAGGATCATGAAGCCGGCTCCACATCCCAGAGCCCAAACCTCATTTAAACTAAATTAACAAATATTGTAAGTATTTTTTATTTAGACTCTAAAAAATAAATCTGCATCTATTTTGGGGTTTTCCACCTGTCACTGTTCTTAGATGGCTCTTTGTCAGGGTAAATCGTTCAGATATGCTAACGGTGCACACTGAATACTAAACCTAAAATGAGCGTGCGGATTAATAAACAGAGATGCTTGTTTCTTAGCCCCACGCCCGTGAAAACGGCGTATTCAGAAACAGACTCGTCCGCCAGAAGTTGGGTGCGAACCACTAAGCTTCTACAGATTCTAAAATTGGCAAACATTTTTAATGACTGGAATGAAAGAGACGGAAAGTTTCCTTATCATAACACGTTTAATATTTTTAATCACTTTATACACAACCCATGATTTTCATTTTTATAAAATTTAAGTATTCTATAAAAAAAATACCAAAGAAAATTATTGAGTATGGAGTGAATAAAAAAACAACACAATGCATGTTATGATAAGAAAAACTCTCAATTTCTTCTATTCAAGGAATGAAAAATGGTAACAATGTTAATTTTACAATATGGAATACAGAAGATTTTAATTTTACTCAAATTTAAGAAGCACTGCTAGCCTCAGATCAAAGAGGGTTTTAAAAGTAATCCTCCTCCCAGGAGCTGACTTGTTATCTTAAAGTGGGGACGGGTGCTTTTTAGTTTCTCTGAGACATGTTCACACCTGTAGAGGGGTAAATTGTTTGCATTTGAATGTTGTCTGACATTGTAAAGCCCATACAGTAACACTAAAACAATAAAAACGTAGAATAAATAAGAATATTATTTAGTATATGTCACGAGGCAGAGCGGAATGAAGTGAATCTAAGTGCAGATGAAGTATAACAATGCAGCGGGCCACCAAGTGGCGCAGTGGTAAAAGCACTCGCCCTATCATCCGCAGATCGCTAGTTTGAATCCCGGGTGGTGCTGTAACCTCTCGCAGCCAGAGGTCTAGAGAGAGCTGATTGGCCGAGCTCTCTCAAAGGGGAGGGATGAGAGATACATAGTGCTCCCACATTAATCACGGCTCTACAGCCAGTCAGGGGTGTCTGTGAGCTCGCGCAATGGAGGGAGCGGATAGCACTGTCCTCCGAGTGTGTTACGCCGCCCCCAACGGTGCGCGAGCGAGCATTTCGAAAAGATGCGGTCAGCTGGCGTCACGTGGTTCGGAGGAAACACGTCATCGTCTTCGGCCCTCCCGGCTGAGTGGTAGTAGTAGCCTTATTGTGGGAGCCCCCTAGTGATGGGGAGGAATTGGACACGCAGCATCTAAGCCAAAATCGTAAAACGAGAGCCGTAGTCAAAAGAGGAAGCGTTAAATTGGTAACCGGGAAATCAAGCAGCAAAGCAATAATAAAAAATTTGAAAAGTAAAATCAAGAAAGCGCGAGATCAAACGCCGGGAAATCAAGCAGCAAAGCGACAATTCGAATCGAAAAGCAAGAGACGAGAAAAAGAAGAAACAAACGAACATGGCAACGTGAAATCATAGAAATAAAACGCGAGCGAATCGAGGCAAAAAATACACAGCTGTGCGCTGAGTAATCAATGGAGGATAGAAACCAGGTGTGAAGGAGGGGTGAAAACGAGACCATGGGAAAAGACAGTGTGGGAAAAAGTGCAGATAGGACATGAATCATGACAATATAACAAAATTCCTATGAAACATTTACACAAATGTGAGACAAAAATTATTTTTAGTTATTCTAATGTTCTATTTTCCAGTTATTTCTATATTTAAAGTTTTATGTCTTTAACTGTATTTTTTTAAATAATAAAAATAAACAGTTAGAAATAGAGGCTATATAACGGATCCTACATACATTTTTTGTATACATAAAATTGTCAGCTAGTGAACTTGATCGTATATTGTACAGTAAATGTCAGTAAAAGTGGTTCTGATTTTTCATGTTTGTTGTATAAAATACTTGGATGGCGAAATTACCATCACTTTAGTATTTCTTCGATACAACATTTTATGACCTTTTTTATAACTTAAGCTCTAATTACATTTTAAAAAATGCTTCAGTGATAAAAATACTGACATACTCCCCCAGAAATGCAACAAACTCAAATATATAGGCTACTTGCTAAATAAACTCTGGCTTTTCAACACACTCTGTTGTGAGCTGCTTTATTCAAGTCATAATATGATGTAAAATAAGATATTTTTACAGTGTAGTTTTTTTGTGTGCATAAGAATTGCATTTCAATTAATTTTTCAGAAACCATGCTTTACGATTTTGATCCTTTCAAAAGGAGTGTGTTTGTGTGAGGAATTTGAGCATATAGGTGTGAACAGCTACATATTCATGAAAAATTGTGGATTTAGTGAAACAGAGTCTCTGATCATCTTAACACCCTCTATTTGCCACCAGCAAAACCGGTTTAACTTCACACCTATCGTGAATGAAAGGTTAGAAGAGATTCCTGCAGAATCCCCTGAAATTAATCCCACTGAGATGGTGTTGCATACTCTGAAGGACTATATTTGATAAGAATATAGAGAATAAGAATCTTAAGAATAACCCATGATTTAAAAAAAAATTTGATTAAAAAGTAAATAAATCAACCTAGTTATTGCATTATGTTTCAAGATATCCCTTATTTACAAAGTTAGATTTAATTGCTGCTATGAATAAATTCTGGTTACTTGCCTGCAATAAGGACGTTATTGACATAACATTAAAATAGCAGCCGTTAAGGAATTTTCTTTTTCCATAGGCACAAGAAAGACCTGAATAGAGCCATTGACCAAAATCTTGCATGTGAATGGAGCACTAAGCGCGGTGGGGTGGAGGGGATGGTTGGTTTGGGGGATGTTTGTGAGTCCAACGCTTGTGACAGAATCTTTTATGTACTTTCTGGGTTGCTACAGTATAATTTCATTCACAAAAACACTTGCATAGAGTAAAAAGGTATTGCCAAAGCTGGCTCCACTTCATTCATTTCATGTCAGTATTTACAATTACATTAACATATTTGCATTGAGTCTACCTTTCTCATTTTACGCACACACACATGGTAACATGGCAGTAAACATTATATGCTCGCATGGATGTTGCCAGTATGAGGGAGGCAAATGCACTGAGCCCAAGCATGGAAAACGATTGCCCACAATCCCGCAGTGAGGGAGAGAGAGAACCATTATCTTAGTGGTGATCATGTAACACCTGGCAGACAAAGCTTATACACACTACTCGTAGTTCAAGACCTCGCTTATTAATCGAGGTCAAATTTATTAAAAAAATTCTCTCATCTCAACTTTACTTTCTTTCCCATCTATTTTATCTATTCCATTTAGGAATTTAACTACTGATCGCTAGAGTGGGTGAAACTAGTTCAGTATAGTCCACAGTACTGGAAAGAGAAGAAAGCAGCTACCTGTCAAAAAAACACATTTAAAACCAGCCACAGAAGCACTTATAATAATGGTATGTCGTCCTAAAGAACACTTTGTCTTAGTAATTCCGTCTAAGGCTGTTCCGAATTGTCACTGAACCATCTGTGTTTTGTTTATGGATAACGTAAATTATGAAGCTAACATGCCCAACAAGGGATTCTACATTCTAGTACACTAGCTTTCTATTTAACACTATTTGGTATAATAACTGTGGAACCTAGAAGTGAGCTGATATAATTATACTACCTATCAGTAACCATTGGTGAAGTGATGAATGGTTTGAGCTGGGAGGTGTGACATACCGGATGGATCCGGAGCGTCGCAGGCAGCTGGACAGGATTGATACGGAGGGTGATGCGGTATGGACCGATGAACCTGGGTGATAGCTTTTTGGATTCCGTGTGAAGGTGAAAGTTTCTGGTTGAAAGCCATACTTTGTCACCTACATTGTACAATCTTCCCGGCGCGTGTCGACGGCGATGTTGAGTGGCGTAGCGGTTGTTGGCCTGTTGGATGGCGGCGTTTGCTTGGTTCCACAGCCGTCGACACCGGTGAACCAACTGTTGGGCTGACGGCACCTCAACCTCCGGTTCCTGATGATCGAACATCGAAGGTTGGAAACCGTGGCATACCTCAGATGGACGGAGATTGGTGGCTGAAGAGACATGGAGATTGTGAGATAACTCAGCCCATAGGAGGTAGCGGGCCCAGGAGCGCTGGCGATTGGCAACAAAGCATCTCAGGTAGCGCTCCAGTTGTTGGTTGGTCCGCTCCGTCTGACCGTTGATAACCAGAGGATAGACTACAGGTGGAATTGATCAGACGGCAGAAGGCCTTCCAGAACCGGGCGGTGAACTGGGGCCCCCTGTCCAAGACGATGTCTTTTGGGAACCCATGCAGTCGGACTACGTGTTCTAAAATCAGCTCTGCTGTTTTTTTGGCTGACGGGGGTCCGGTGAGGGCCACCAGGTGCATGGCTTTGGAGAACCGGTCGACGATGGTTAAGATGGTGTTTTTCTCTTCGGAGGCCGGCAGGCCCGTGATGAAGTCGACGGCAATGTGCGTCCAGGGCCGATGGGGAACGGGGAGTGGTTGGAGTTCCCCCGGTGTCGGTTGGTTGGTATTCTTGGACCTGGCGTACCCTGGGCATGCCTGGACGTACTCTTTGACGTCACTCGCCATAGATGGCCACCAGAAGGCACGTCTGATGAATTGGAGGGTGCGGTTGGCGCCGGGGTGTCCGGATAATGGCGAGGAATGACCCCATCGCAACACCTCGGTCCTTACAGTGTTCAGCACGTAGAGTCGCCCAGGCGGCACACCTGCCGGTGCGGTCTCCATCGCCTGTGCACGGCGAACCCTCGTTTCCAGTTCCCAGTGAAGGGGTGCAATGATCTTGGTGGGTGTGATGACAGGCGCGGGGTCCGCCCGGGGAACGTCCTCTTCGTGTTGTCGGGAGAGGGCGTCAGCTTTGGTGTTCTTGGACCCCGGGCGGTAGGATAGGCGGAAGTTGTAATGTTCGAAAAATAGTGCCCACCGCGCCTGTCTCGAGTTGAACTGTTTTAAGTTGCGGATGGTGATCAGGTTCTGATCGTCGGTCCAGACGATGAATGGCTCTCTGGCGCCCTGGAGCCAGTGTCGCCATTCTTCCAAAGCCCACTTTATGGCCAGCAGCTCGCGGTCCCCTACCCCGTATCGCTGCTGAGTGGGGTCAAATTTTTTGGAAAAGAAACTACAGGGATGTAGCTTCTGGTCTGGACCTCGTTGAGAGAGAACAGCCCCGGCGCCCACATCCGAAGCGTCCACCTCCACAACAAATGGTTTACTTGCGTCTGGGTGCAGTAGAATTGGGGCGTTGGTGAACCGGTGGCACAGGTCATGAAAGGCGGTGATGGCGGCAGAGTTGAGGCTGAAGTGATGAGAAGAGGGTCGAGTCAGAGCGGTTAAAGGGGCGGCAACCGTACTGTAGTCCCAGATAAAGCGACGATAGAAGTTCGCAAACCCGAGAAACCGTTGAAGTTGCTTGAGGGTCTTGGGTAGGGGCCAGTGACGCACAACTTCCAGTTTCTGCGGGTCCATGGCCACACCCTGGGGCGAGATGACAAAACCCAGGAATGTGGTGGAGCACTCGTGAAAGGCGCATTTTTCCAACTTACAGTACAGTTGGTGGGCGAGTAATCTCTTAAGGACCGCTCTGACATGCTGGGTGTGTTCTTCGGTGGTGCGTGAATAAATAAGTATGTCATCTAGGTAAACGAACACCCACCGCCCTAGCATGTCCCTAAGGACATCATTGATGAACTGTTGGAAGGCGGCGGGTGTGTTGCAGAGTCCGAATGGGATGACCAAGCTCTCGTAGTGTCCAGTAGGGGTGATGAAAACTGTCTTCCACTCATCGCCCTCTCTGATGCGCACCAAGTTGTAGGCGCTCCGGAGGTCCAACTTTGTGAAAATGGTGGCACCAGAGAGGGCGTCCAGGGCTGAGTTGGTAAGACTGTTGTCTGTTCTTAATGGTGATGTTATTAAGCCCCCGATAATCGACACAGAGACGTAAGTCGCCCCCTTTCTTCTTCACAAAGAAGAACCCCGCTTTGGCAGGCAAGGAGGAGGGCCGGATGGTGCCGTGGCGAAGGGCGTCAGAAACATATCTCTCCATCGCCTGCGTCTCATCGGCGGAGAGGGAGTAAAGATGGCCGCCAGGGGGGGACCGAGCCTGGCTGAAGTTCGATTGTCAGGTCATAGGGGCGATGAGGAGGAAGGTGTGTGGCTCGTTTCTTGCAGAATACTTCAGCCAGGTCTCGGTAGATGACGGGGATGGCATTGGTGTCGACATCGGGTGCCTCGGACTCCCTAGAACACATCCCAGCCGGGCCCCGCAGGCAGAGTTCGGTGCAGGTCGGCCCCCACTGCAGGATCCGGTTCTGTGTCCAGGAGATGAGGGGGTCATGTTGCAGCAGCCAGGGGTGTCCGAGGATGATGGGTGGCGATGAAATGGAGGTGAGGTGGAACTGGATCCGTTCGTGATGTTGGCCGATGGCAAGGGTGAGCGGCTGAGTCTGAGTGGTGATGGGGCTGGAGGAAAGGAGCCGACCGTCGACAGATGTGATACGAATGGGCTGGGATAACGCCTCAAGTTCCACTCCTAGTTCTTTGGCAAACGAAGAGTCAATAAAGTTATCTGCGGCACCAGAATCGATGAATGCAGTACTTCCGACCCATTTGTGGCCAAACCAGAGGTGTACTTGGCCCGTGAGACGGGAATTATTGGGTGTCGTGACCGAGAGGTGGAGGGGGCCCTGTGAACTGCCCCGTTTGCTCACCGGGCCTGAGCGTTTTCTGGGCGAAGTGGACAGAGGGTCCTGTGGTGCGCCGCTGACCCACAGTAGGCGCAAAGCCCTTTTCTGAAGCGTCATTCCCGTTCTGCAGCGGTCAAGGAGGCGCGTCCTAGTTGCATGGGTTCCCCAGCTCCGGTGTTAACCACGGCGGGAGTTGGAGGTCCGACGGGTGCCATGGCAGTGGTGGTGAAGAAGGGACGAATCTCAGGAACCGGGGCGTGAGGGTATGAAGGTAATGTAGTAGGTGGCAGGGTCCGGGGGGCTGGCCTCGGACGAGAGAACAGGCGCTGGTCAATGCGAAGGGCGAGTTGAATCAGTCCTTCCAGCGTGGCGGGAATCTCTCGCCCGGCGAGTTCATCTTTAATCCGTGAGGCCAGTCCCTCGTAGTAGCGAGGCTCCCCAGGTGGTCTGCATGGCTAGAGTACGAAAGTCTGCTGTGTAGCGACTCACGGACGACCCTCCCTGCCGCAGATGATATAATTTGGTGGTGTCGGTCTCCACCTCAGCAGCAGGATGTTCAAATGTTAGTTTCAGTTGATGGGTAAACTCTCCGTATGAGTAGGCCGTGTCTGAATCTGATCTGAGGACCGCCGTGGCCCACTCAGCTGCCTGCCCGGATAGCAACGAAACGAGAAGCGCAAGACGCAGTCGGTCTGTGGAGTATTTGGTGGAATTAAACTTAAACACAAGATCCAATGCAGTTAGAAAGACACTGCACTTCCCATCTGTGCCATCCCACTTATCTGGTAGAGCTATGAAAACATTAGAAGGGGGGTGGGGTGGCGGTGCCGCAGCCACTGCGATGGGCGTGGCAACAACCGAGTGAGCAGCCGCCCCACGGAGGGTCGCGTTCTCCTGCCGTAGCTCCGCCACCTCGCGGCGCAAAGCCGCAACGTCTTGGAGGTCCTTTTAGAGAGACACGACTTCTCCACGGAGCTTATTGATCAGCTCGGCATGCTGGTCAACCACATCACAGAGGCGAGCAAACTCCACTGGGTTTACTGCTTTTGGCTCAGTCATTCTGTCACGAGCTATCGTAGGGTAAGCACAGAAGCCTTAGCAGTTAGCCCGTGTAGCGTGGATGGTAAACCCAAACGCGGAAGCAACGCGAGTAGGCAGGATAACCACGCAATTTATCTAAGAGCTCTCTTACACGAAGAGCTAGGATCTACACAAATAAATCCGCGTTCTAGCAACACACACTCAATCAAAGAAGCAACCCAAATAGGTGAGTACTCACAGAATAGTCGGCGAAGCGTCAGGCAAGGCATGGGCGAACTCAATGACTGAGCAATGTGAAGCGCCATTTTGTCTCCTTTTATGCTTCCTGAAAACCCGACCGTATTACTTCCGGGTCCTAGTGCCGGTCGTGTTACGAGTGTGCATGACAAATATCCGCGAGATGGCGCATGGAAGAACTTTATCTAAAAGCCAGAAAAGTACAACAAAGAATTGAGTATAATTAGTTAGCCTAAAACAATATTGTTTCCAATGCTGAAGCAAACATGAATTTTATTTTGTTTTACAATAATAATATATTATGATGAAAAGAGATGCCCTAAATTATGAGGCACCATATAGGGCTTAAATCAAACTTCACTCATGCACACACAAGTGAAACACTTATATACACATATATGAAACAGTCACACATCTATATATACTACTAACTGCTCACACAACTACATATGAAATTCGCACACACACACCTATGAGCGCACATATACAGTAATTATGCGAATGTCCTAATTCGTAAATATGTCAACTTGTCTTTGTTAAACCGTAAAAATGTGTCGAGCACCATCAGAAGACATGAATGAACAAATATAAACATGAAGTGCTTCGGGCTTTTTAAAAAAATAATCATCTGGCTTTTTCCTGTTTGTGTCCAGCATTGAAGAATTATTTCATCCATTATTTGATCATGGCTGGAAATAATAGCTGTAATGTGATTGTGAATTTATGACTGATATAAACCTGTTCATGGGCGTGCGTGAACCCGCTGCTCGTGCTTTCACTTCACAAAAAGTGCAGACATAGTCCCCCAGAAAGTCATCGCTTCTTTCAATAATGCAGATCAAACATACATCACTTGTACATAAATAAAAAGGAATATTTAAGCATATACACAAAATGTATTTCATTTAAATATTACAGATTAAAACAAGGAAAGTAGACGTGCTGAGCTTCAGTTCATTGTGATGCGGTCCAGGAAGGAAACGGGTTTCGTTATTTTACAAAATCTGAATATATTCAGTAAATGTATGAATTACACTAAAAATATCAAATCCAACTATGCAGTCTGATTTAATTGATACCATTACACATTTAGTTTCTATTTATGTTTAGGTTTTGCTGGCGAAATACATTTTAGGCAGAGATGTCTGCTCGGTCTTGTTAATTTATTTTAAACCCCTCAATTCTGCCAATTCCCCCATCAGTGATAACTTCACACCTATCATGAATGAAAGGTCAGAAGAGGGATCACAGTAACTGGGGGTCTGCATGTGTTCACCTCGGAGCGCGCTGTCGCGTTGTATTGAGCGGATAGACTAAAACAAAAACAAAATCATGTTTGCTTCAGCATTGGAAAAAATATTGTTTTAGGCTAACTTTATTAAAGATTGTACACTTTCGTATTCTTTGTTGTACTTCATCTTTTTGCACACGCATGTGCATCTTTAAATTTGAACAGAAAATAATAGTGGTCTGGTACGGAAATTATTTTTTCTTGTAAGTTAAATGGCTGAATGAAGTTAAATATACACAATAAATTAATAATTACATTTGCTTTACATTTGAGCACTTATGTGTAAATAGCTTTTTCATTCAGCTTTTCAGCTTTTTTTTTTTCATTTCATTCATTACCATATCATATATGTGTGTCTAATACTGTTTTATTCATATTTTACATCTTAAAATGTACCTACGAAGGGCTTTAAAGTGGTCAACGAAATAGGAATATGTGAGGATTATTAATTAAGAACTTAAACGGAAACAAAAGGAAACTGAAAACACAAAATAAACAGAATAAATTAATCAAATAAATTCTGATTTTGTGAAACTGTTTCCTTCCTAGACGTTTTGTATGAACTGAGGCTCAGCACGTCTTCTTTTCTTGTTTTAATCTGTAATTTTTAAGTGAAATATATTTAGCGTATATGCCTAAATATTCCTTTTTATGGACAGGTTTATTACGAAATGAAGACCTAGTGTTCAGTTAGTGTTAACTATGCGAATGTCCTGATTCGTGAATATGCCAACGTATCTTCGCACTATCAGAAGACATGAATTAACAAAAAATCTATATATTTTTTGTAAATATTCTTATATGCACACCAAGTGCTTCGGGCTTTTTATAATAATAAACATAATGTTTTCTTGCTGTTTGTGTCCAGCATTTCATCCATTATTTGACCATGGCTGGAAATAATAGCTGGAATGTGGTTGTGAATTTATGACTGAAATAAAGCTGTTCATCGCCGTGTGTGAACCCCGATTTGTCTGTAAAAACTTTCACTTTACAAAAGGCAGCGTTTTAATCAAAAGGTTGATAAACCTGGGTGATTTATCAATAAAAATGGCAGAAAGTCATCGCATCTCGCAATAATGCAGATCACACACAATACAGGAGTCCATAAATAAAAACAAATATTTAAGCATATACACGAAATACATTTCACTTATTATTTCACAATATTACAGATTAAAACATCAGCGAAACCGGTTTGATAACTTCTCACCTATTGTGAATGAAAGGTGAAAAGAGGGATTACAGTAAGTGTCTGCGGTGTTCACCTCGGAGCGTGTTGTTTTCAGCAAGAAGACTAAAACAAAAACAAAATAATGTTTGCTTCAGCATTGGAGACAATATTGTTTTAGGCTAGCACTGTTATTTTTAATACACTTTTGTAGTATTCTTTGATGTACTTCATCTTTTTGCACACATGTGTGCATCTTAAAATTCGAACAGAAAATAATAGTGGTCTGGTAGGCACGCTATTTTTTCATGTAACTTAAACAGCTGAATGATGTTAAATATACACAATAAATTAATAATTGCGTTTGCTTTACATTTGAGCACTCGTGTAAATAACTTTTTTTTATTGTACTGTATATACTACCATATTATATATGTGTGTCTAATACTGTTTTATTCATATTTTACGTTACATGCAGTTTGTAATTTACTTGCAATTGTACTTTTAAAATATAACCTACTTATCTACAGTAGGCGGCACGGTGGAGTAATGGTTAGCACTGTCGCCTTGCACCGACAGGGTCCAGGTTCGATTCCCGACCAGGCTCGATTCCCATCTCTGTGTGCATGGAGTTTGCATGTTCTCCCTGTGCTTGGTGGGTTTCTTCCCGGTACTCCGGTATCCTCCCACAGTCTAGAGACATGTAGGTTAGTCTAATTGAAAATTGGTATAGAAATTGAAATTAGAAAATATAGTTGGTATAGAAATTGAAAATAGAAATTTGGTCTGGCTTTTAGATAAAGACCTTATTTTATATAATATTATTATTTAATTAATTATCTCATTAGAAATATAATTCTTATTCTCCATATTCTTTATGAATATAGTCCTTCAGAGCAAGCACTGTGTCAGAAGATTCTGCTGAATCTCTTCTCACCTTTCATTCAAGATATGTGTGAATTTATACAACTGGGTGCGCTGTTGGCAAATACTATAGGTTTTTTTTTTTGGATGAATTAACAAGACAGAGCGGACGTCTCTGCCTAAATTTTATTTCCCCAGCAAATGAAATCACATTTCATAGTTGAAGTTGATGCTTTGAGTGTAATTCACGAATTTACTGATTATTCTGAAATGCAGATTGACCTGTATATCAACTTGATAACTAGCGAATGCTATTAAATGCCACATATGTTTACCCCATGGGTGAACATGACCAAATTACAGCATAAATACCATATATATATTTCTCTTTCTATGGTACCTGTTAGGAACCTCCACTAGAGGTCACTGTTCATGTCTGTCTGTCTTTCTGTGTAGTTCCTGTTGGTTGACTCAGTTTCCCAGAAGGCACCTCAGTCAGGTGATGAGGTTCACCTGAACTGAGGTGGCTCATTAAAACCTTCTATAAATAGCAGTTTGTTCTGGGAAACTGGGTCGAGCATTGATTGTTTGTGATTGTTTGTTTGGTTTGTTTGTATTACCGTCATGTGGGCATTCCTTTTTGTTACTTTAAGTTTATGTTTTGTAACCTTTGTTTTCAGAGGGCTCTAGTTTTGTTTCCTTGATGTTCCTTGTGTCTGTAGATTCATGGAGCTGCTTTGTTCACTGTGTAGTTAGGCTGTGTCTCCTCCTGTGTCCTGTGTAAGTACTGTTTTGCTTTCTGGTCTTTTCCCTAGTATGTGTAGCCACATGAGGGCTTAGCCATTAGCAGGGTTAGCCGCTAGTAGGCCTTGATGGCTAGTGGGGTTAGCCCCTAGTAGGGTTAGCCTCCAGTAGGCTAATCTCTAGTGGGAGTGACTGCTAGTGGTTCTGGTCACTAGTAGGTTAGCCGCTAGTTTGGTATAGCCTCATTTGTGCCCTGCCTTTTGTCTTCCGGTCCCCTAGGTCAATACTAACCCCATTAGCCACTAACCCGGTTAGGTCAGCCTCCAGTGTCCCCAGTACAACATGTAGCTACTAACCTCACTAACCCAGCTAGTCTAGTTCCTGTCAGTCTCTGTGCCCCTAGCCCTGTCTCCTGTCTAGCCCTGTCTCTGTGCCTCCAGTCCTGTCTCTCCAGTCCCTGTCTTTAGTTCCCCTCTGTGTCTTAGTTAGCTCCGGCTCCATGTTTCCTCATCCCTAGTTCTCTGTCGATTCCCATGTCAGCTCCTGGTTTCCTGTGTCAGCTCCTGGTTCCCTCTGTTCAGCTCCTGTTCCTGTGTTTTTCCTGAGCCCTAGTTTTAGTTTGAGTTTGTTTTAGTTCCTTTGTTCTGTTTTTGAGTTGTGTTTGTTTAAATAAAAGACTCTTTCTGTTGAACCCCTCTGCCTTCATGCCTACCTTTATGCCCACGGCAACATCAGCCGGTCTAGCAACTACAACAAGCTAGACCCATGACAGTACCTTTACTACCATTTAAAACTATTTATTATAATAAGTGGTGCAGAAGTGTATAATATAAACTGAAAAGATAAACAAAAAAAGATGGACATCTATTTATTTAATTATCATTTTAAACATTTATCAACAACATCCATCCATTAATGCAGTATGTCTGCATTTTATTCGATAAATCACGTGTTTATCACCTTTTGATCAAAACGCTGTCGTTTGTAAAGTGAAACTGCGAGCCGCAGGTTTGAAATGATTAATGATTAATTTTATAACACGATTTAGGGCATGTCATTTCATTATTATAAACATAATTTATGAATTACACTCGAACAGGCAGTAGAGCTCTGATTAGACTACATACAGTATGAAATAGGCTCAACATCTCGGAGCCCAAGCCTCATTTAAATAAACAATTTACATAAACAAATATTGTACGTAAACAAGAAAAAAAAGGTTTAGGAAAAAAAAATTTAGATGCCGAATATTTTTTTAAGGTGTGCCAGCTGGTACTATTCTTATATTGCTTTGTCAGGGTAAATTGTTCAGTGACAACCCCGTAAAATTCCATGTACTGTAAATAGATACGGTACATCTGTATGAATAAACCAAGATGCCCACCCCCCGTAAAAATGGCGAATTCAAGGAAAGTCTCCACCGCGAGAGGTTTTGTGCGGACCACCATGAACCATGGATTCTAAAACTGACATTGTTACTGTTTTTTAATACCTGCAGTGGAAAAGTCTGAGAATTGATTTACCAGAAGCTGTGTTGTATTGTTTTTACACAACCGATGATTTCACCTATGCTATTTTACAAATAGAATATTTTTTATGCTACACTCTTAAAACTGCTTGGTTAAATGTTAAATTCCTTGAAGATCTGGATGAAGTAAGGCAGGATTTATTGCAGCAATAAAACCAAGTGAGCCAGCTTAGCAATGCCTAGGTGGTGTACCCATGCATCACCAAAATCAGACTGAAGTGCCTGTGACATAGCTTACGTCATATACCTCATCATCTAACTCCATATTCTTTTCCCATTATAATTCTCTCTCTCCTTTCAAATTACTTTCCATTGTCTTTACACTAAGTTTGTTCATTATTAAAAAATATAATAATGATAAATGATAAATAAGCTGGCGCTTATTTTACTATATATTCCTAGTTCTTCCGGGTTGCTCTACAGTAATCAAAAGACAGGCCATGGGTAAGCATCTCTCTCGCACTTATTTAAATTATTTATCTTATTTTCCTAATTTGTTGTATTTACATATTTTATTTTAATGTTTTAGCTAAGCGCAACTGCCCAAGCACTGAATACATCCCTTTGGACTACTCGGACAGCGAGGACAGTCCAGAGCATAACTCCTTTGAGGATTACACTCCTACTGAACCTGCTGTGGACTGAGCCTCAGTGAGTTTTTGCCAAAATGAATCTGATGGATCATTGACACAATTTCTTCATAAGAACGGTCTTACTTATGTCAGGAAGGATGACTCCGGGCCTGGTCCTTCTAAGAGACCGCATCCGGAGGCACATAGCCCTCCTTTACATGTTTTTAGGCCTGTGCGACTAGAGTCTAGTACTCCAGCAAAGTCTCTCTTAAGGCCTGTTGGTCTAAGAAGTGTCAGTACTCAGACTGATTTTAAAGTGTCTGTTGGTACCCAAACTGATTTTCTTGAAGCGCCTACACCACCTTTGAATCGTGGTATTTCTGTTTTTATTCCTCACACTGATCTTCCCATTAATGTGGTTCTGGGTCAGAGAAGGCTTGATATTTAATTTCTTATGCCTTTTGTTATTTGATGCTTACCCAGGCCCCTTATTTTACTGTACTTTTTATGTTGGGCCTTATACTTTGTGTTTCTATTTTATTCACTATGTAGGTGCACAGTCTATTTTATTCTGTGCCTACTCTTATTAAACTTATTATTCCTTAAACTGAGTGTGTGTCTTTTGGTTATTTGTCTGTGTCCCTTTAAATTTGACATGCCATGCACATGTATCCAACCCCTGTTACATCATAGTTAAGATCACCCCATGTCTGAATAGATTACCTCATGTCTGGGGCTACACCACATCAGCTGACATTACATCATGTCTAGGAACATCAGGTACTTTTGGATGCTCAGGATACACAGATTACATCATCTCTAGGGTCTGTTTGGTACACACTGTCCACTAAGCTTCTCACATCGAAGATGGCTACCTGTCTAGAGTTCATTTGAGTTCATGCTGCATGTTCTTGCTACTGTGACATCACACTGTCCTTGGCACACCTCTGTCTCCTTACCTTACCTCTATGTTCTTTTACTACGGTTCATAGTTTCTATCATATTATTGCATGCACAAGTATATTTAATTAAAATATGCTCACATATGCCTGTTAGAAATACCCCAAATGAAATTAATCCGCTGTTTTAACTACTGCAGAGATAGTTAATCAGCGGTAGTTTTCACTACTACTACTAAAGATAATCATACTGAGTGGAGAAAGCGCAGTCAAAGAAGAATCATCATTGAGAAGCAAATGAAGAATAAATACATATCAGTAATGAAAGAATAAAGTTACATTAAAACCAAGCACACACAATTTTCTTGTGAAATTTCCAATAAGTTTGATGTCACATGACCCTCTTCCTATTGAAAAAAACTAAGATGGCCAAGATGGCCGACTTCAAAATGGCCACCATGGTCACCACCCATCTCGAAAATTTCCCCCCACACATATACTAATGTGCCACAAACAGGACGTTAACACCACCAACCATTCACATTTTATTAAGGTGTATCCATATAAATGGCCCACCCTGTAGATTTCAGTCTTTCATTTTAAGCTCATGTAGATATTACTTATGATAGCATTCTTTCACCTCAGAAATATTGCCAAGATAAGGAATATATTGTCAGTAAATGATGCAGATAAACTAGTTCATGCTTTTATTACCTCTAGGTTGGACTATTGTAACGCTCTGCTGTCTGGATGTTCAAAGCATGCAGGCTGCTTGTCTGTACCATATATTATGAAAACTACAGCTGGGGGCTTTTTCTTACAAAGCCCCAAAGTTATGGAATAGTCTTTCAATTAATGTTTGGGACTCAGACACAGTCTCAGTATATAAGTCTAGGCTAAAAACCTATTTATTTAGCCATGGATTTTTGTAAATAGATTTGCCTTGGGTAAAAGAGCAGGTCTGGTCTGGGGACTTATAGACGGAGAGTATAATGGTGAACTGATATGTTTAGATGCTGTCTCCCCGGAGTCGACTCTACCTGGACGCCGTGCGGCTGCTTCTCTCGGCCAATCACGTCTCACTCCTTTGCAAAATTCAAAGCCAGTCATCTTTCCCCGTTTGCAAAATTCTCCATAAATCACAGCCAGTCATCTTTCCTCCCTTCCAAAAATATCAGCTCTACCAATCCGCGTCGAGTCTCCCCGTCAAATCACGTCCTGGCGTTTGCAAAATTCGAAGCCAATCAGGTGTCTCATAACCTTCTCATAATCCCCTAGAAATACAACAAACAGATTTATACTCGCTAAAAACCCGCTGCCTTTGCGGCGCTGCGCAAAATGTGTGCCGATATGAGGCATTTTATTTCAGCTTTATTTTCAGCGCTTTATACCTATATGTTTTTGCTGTGTAGTTTTTTTTGTGTACATAAGAATTGTATTTCAATCAATGTTTCAGAAACCTGCTTTATTTTTATCTCAAAAAAAGCCCTGTTTGTGTTAGGAATCTGAGTGTGTGTTGGTGTGAACAGCTGAGACAATAGGAGACCTGGTGAAACCTGATGTTAGCTGAGCCAGGTGTGAATGTGTCTTACATATGCATGAAAAGTCATAGATTATTCAGTGAAACAGAGGTTCTGCTGAAAAAAGTTAGGCACATCAGTCACTTTACCCCAAATAAAAGGTCTTTCTAAGTGTTATAATTTAGTTGTGTCACGGTACGCCAGGTCACGCCCACGACTTGAGCCAAACTTTGATCACCTGTGACTCCTCTCCACATTACGCAGCTTTGGTTTTGCCTCCTCATTCATCAGCTCAAGCACACCTGCTCCATATTTTCATTTGATCACCTTGCTCTATATAAGTCTTGTCCAAGCAACCACTCATTGCCGAATTATTGCGTGCCCCAAGCTCTGTGTTTTTCTCGCCTAGTATATGTTGCTTGCCTAGAATACTTTTTGACCCATTTTTTGCTCACCTGTTATGTCTCTTTGCCTTACGATTTGGAGTTGTCTGCTACGTTGACTGATAACCTGATTTTGACCCTTTGTTTGTATTTCTGACTTTGACTCTGCCTTATCCTCCCAGGATCCCTGCAATGCTGATGACAAGTGCATGATTTCAGACCAGCGCCTCGATTCACAACCCCGATCTCCTCACACAGCTGCTCTCTCTCTCAATCTGCGCGCCGGATTCAGCACATACACCACAGCACGGATCCATCACACTACCACGCTCCTTCTGTGCGTTATAAATTGCATGCGCGCTGCAGGTCTGATCTCCCCGCACAGCCGCGCTCACTCTGCATCGCCCATACCTTAACCTACTCTACGGCCACTGCCAAGCTACGCCACTGCCTACCTCAGACAGAACCCCAAGTATTGCTTCTCTGCTTTTGCCTCTCCCTCTTTTCCATCCTTCTCATTTTGTCATTAAAATCAGTTAAACTAAGTCCTATCTGTTGTGTCTGCTTTTGGGTTCCCCAAGCCTGCGCGACATAGTCGGCGCCTCGTGACAAGTTGTTTTGCTATGGACACACACCCAACACTTTCATGAACCCATTGCTGTGTTCAAAACAATCTGCCAGGTTTGTTTATTCTCCTTTTTATCTGCTTTTCTGATAGAGTTTGAAATAGTATTTTTTTGGTGTGTGCAATTTGACATAAGTTTAAAAGTTGCACATGAATCTGACATATTTTTATCATCAACATTATGAAAGCCCAGTTTGTGCTCTATATAAATAAGGGAAAATATATTAGCTACTACAGATGTGTGAAGAGGGGAATGTCTATTACCGCCATGCTCACCGCCACGACAAAACGACAGCGGCCAAAATAAATCAGTCGCATTTCAAAGCAATTCGTGAAATGACTGGCAGGTGGCGCAAAGTGACATTTTCTGTAATCTCGGTTTTTAAATAATTAAGTCATAAAGTCAAAACAATATGCTGTATCGAAGAAATACTACAGTAATGGTAATTTCCACATCTGTATATTTTATACAACAAGCATGAAAAATCTGAATCAGAGCTATTGAAATTTGCTGTACAATAGTGTAATGAGTAAAAAAGAAACATTGAAGTTGAACATTAAAACAAGTACACTACTCTGTAAACCCTAATGCTCAAAGTAATTCAACACATTGAGTACTGTTAACCTTAATAATTGAATGAGTAATAATTTTGAGTACGTAAGTAACAATAACTTAAGTAAAACTTCCACCTGTGGGTTTCCTACCTGGACGCCGTGCGGCTGCTTCTCTCGGCCAATTACGTCTCACTCCTTCGCAAAATTCAAAGCCAGTCATCTTTCCCCATTTGCAAAATTCTCCATAATTCACAGCCAGTCATCTTTCCTCCCTTCCAAAAATATCAGCTCGACCAATCCACGTCGAGTCTCTCCGTCAAATCACGTCCTGGCATTTGCAAAATTCGAAGCCAATCAGGTGTCTCCGTTTGCAAAATTCGAAGCCAATCAGGTTTCTCCGTTTGCAAAATTTCTGCCTTGCACCCGCCCCCGAGTCTGGACGCGACTTATTCAAACTTCTAAACGGTTCGGAATATAAATATTCTTTCAACGTAACACGGTAAGACTGCTCTTTAAAAGGTGTTCATTTCAGCGATAAATAGACTTTATTTAAGTGGTTTGCAGTATATAACGTTAGTGTAAAGTTGCCGATGCAGTATTAATATTCACGTTTCTTAGGGAGACATGACTTCATTGAGTTACATTAGGTACACATTAGCGGTGCATTTTAGTGATTTACAGCGTTTAATGCTTCTGTTTTCGCAGTTTATTTGTGCAGTAATGACACTTTTCCTGTATTTAACACATGGTCGTGGTGATGTTAGTCCTGAGTGAATTTGCCCTGCATATGATCAGACCAGAAACACAAACGTTTCTTTCTGCATATGATCAGACCAGAAACACAAACGTTTCTTTTGCATGCACATGCATTTCTTTTGCATTCCAACATGTAACAGACACTGTTGGAATGCATAACAGCATTATAACGGGCATGTGATGCATTCATACTTAACTAATATGAGATTATTATCAGATACTTTAAAATAATCTCATATTTAACTAACATGAGATTATTATCAGATGCTTTAAAATAGATTACTATGCACTCGCCAAAACAATGAATAATCACGACTCTCCCGTAACTGCAGCCCGACTACATTAACGCCATAATGTTAGTAGACCAGTAGATTATATTCTCATACAGATTTGGATCACAATATGAATAAGACTTGTGTTATAACCTTAGTCAGTTAGTGCATCTGTTGTGGCACAAGTATACCCTGAGTATTTTTAGGCACTTATACAGTTAATATGACTGAACTGGATCAACCAACCTGTCTATTCTGTGCATTTTTATCTGTATTATAATGTATTATTCTGTATTATACACCAATATTCTATCTATCTATCTATCTATCTATCTATCTATCTATCTATCAATATAAAAAATCTGTCTCGGTCTAATCTGGCACCTGAGCATTATGCATTGACAAAATGGACAGTGATTAAAGGGCTTTTACAAAATAGACATATTTTGTAACACTTTGTGTAAATAGTCTCTACGTTGCACATTGCAGCTGGGATTGTATTGTTTTATCACCAATTTTACAAGAAAGTCAGTATTTATTTATTAATTTTTTTTGTATATATTTCTTCATAGCATTTATTTTTAGAGAAGGAAAATGCACTGGTGCATTGCTTTACACTTTTTAACTTTTAATTATTAATTTGATTATATTAGTCAAATTTACTTTTTGTGTGATAGTGACAACATGAAGCATTTAACAACAAACTCTAATACTTTTACAAAAACCTAAGATCATGTTATGATTAATTAGGCAGCATTTCATTTTTTTGACACTTGTCAGATTTTTGGATAAAAAAAAAAGTCATACTCGGGAATCGAACCTAGGACCTTTTGATCCACAACCTCCCCTGCCTAATGCATAAAAATGTCCATTTTTGATGCAAATCTTAAAATTACAATGACATTGGCCGTTTACAACTAGGGGAAACAGCAAAGATGGTAATAACTCTCATTTCACTTAATTTCTTTTCTCAATTTTTCATTTTTTTCTCCTTTTTCCCTTTCTCTTCCCCTTCTTTTCACCCTCTTCCCACCGCAAAACAGACTATTGTTCCCCAGCCTAGTTTCAAGAAAAAAATGAAAAATTGAGACTTGTGAATATCACAGAGTACGACTAAGATGGCCTCTACTAGGCGACAACAGTCTGGTCACTGGCCAGGTGATCCGATGGATCCTAAGACACAACATGCCAGGATCCCCACATCTTGTGTAAATTCACCCTTTGTTTTGGGATGTCTAAAGCGTTCAGTGGTCAGCCGCATCTTACGCCAAGCAGAGTATGCCTCACGTTGCTTGTTGTATGGCAGAAAGTTTCAACAGAGAGCTCTGATGGTGCAGGCCTGCTGCTTGCTGAGCGTTCAACCAGTTTCAGTTCTCGGCCAGGCTCGATCCCTTCCTGGGACAGTGCTCATCCACAGCCTGGTAAATATAGCACATACTATAAAAATAATGATACGACCACAAGCAAGAAAACAAAACACATGATGCTGCATAAACTCGCACCAAAAGACCTAGCAGCTGTTGCTCAGGTGCCAGATTAGACCCAGACAGATTTTTTAATTTCTTTTTCAGACCCAGACTACTTATTTCATTTCGATATATACAATATTTATTTTTTTCTATATTTTTCTAGATAGATAGATAGATAGATAGATAGATAGATAGATAGATAGATAGATAGATAGATAGATAGATAGAATATTGGTGTATAATACAGAAGAACAGATAAGAATGCACAGAATAGACAGGTTGGTTGATCCAGTTCAGTCATATTAACTGTATAAGTGCCTAAAAATACTCAGGGTGTACTTGTGCCACAACAGATGCACTAACTGACTAAGGTTATAACACAAGTCTCATTCAGATTGTGATCCAAATCTGTATGAGAATATAATCTACTGGTCTACTAACATTATGGCGTTAATGTAGTCGGGCTGCAGTTACGGGAGAGTCGTGATTATTCATTGTTTTGGCGAGTGCATAGTAATCTATTTTAAAGCATCTGATAATAATCTCATGTTAGTTAAATATGAGATTATTTTAAAGTATCTGATAATAATCTCATATTAGTTAAGTATGAATGCATCACATGCCCGTTATAATGCTGTTATGCATTCCAACAGTGTCTGTTACATGTTGGAATGCAAAAGAAATGCATGTGCATGCAAAAGAAACGTTTGTGTTTCTGGTCTGATCATATGCAGAAAGAAACGTTTGTGTTTCTGGTCTGATCATATGCAGGGCAAATTCACTCAGGACTAACATCACCACGACCATGTGTTAAATACAGGAAAAGTGTCATTACTGCACAAATAAACTGCGAAAACAGAAGCATTAAACGCTGTAAATCACTAAAATGCACCGCTAATGTGTACCTAATGTAACTCAATGAAGTCATGTCTCCCTAAGAAACGTGAATATTAATACAGCATCGGCAACTTTACACTAACGTTATATACTGCAAACTACTTAAATAAAGTCTATTTATCGCTGAAATGAACACCTTTTAAAGAGCAGTCTTACCGTGTTACGTTGAAAGAATATTTATATTCGCGTCCAGACTGGGGGCGGGTGCAAGGCAGAAATTTTGCAAACGGAGACACCTGATTGGCTTCGAATTTTGCAAACGCCAGGACGTGATTTGATGGAGAGACTCGACGTGGATTGGTCGAGCTGATATTTTTGGAAGGGAGGAAAGATGACTGGCTGTGAATTATGGAGAATTTTGCAAATGGGGAAAGATGACTGGCTTTGAATTTTGCGAAGGAGTGAGATGTGATTGGCCGAGAGAAGCAGCCGCACGGCGTCCAGGTAGGAAACCCACAGGTGGAAGTTTTACTTAAGTTATTGTTACTTACGTACTCAAAATTATTACTCATTCAATTATTAAGGTTAACAGTACTCAATGTGTTGAATTACTTTGAGCATTAGGGTTTACAGAGTAGTGTACTTGTTTTAATGTTCAACTTCAATGTTTTTTTTTTTACTCATTACACTATTGTACAGCAAATATCAATAGCTCTGATTCAGATTTTTCATGCTTGTTGTATAAAATATACAGATGTGGAAATTACCATTACTGTAGTATTTCTTCGATACAGCATATTGTTTTGACTTTTTTATGACTTAATAATAACCCCCATGCTCTCTACTGTACAATGGCCAATATCCAGTCCGTAAGGTTGTATCTATCTGACTTCTTGCTTGTCCTGGTGTTTTTGTGCTTCTGTCTATCCTCTCTCCACTTACATGCACCTCCTCTTCTCCCTCTATCTTATCTTCCTTCCCATACAACTTTTTCACTCTCCGTAGATCTGCTCTTACTTCCTTATAACATTCTAACGGTGTGCTTAATTCTCTCTCCAACCACTTATTCTGTCTCTTTCTTGACTTCACACCCGGCTCTCTATAATCTGCATCAAGATGTACACTCACCTAAAGGATTATTAGGAACACCATACTAATACGGTGTTTGACCCCCCTTCGCCTTCAGAACTGCCTTAATTCTACGTGGCATTGATTCAGCAAGGTGCTGAAAGCATTCTTTAGAAACGTTGGTCCATATTGATAGGATAGCATCTTGCAGTTGATGGAGATTTGTGGGATGCACATCCAGGGCACAAAGCTCCCGTTCCACCACATCCCAAAGATGCTCTATGGGGTTGAGATCTGGTGACTGTGGGGGCCATTTTAGTACAGTGAACGCATTGTCATGTTCAAGAAACCAATTTGAAATTATTCGAGCTTTGTGACATGCTGCATTATCCTGCTGGAAGTAGCCATCAGAGAATGGGTACATGGTGGTTATAAATGGATGGACATGGTCAGAAACAATGCTCAGGTAGGCCGTGGCATTTAAACAATGCCCAATTGGCACTAAAGGGCCTAAAGTGTGCCAAGAAAAGATCCCCCACACCATTACACCACCACCAGCAGCCTGCACAGTGGTAACAAGGCATGATGGATTCATGGTCTCATTCTGCCAAATTCTGACTCTACCATTTGAATGTCTCAACAGAAATTGAGTCTCATCAGACCAGGCAACATTTTTCCAGTCTTCAACTGTCCAATTTTGGTGAGCTTGTGCAAATTGTAGCCTCTTTTTCCTATTTGTAGTGGAGATGAGTGGTACCCCGTGGGGTCTTCTGCTGTTGTAGCCCATCCGCCTCAAGGTTGTGCGTGTTGTGGCTTCACAAATGCTTTGCTGCATACCTCGGTTGTAACGAATAACGTTTATTTCAGTCAAAGGTGCTCTTCTATCTGCTTGAATCAGTCAGCCCATTCTCCTCTGACCTCTAGCATCAACAAGGCATTTACACCGGCAGGATTGTCGCATACTGGATTTTTTCCCCTTTCAGACCATTCTTTGTAAACCCTAGAAATTGTTGTGCATGAAAATCTCAGTAACTGAGCAGATTGTGAAATACTCAGACCGGCCCGTCTGGCACCAACAACCATGCCACGCTCAAAATTGCTTAAATCATCTTTCTTTCCCATTCTGACATTCTGTTTGGAGTTCAGGAGATTGTCTTGACCAGGACCACACCCCTAAATGCATTGAAGCAACTGCCATGTGATTGGTTGATTAGATAATTTCATTAATGAAAAATTGAACAGGTGTTCTTAATAATCCTTTAGGCGAGTGTACATGACCTTCCATCTGCATTTCTCCCGAAACCTCAACCATTCCCTTAAGCATTGGGAATTGACCTTCTGTCTGCACATATGGGGGAGGTGTAACTAATGCTTCCCCTATGGCAGGGGTGGCCAAGTTTGGTCCTAGAGAGCCGCAATCCTGCAGAGTTCAGCTCCAACCCTAATCAAACACAGCTGAACAAGCTAATCAAGGTCTTGAGGACTACTAAGGCTACTGGCAGGAGAGTTTTTTTTTTTTCAGGGCTGGAGCTGAACTCTGCAGGATTGCGGCTCTCTAGGACCGAACTTGGCCACCCCTGCCCTATGCCTGTGCCTCACTGTCTGCCTTTTTAGACTTTTTCCTCACTTGCTTTTTCTTTCTTGCCAACTCCTCTCCTTCTTTTTTTAAACAGAGCTAGGACCTCTCTCTCCTGCCGTGTTTTTGACTCTCTCTGGAGAGTCACACATTTTCTCTCTAGCCACAGTCTTGTAATTTTTTACCAAAGTTTCCATTTCCCCACACAATGCCACATCGAATGTTCCCTCCTTTGGCCATTTTGTAGTCATATCTTTAGTTCTCTTTTGCCATTTATTTGAGATCTTAGGTAAGTCCCAAGTCCCTCATTATTTCAAGCTGGGGTACCCTTTATTTCTTAAAAGTAGGTAAAGTCACATAAAATCAAATAAAATTACATCCATACTTGTTTTCAGGATTACCTAACATTCTTTCAAACTTAGTTCACCGGGTGGGGAGGGGAAATCGACCCTGCAGGATAAGTGGACCTTGGTGGCAATAGAGGCATTCAACTCTCTGAAAACTAATAATTAGTAAGATTAATAATCTGATGCTTAATTAAAGTAATATGTTTAGTTACATTAGTTGGAGGAACAAGAGTGTCAGTCTCTTTAAAGGGTTAGGAAGGGGATGACGTAGGGGGCTGAACGAGAGAATGTACTGTGGAAGGCTGGAAAATGTGTGCTGAGGTTTTGGTGTGAATAAAAAGTTAAGAAGTTCAAGTACGAGTTGTTTTTACAGAAATAACACAGACCTGCACCAAGCTACACTCCGTGGACCTGCGCCCACATCCTAGGTGCTACTACTACCACCGTAATACTCCAGAGTTTAAGCCTGACTTCAGTTCATGCATTAAAGGCTGTTTTCTGAATACTGAATTTTCAGAATAATTTCCGTGTTTCACTCCACTTTGCCAACCCACTACAGCGTGTACAGCGACAGCACATATGACAGGCAGAATTAGGGGCTGCTATATCCATTGCAGGGCACATACACATTCACACACTATGAGAAATTTGGGAAGGCCACATAGCCTTATCTGTCTTTGGACTGTGGGAGGAAACAGGAGTACCCAGAGGAAACACACCAAGCATGGGGAGAACATGCAAACTCCATGCACACAGAGAGAGCCTGGCCAGGAATCGAACCCGGGCCTGGAGGTGCAAGGCAAAAGTGCTAACCGCTACACCACCTTGCCGCCTTAAACGTACACTCCTTAAATGAAAAAGTCAATTAGCATACTATTGCATGCCTTTTAAATTGTATTCTATAAGTAAAGTTCACAGTCACTTTTGTAATCAGCATTTGGAATTCCAAGAAGAACATTTCACTCTCAAGCCTGGGATGACCACCAAAAAAACACTTAGGTGAGATGTGCTCATAGCAAACTGTCACAAGTGGCACCTAGAATTGACCAAAGCACAGTACCTGAAGTGCTTCATCAGCTTGAGCTACTAAAATCCTAAGCAAAGAAATTACACGGGTAATTACCTGTACCTGTGTCTCACTACAACGCAATGAGTATTTGCTTGTCTGGCATTTGTGGACTATTATAAGAGATTCATAGCTATTATGTCCTCTCTAGCTGCTTTGATTTAAGACCTTACAAAAAAGGACACTTGGAGCAGGATAAGTGGACCCTGGTGGCAATGGAGGCATTCAACGCTCTGAAAACGGCATTTACTATCTCCCCATGCTAAGCAGTCAAGATTTTGCCCATCCTTTTATTAGATGCATCGGAAACAGGCCTTTCCCCTCACATGAATTCAGTGGGAAGGGCAGTCCTATCAACTACATGAAAATCTAAACTCTGCTGAAAATAACTATGCAGTCATACAACAAGAAGGAGAGGGGCAAGGCCTTAGGGTGAGACGAGAGCTGGTTTTAGGGTAGTTGAAGGCCCATGACAGGGTGGCACAGAACGGTAAAGACATTGAAAGCCCTGTCCTCCAGGTAGTGCTTCCATTTTTCTGACGTGGAGTAATTCACCTCCGCTCCTCATTCTCCTTCGGGTACGTTTTGGGTGAGGATGGCTCCTAGGCCCACTTTGTTGGCGTCCGTGTGCAGTTGTAGCAGTGTATTTAGATGAGGTTGGACTAGTACAGGTGAGTTTTGAAGGGCTTGCTTTATGGCATCTATGCTGTTCTGGCACTTTTCAGTCCTTTCCTATTTAACTCCTTTCTTCTTTAAATTATTTAGCGGGGCGATTATATCAGTAAAATGTGGAATGAACCCAGGAAACATTGTAGAGCTTTGTTGTCTTGCAGTGGAGGATATTCTGCCATAGCCTTTCTCTTCTCCGGGTCCAGCTGCACCCCTTTCTCTGAGAGGATGTATCCCAGAAACTTGAGCTATCTTTTAAAAAAATGGCACTTCTTCATATTCAGGGAGAGGTTGGCTTGGGTGAATCTCGAAAACATTGCATGAAGATGTTCAATGTGCTGCTCCATTGTCTGAGAGTAAATAATGATATCATCAATGTACATCAAACAACATTTTCCTCGTAGGTCAGCCAAAACCTTCTCCATTAGCCTTTGGAGGGTGGCAACTGCGTTTCTGAGACCATATGGCATCGACCAGAACTAAAGGGTCCTTTAGTGGTGATGAAGACAGTCTTTTCACGGCTGTATTTCTCCATCTCCACCTGCCAGTAATCGGATTGCAGATCCAGTGTGCTGAACCAGGAGGCGCCTTCCAGAGATTCGATGATGTCGTGAATCAATGGCATCAGATAAGCATTCGGTTTGGTTTTACTATTCAGTTTCCTAAAGTCCACACAAAAATCGGTACTAGCACTATTGGAGATGACCACGAAGAACAAGAAGGTTCAATGATGTGGTCCATCAGCATCTGGTTGATCTGATTCTCAATTATCTTTTTCTTTATAGGTGATAACTCGATAGGCTCTTGATCGGAATGTAGTGTGATCTGATAAGGTGATTTTGTGTCTTTTTAATGCTGATTTTCCCAGGATGTTAGAGGTGGTGGGGGCGATGCAGCCATTAACTTCAGCAGCTCCTCTTCATTATCTGTGTCCCATGGCGGCGGGCTTTCCGTTATGCGTTTTCACGCATAAGCATGTAGGTGATCCCTGTATCCAGCACTACACTAAAACCGGTACCAGGAGAAGAGATGGAGCTGCATGGGGTTGAGCAATGGAGAGTCCAGCTAGGTGTTTTGAAGCAGCCCATTCAGCTGCTTTCTTGTTGACCTTCTCCTTACTGTGCTGAGCCCCACTTTCTGCCAGTAATCTTTAGCGCCCATGCAGTCTTTTTCCACCATCGCTCCTACCTTCACCAGCTGTTCCACTGTGTTCACTGTTCCTGTGCGACAGCCAGACAATCTAGAGTTGATGATGTTCAGGATACGACCCACCAGCTCTTCCTCTGAGATGTCAGACTTCCGCTTCAGACAGAGAGCCCGTTACTTGTATGTGAAGTCCCTGAGGCGTTGTCCAGGCTGTTGTACCAGAGACCTTAACTTGTCCTCCACATCAGTCAGGTAGTTATCTGGTAAGAAAGCAGCAATGAATGCCTGTTTAAACAACTCCCAATCTTTTATCTTGCCTTTTCCTGTCTTCCACCAGCTCAGAGTGGGTCCTCATAGTACTGTGTTAGTTCTGCGCTGGGCAGTAGCCTGATAGTTTTGAGCGAATGGGTGGTCGAGCACAAAAGGAAGAAGTAACTGGCAAAACTGAGGAGGTAAGCTGACTAGATGAATGTGCTGAAACACAAAGAGGAATGTCACAGGTTACATGGCTTATTCTATGCTGTACTTTCCCATAGATGTAGCAATTGGAATACTAGGTTAATGCATTACAGGGGAGTGTGATGATGCAGGGGTGCAGGTCTGTAACCTGTGGAGGGTGGGCGTGCTAGTGAGATGCAACTTCTTCATCTGATTTTCCCATATAGCATCTCTCCGCAGAAAACAGTCAGTTACAGCTCTCTCCAGTTTCTCTAGGGCCTCCAGACAGTAGCGCTCCAGCTCTGCTAAGCTAGTGTGCACTGCATGCCAAAAACTGGTTTCCCTGTAAATAGTTCTGTTAATGGATTCTCTAAAATCCTGCACTAACGTGGCCACTTTTTCTGAGACCAATACATCCACCTTACCTTGATCTATCTCAGTCTGCAGTGTTTGTAAAACATTAATATTAGACAAATGACCAACAACATCTTCATCATCATAAGTTCTAGCCAATATATACGGTGAACTAATTAATGAAATTATCGCTGTTGTAGGATTATGGCGAGACACAAATGAACCTACTGCAAAATTTTCAGCATCATCCTGTACATCACTGGTAACAACTGATTTGGCCCTAATGGCACCACTAGCATTAGTGTTAGGGTTAGCCATGATGGCATCCATCTTGTTCAGCAAAGCCACACAACACCGGAAAATGACCACAACAGATTACCCGTACATACGGGCCACCAGTATTTAACACTCAGCTTTGTTAAAAAACCTAGTTACACTATTATGGGGTCTAGAATCTAACTTCCAGTGTGGTGTAGGCTTAACAGAACAAGAAACAACCCACAACAAGTCAAAACAAAACCCAGAGTGTAATAAGTGAAAAAAAAAAGCAGGTGCACCAAAAAATATATATTTACAAAATATAAAGAAACAGATTCTGTGTGTGTGTACGTATGGAGTGCAATGTCCAAAGTGCGGGTTATTATTACGTGTGTTTGAGTGTGAGTGGAGGGAGAGATGGCTCGGTCTCACCAGTATGATGTACTGTATTCAGTCCAGGAGCACGAAAACGGAGCAAGAGGTACAATGAATGATTCCAGGAAGGATAAATCCATAACGGGTATAATCCACTTTTCACTGGCAATCTCTCTCTCTCTCTCTTGTATAACCAAAGTGCTGTGTTATCCTCATCTCTCCACCCTCTCGCTTCTTCGCGGCAGCGCTTTAAAGGTGGACCAGTTGACGGCCTGCATCACTGCCGACCTCTCGCTACCTGGACACGCAGTTTTGCAAGAGTCCTACATCTACACACGTGGACAAAATTGTTGGTACCCTTCGGTCATTGAAAGAAAAACTCACAATGGTCACAGAAATAACTTTAATCTGACAAAAGTAATAATAAATAGGAATTCTATGAATGTTAACCAATGAAAATCAGACATTGCTTTTCAACCATGCTTCAACGGAATTATTTAAAAAAATTAACTCATGGAACAAGCCTGGACAAAAATGATGGTACCCCTAACTTAATAGTTTGTTGCACAACCTTTTGAGGCAATCACTGCAATCAAATGATTCCTGTAACTGTCAGTGAGACTTCTGCACCTCTCTGCAGGTATTTTGGCCCACTCCTCATGAGCAAGCTGCTCCAGTTGTTTCCGGTTTGAAGGGTGCCTTTTCCAGACAGCATGTTTCAGCTCCTTCCAAAAATGCTCAATAGGATTGAGGTCAGGGCTCATAGAAGGCCACTTTAGAATAGTCCAATGTTTTCTTCTTAGCCATTCTTGGGTGTTTTTAGCTGTGTTTTGGGTCATTGTCCTGTTGCAAGACCCATGACCTGCGACTGAGACCCAACTTTCTGACACTGGCCAGCACATTTCTCTCTAGAATCCCTTGATAGTCTTGAGATTTCATTGTACTCTTCACAGATTCAAGACACCCTGTGCCAGATGCAGCAAAGCAGCCCCAGAACATAACAGAGCCTCCTCCATGTTTCACAGTAGGGACAGTGTTCTTTTCTTGATATGCTTCATTTTTCCATCTGTGAACATAGAGCTGATGTGCCTTGGCAAAAGTTCCATTTTTGTCTCATCTGTCCATAGGACATTCTCCCAGAAGTCAACATGTAGTTTGGCATATTCCAGTCTGGCTTTTTTATGATTTGTTTTCAACAATGGTGTCCTCCTTAGTCGTCTCCCATGTAGTCCACTTTGGCTCAAACAACGACGGATGGTGCGATCTGACACTGATGTTCCTTGAGCATGAAGTTGACCTTGGGTCTCTTTAGAAGTCTTTCTGGGCTTTATTGTTACCATTCAGATTATCTGTCTCTTTGATTTGTCATGAATTTTCCTCGTGCGGCCACGTCCAGGGAGGTTGGCTACAGTCCCATGGATCATAAATTTCTGAATAATATGTGCAACTGTAGTCACAGGAACATCTAGCTGCTTGGAAATGGTCTTATAGCCTTTACCTTTAACATGCTTGTCTATAATTTTCTTTCGAATATCCTGAGACAACTCTTTCCTTCGCTTCCTCTGGTCCATGTTGAGTGTGGTACATACCATGTCACAGAACAACACAATGACTACCTGGAGCCCTATATATAGGCCCACTGACTGATTACAAAATTGTAGACACCTGTGATGCTAATTAGTGGACACACCTTGAATTAACATGCCCCTTTGGTCACATTATTTTCAGTATTTTCTAGGGGTACCATCATTTTTGTCCAGGCCTGTTCCATGAGTTTATGTTTTTAAATAATTCTGTTGAAGCATGGTTGAAAAGCAATGTCTGATTTTCATTGGTTACTATTCATAAAATTTATTTAAATTATTACTTTTGTCAGATTAAAGTTATTTCTGTGACCATTGTGAGTTTTTCTTTCATTGACCGAAGGGTACCAACAATTTTGTCCACGTGTGTAGGACCAAAACTTGTCAATGGGACAACTACAACCTTATAGGATTCATTTTCCCGGCGCAGGTGAGCTTTATCAGCTATGAATTAATTCCTGCATTATAAAATGCCCCATATACAGATGTCAAAGATTTAACAGTAAATACGCCCACTGAAGCACTATTTATTAATTTACCGGCTGCCACCTCTAGATGGCGCTTTGTTCTCAAGAAGACGTTAACCTCCGAGTGGCGCAGTCGTAAAAGTGCTCGCCCTATCATTCGGAGATCGCTAGTTCGAATCCCGGGTGGTGTTGCAACCTCTCGCAGTCGGTGGTCTAGAGAGAGCTGATTGGCCGAGCTCTTTCAGAGGGGAGGGATGAGAGGTACTTAGTGCTCCCACATTAATCACGGCTCTACAGCCAATCAGGGGCGTCTGTGAGCTTGTGCAACGGAAGGAGCGGATAGCGCTGTCTTCCGAGTGTGTTACGCCGCCCCCAACGGTGCGCGAGCGAGCAGTTTGAAAAGATGCGGTCGGCTGGCGTCATGTGGTTCGGAGGAAACACCTGATAGTCTTCGGTCCTCCCGGCTGAGTGGTAGTAGTAGCCTTAATGTGGGAGCCCCCTAGTGACGGGGAGGAATTTGACACGACTAAATTAGGGAGAAAATCGGGGAAAAATAAAAAAAAAAATGCTTTGGGTTGGAAGAACTACATGAAAACAACAAAGACAGAGTTAGGAGAAGTGGAAGGTGATAAACCCCAACAGAGAATGTACTGACTACATGGTGCTAATTGCTCTGTTTTTTTGGGGGAGATCTTTCGACTTGCTGGCATGCAAATGTGTTTGTGTTAAAGCCAACTGATAAATCAAGGAGCACACTCAGACATACCTCTCCATCCACAAACACACACTCACATGTGGCACTTTAATCGTTTTTGTCTGTACTTTTTGTCCTTAATTGAAACGCATCAATACGATAATAATTTACATAATAACATGAGCGCAGAAGGATCTGAAGAGGCTCGTCTCTGTTAGACCAAGACCGATACGTTCACATTAAATTGGCCATAGACATTGCTTATTTTGCGGAACAGGGCGTAGTTGATAAACAATGTTTAAAAACAAACCAGGAAGTAATTGTTCGATGCGTTACAATACTGTGTATTAACAAGTGCCCTAACAAACATAGCTACAGCGTACAGTACAAACATAGTGTGTGGTGATTGAAAGATTTTCCACTGTGCTTCCCCATTGTTTTTCACTATCATTCTTACCATGTTATGAAGTCCAGTGATTAAAATATGTGTGTGTAACCCCCAACCTATGCAAAGAGTACCTCATTTACAAGACATAAAATGGTCAGAGGTGTGAATACACGTCTCTGCTTTTGTCTGCGGTGTGTTGGTGTTTGTGCTTTAGGTTCTTTGGTGTGCATTCCTAAATTCTCTAATTATCTTTTAGTTCTGTAAAGCTGCTTTGCGATCGTAACCCTTGTTAAAAGTGATTAATAAATAAATCTGATATTACTGAACAAATCCTGGAGCCTATGTGCACATGTGTGCGAGAGAGAGAGAGATCTCCTCTATGACACAAATAGCCTACAATAAATGATGTGTGCGTTATGTGATTAATATAACTGATCAGTTTCTGTAACATGCGGTGTAAGAGCATAGAAGCGTTATATGAATAAAAATGAGTTTATTATATTTCTGTTTTTGTATATCATTTTAAATGTTCAAATAAAACGTGATTTTCAATGTACAGTGGAACCTTGGATTATGTGCATAATTTGTTCTGGAAGTGGGCTCGTGTTCCAAAACACTCATAAACCAAATCATAATTTTCCATAAGAAATAATGAAAACTTATTCGTTCCACAACCCCAAAAAATAAATACATAGAAATAATTAATACAATCTATAAAATGAAAATAAAACTAATTAATCTGCACTTTACCTTTAAAAAAAAGTAAAAATAAATACCGACAGATAAGTGTTTCCGTTGGTACATGCAGGAGCCATGTGTGTATGTGTGGGGAATTAGCCCCTTCCCTTGCCTTGTTATACACAGTAACACTCCTCCTCCCTCTCCCCACCTCGCTTTTAAGTTTCAACACAACCACACACACAGACACACACACACACAACAGAAACACCATTTTAACAGGAAAAAAAGAAATCTCTCTGACACCGGCATGAGCATATATTAACACTACATATTTTGCACGTCTGTGAGGCGAGTATACACAGAGTTTCGGTTCATTTTCTGACGCGCTCAAGTTAGCGCACCCTGTTTACTTTCATCATTTAAAAAATCATAAGGGTTTCAATGAAAAAGAACAAAAAAGTCATTGTGAGTGCACTTAAATAAAAGTGGAGTCTTATAAGGCTTGTTCACATGCTGTCCTCTCGCGAAGATCAGTGGGTGGCATTCCCCTTTTTAAAGTCTCTGGGGCGCGTCACATCACCCCGCTCGCGTGCCACTCTCCTTAGTAAACTCCACAGCGAGATGCTTTTTAAAGTCCAGTTTCCCCCAACAAAACCCGAGATACACTCCTCACTATGTTTGAAAGCGTGGAGAGAAGCTCGGGATCATTAGCGCCGATAGCTCACTAGTTGTGCCTAGTTAGGCGGCCCCGCTTAGGCCTACCTAGTGAGCTTCGGAATGAGTGAGGAGCGATATTGATTTGGGCGCACGCCCATCACAGGCGCACGCCATGATAAGTATACATTAACTTTGCTTAAATTTGATGCAAATAAGAAACGCCTATAATTTAGTACTGTGATTGTATTTTATAAGGTTTTGCCAGCGGTGGTACAGCGCAACGGGGTCATTATTTATTAAAGAAAATTATGATGATCATAACAGCGTACTGCATTTCATTCCCATACTACCTCAAAAACACAAGCGGGGCTGAATGACAACGACATCTTCTTACACAGTAGCACCCCTGACAATGTTTTAATTTTATAGTCATTTAGTTTAATTTATTTCGGTATTATCTACCACAAATTTAAAGAACACAACATTTAAGATTACCCAAAACCCTACACTGTAAACGCGATTAAGTTGGCAAAACTCCAAATATTTGAGGTAATCAGTTACATATTTTTTTTTAAATTAATGATAGTTCTGTTTACTTAAAATTGGAAACATGAATTTTTGAGTTTGTTGAACAAATAAAAAAATATATATTGCAGCCAATCCTGCGCAGGAATCGAACCAGGCGTTTTCCACATGGAAGGCGAGAGACGTAACCACTGCACCACGAGAGCTCTATAGAGTTTACACTGGTGGAAGTTTTACTTAAGTTATTGTTACTTACGTACTCAAACAATTATTTAGGTAAACAGTACTCAATGTGTTTAATTACTTTGTACTCAAACAATTACTCAAACAAATAATTGTACTCAAACAATTATTTAGGTAAACAGTACTCAATGTGTTTAATTACTTTGTACTCAAACAATTACTCAAACAAATAATTGTACTCAAACAATTATTTAGGTAAACAGTACTCAATGTGTTTAATTACTTTGAGCATTAGGGTTTACAGTGTACATGCGTAGGCTTTCTAATTACACAGGATAAAATCTAAAGGCTCACTGTGTTAACATTTACTTTGCTTAAATTCGATACTAATAAAATTTAATTCTACATTTGTACTGTAATTTTAGTAGTGTTATTATGAATTAGTTTAAATACAATGTTTACCATAATATGTGTCACAACAAAATTTTACTAAAACTATAACTATATTAATATATAATATAACGAGCAATTTATATATATATATATATATATATATATATATATATATATATACTCAAATATACAGTTGTGGCCAAAAGTTTTGAGAATTACATAAATATTGGAAATTGTAAAAGTTGCTGCTTAAGTTTTTATAATAGCAATTTGCATATACTCCAGTATATTATGAAGAGTGATCAGGTGAATTTCATAGTCCTTCTTTGCCATGAAAATTTACTTAATCCCCAAAAAAACTTTCCACTGCATTTCATTGCTGTCATTAAAGGACCTGCTGAGATCATTTCAGTAATCGTCTTGTTAACTCAAGTGAGAATATTGAAGAGCACAAGGCTGGAGATCATTTTGTCCGGTTGATTGGGTTAGAATAGCAGACTTGACATGTTAAAAGGAGGGTGATGCTTGAAATCATTGTTCTTTCATTGTTAACTATGGTGACCTGCAAAGAAACGCGTGCAGCCATCATTGCGTTGCATAAAAATGGCTTCACAGGCAAGGATATTGTGGCTACTAAGATTGCACCTAAATCGGCAATTTATAGGATCATCAAGAACTTCAAGGAAAGATGTTCAATTCTTGTTAAGAAGGCTTCAGGGCATCCAAGGATCGTCTCCTAAAGAGGATTCAGCTGCGGGATCGGAGTGCCACCAGTGCAGAGCTTGCTCAGGAATGGCGGCAGGCAGGTGTGAGCGCATCTGTACGCGCAGTGAGGCGAAGACTTTTGGAAGATGGCCTGGTGTCAAGAAGGGCAGCAAAGGAGCCACTTCTCTCCAATAAAAACATCAGGGACAGATTGATCTTCTGCAAAAGGTATGGCGAACGAACTGCTGAGGACTGGGGCAAAGTCATATTCTCGGATGAAGCCTCTTTCTGATTGTTTGGGGCATCTGGAAAAAGGCTTGTCCGGAGAAGAAAAGGTGAGCGCTTCCATCAGTTCTGTGTCATGCCAACAGTAAAGCATCCTGAGACCATTCATGTGTGGTGTTGCTTCTCATCCAAGGGAGTGGGCTCACTCACAATTTTACCCAAGAACACAGCCATGAATAAAGAATGGTACCAAAACACCCTCCAACAGCAACTTCTTCCAACAATCCAACAATAGTTTGGTGATGAACAATGCATTTTCCAGCACGATAGAGCATCGTGCCATAAGGCAAAAGTGATAACTAAGTGGCTCGGTGACCAAAACGTTGAAATTTTGGGTCCATGGCCTGGAAACTCCCCAGATCTTAATCCCATTGAGAACTTGTGGTCAATCCTCAAGAGGTGGGTGGACAAACAAAAACCCACTAATTCTGACAAACTCCAAGAAGTGATTATGAAAGAATGGGTTGCTATCAGTCAGGATTTGGCCCAGAAGTTGATTGAGTGCATGCCCAGTCGAATTGCAGAGCTCCTGAAAAAGAAGGGCCAACACTGCAAATACTGACTCTTTGCATAAATGTCATGTAATTGTCGATAAAAGCCTTTGAAACATATGAAGTGCTTGTAATTATATTTCAGTACGTCACAGGAAAAACTGAAACAAATATCTAAAAGTCTAAAAGCAAACTTTGTGAAAACTAATATTTGTGTCATTCTCAAAACTTTTGGCCACGACTGTACATCCAAACGGCTCTTGTCTGCTGGAACCCATTGGTTTAACCAGACGAATGCAAATGCATTTCCTATTACCTGTCTGTCTCTGGGTCTCTCTATGACTGACATGTTAATGACTGGTCCTTTTGATCTTCGGGACACAGTATAGCTTTAAAAGTCAGAGATTTTCAGACATCATGCCTGCTTGTGTACTTATTTCACCTGGTCAATCGGCCCAAACTGGTAAGTGTATCAAGGTGCTGTGGACACAACAAGCAATAACTCTTCTTCTCTTAATTTAGTTAGTAAAACTTATCTCAGACACTCTTCTTCCTTTTTAAACAGCGGACAACACTCTGCTACTCCTCACGATGATCTAATGTTTTGTCAGTCCCTACTTTTACTAGTCATATGCACTTTTGCTGTAGATGCTCCACAGTTTGATATAGGGTTGCAGTAGTAGCTATGAGCTTGTCCTGACATACCCAGTTTTGCAGAAGATAACGCAGCCTAATTTTACTTTAAGTAAGGAACACCCATGACACACCTGTGGGAGCCTGTGATGAAACTACTTGTTCAAATACCCACCGGCCAAACAGAATTTTTGTTATAAATTTCTTCTGTTGTCTTTACTGTAGCATAGTAGCAACAGCTTGAGTCATAGCGTAGGTTTCTTGCATTTTGTGGCCTTTACATCTTACAGAAAATGCATAAAGCCTGAATATACATAATATACAGCATTAAGCCTGAAACCCAACACAGTTCTATAATGCTGATTTGTGACAATATTCATTGTTAAAAATGCTATTTAAATAAAATGTAACTGAATTTACTTTTTTAGTAAATTATAATACAGGACCTATTAGAGTTTATAGAAGACAATTATAGACAATAGAAGAAGAACAATTTATTTAAAAATAATTTTGTTTCATTGTAATGTCATTTTTTATTGTATATTTACTACTGCTAATAAAATATATTATTTTGTATTAGTGATCAGAATTCTTTTATTCCTTTTCACATAACAATTTAATGAAAATTTAATTATTCTTGTAATTATTATATGATCCCATTTTGAGTATATTACCATGGTAAGACTTTTATATGGTTTACACATTTTAAAAACTGTTTTCTTATTTCAGTTGTTCTTATTCCATAAATAATTGGATTGAAACAGCTTGGAAATAGTATATACATAGTACTCAAAAATACTCGAATATTGGGAGAAAAATTATTTCTTATTCTGTATGACATAAAAGCAATTAGTGCAAATGCTAAATTTACTGTCATTACAATAACATGTGTAATACAAGTGTTGACTGCCTTTAAGTGGGCCTTCCCTGATTTCATGACAGAAATAAATATTACTATGTATGATGCAGTAATGAAAAGAAAATCTGATGTTGGTATAAGAAAAGCTGATGCAAGTCCAATGAGATTGTTAATAGAGGTGTCTCCACATGCCAACTGAACCAATCCCATATGTTCACAGAAACAGTGATCTATTTCATTTAGTGTACAGAATTTCAACTTTCCAGCCAAAGAGATCATGATAATATTTAAGATTAGGTTTCTGGTAACTGGTACAATAAGAAACTTGAGAAAGCTGTGAAATTCCATGTATTTATGATAATAAAGTGGCCTGCATATAGCAAAAAAAACGATCTAGTGCCATACACACTAGTACAGTGGACTGAAATGCACCAAGAATTTGTATGCAAAACATTTGAATTAAACAGCTTACTAGAGAAATTCCATTCCAGCCTATAAGCAAATTGAGTAACAAACTTGGTACAAAAAGTATTGGCCAACACAAGTCCACAACACCCATAATACCTATTAGCACATACATTGGAGAGTGCAGAATCTTTTGAGATGCAATTAAATATATAATAATAGAATTGGATATTGTAGACAATAAAAACGCTAGGAAATATGGTATGGATAATATGGGTCTCCATTCCCCCAAGGCCAAAAAGCCAGTAAGCTGAAAAATTGTGTAAGAAATATTCTGTGGAGAGAATTCTTGCATACTTCTCAGTATCAAAGCTTTCCTTAAACAAACTAATAAGGCAGGACACCTACCCCAAACAATTATAAAAGAAAAATTTTATATTTCAAAAAATAACAGTAACATTTATAATTTTACCACTACATCTACATGTGGTAGATACATGTCAAGGGTGATAAAACTTCAGTCTTTAAATAAATAATAATTGACAGTAATTGCTGTTTCAACACATTAGCATTACATGTTTCATAATAATTAAATATTTTATAATATACATTTTGATCAATAAAATGGGCCTTTTGACAGACCTCCAATTCTTATTAGAAGAAACCCACAATAGTTTTACAAATAATATATGTCCTTCAATATGTGCCACAAGAAATGGCAAAATTCCATGTGCGATACATCTGACTATTATCCTCTTGGACTTTCTGGCCTGTCCTCTCCCTTGTAAAACAGTGACATGAATCCCGTTGATACATAAATGTTTTTTTCTCATGGGACTCTGCATATTCCAACAGGCTTTGCCAGCAATTGTAGAATGACATGTAAACCCTGCTGAAAAAAACAGCATAGACCAGCATGATTTATATGCTGGTCTATGCTGGTTAATACTGGTTAGGGCTGGTCTGATGGTGGTTTAGCTGGTGAACCAGCATAACTGATGGAAGACCAGCAGATCTACACTGATGAAACCTTACCACCAGCATTGGTCTTGCTAGTTAGTGCTGGTCTGGTGCTGGTTTAGCTGGTGAACCAGCATAACTGATGGAAGACCAGCATGCCTGCTGAAAAATCCAGTATAGGCCAGCATGATTTATATGCTGGGCCACCAGCAAGGTTTTGGTAGTTAAAATTGGTTACCATTTTAGCTCATTATCTTTTTTTTTAATAGCTAGTACTGAAAATAATGTGTGATGTAAATACATGGACCGTGTAGTGTAATCTTTAAATGGATTTACATACAAGAGACAAAAATAATCCATTTACCAAAAACATGTAAATGCAACCCACAGATATTTACATTTATTAAATATCTGTGGGTCGTCTAAAAACACAACACAAACCTTTTATATAAATGAACTTTTAAAAAAAGTAATCAATGGAAATCACTTAAAATTGAAAAAAAAAAAAAACAAACAGCATAGACCATCATAGCTGGTTACCAGCTTGACCAGCAATTATACCAGCAGGGTTACCAGTATACCAGCACCAGCACCAGCACCATGGGGTCAGCTGTTCTGGTGGTGGCACCACTTCCATTCTTTTTTTTAACCGTCAAAATAACTTAAAATGTTCCATCATTTTTAACCATACAAATACATGTAATGTATTGATTTAAATCTTTATTTGTTAATGTACACTCACATATCAATAAAACATTGTGTTTTTGTTAAATAAAGAAAATAAATGGGGTGCGCTTTCTGGCGTCTCAGTCTCCCCGAAAATCTTTTTGAAACGTGTCACTAAAATGAACACACACATATCCATATACATATATATCTATAGAAAGCTTAAAGTGTCTACTTTTAAATGTAGCAACCTTAATAAAAATCTACATACAGATGAAGCAGTTTCAAACAGCCGGCTGGTCCGTGAAGGGACCCTTAACTATCCGTTAGGATTCCATGAAGGGTCCGTGAATGGACAGTGATCCCCCGCGATGACGCAGTGAACGAAGCCACGCCCCATAAACGCCCCTTTGCGTTGTTCTAATAAGATGGTTGCAATGCTGTATAATTCCGCCAGGTGGTGCAGTGACTGATTCAGTTAACTGCAGCGCTTGCATTGTCCACACATTTTTATGATTAAATCAAGCGTGTCATTTTGGAGATATACAGTATACAGTACAGAGTACCGGTCGATGCTTTAATGCTCAGACCTTTCATGCATAAGACATCTGACCACTGCCACTCTCATATACTTTCAAAATAATGATATAAAAACATTACAATGTCAGCCGAAATGTATTTTAATGCTGCACCAGTCTGTTTTACATAAATAAATAACTCAGCTAAGTATGGGCTATAGTCATTTCATTCTTACGAGAGGTCATGAGCAATTAAGAGTGTTTTTTTTCTTTCTTGAACATAGTGTGTTACAATGTATAGCGACGCATAGTAACACGATGCAACTTCACACCTGTGGACACAGAGGCGCACATTCACAGTCAGCGAACCCCACAACTTCTCATGTGGTGAAATGCTTAAAGCCGCTGGATTGCAAGGCGATCCCGTTTAATTTGGTTTTACGCAGTTTCACGTGCTGTGTGTGAGCTTATATTGTGGATTACTACTAATAATAATAATAATATTAATAATAATAATAATAATAGTTGTAATGTAAATTAAACCCATGGGTGTCAACCATCACTAAATCAGCCAATGTCTACAGTACACTTATTATTTGCCCTACTTTCATTTGGTTTTACGCAATTTCATGTGCTGTTTGTGTGCACGAGGGGGAGAGGGCTTATATCGTGATTTGTCCTAGGTTACTAAAGCCTGGCTTACTACTACTAATAAAAAATGTTTCCATGTAACCCATGGGTCTCAATCACAAAATCAGCCAATGCTGTAATCAGATGATACAACAAATTATATACTCTGAAAATCACGTTTTGTTTGAACATGTAAATATATATATAAAAAAACAAATATAATATAGTTCAGTTTTATTAATATACTGTAACCTATGGTCCTATGCTCTTACACCGCATGTTACAGAAACTGATCAGTTGTATTAATCACATAACGCACACGTCGTAGAGGAGATCTCTCTCTCCAGGATTTGTTTAGTAATATCGGATTTATTTATATATCATTTTTAACAGCGGTTACTATCGCAAAGCAGCTTTACAGAATTAAAAGACAATGAAATAAATGAGAATTAAATGTGTGAGGAAATAAGCATGAATCAGAGTGACCAGAGTGATCAGAGGGACCAGAGTGATCAGAGTGACCAGAGTGATCAGAGGGACCCTGAGTTTCACTTCCAAGCTTAACTTTGCAGATACAGAATGTGTCGTTTTTTCAAACATGATTTTCCCAACCTGGCGTTTATACGGATTCAGTCAGATTGAATTTAGGAAAGCACCCCAAACAACCTAAAGCACAAACACACACACACTGCAGAGGAAAGCAGAGACGTGCATTCACACCTCTGACCGTCTTTTGTCTTGTAAATAAGGTATTCTTCGTGTAGGCTGGGGGGTTACATACACACACACACACACACACACCAATTTAATAACCGGACTTCATAACGTACTAAGAATGATAGTGAAAAACAATGAGGAGGCACAGTGGGAAATCTTTCAATCCCCACACGCTACGTTTGTACTGTACACTGTAGCTATGTTTGTTAATGGAGAGGTGTGTGTGTGTGTGTGTGTGTGCTCCTGGATTTATCAGTTGGCTTTAACACAAACGCATTTGCGCGCCGGCGAGTCAAAAGATCTAAAAAAAAAAAAACACAGATACGTGCTGTCTTGGCCACAGATTCGCCAGCAAGTCGCGCACCAACAATTTGTCTATTACTCTGCTAATGAAACCTTCACGTTCCGCTCTTACTGGTGGAATGTGCAATCAATGAAGATCGGCCACCAGGCTGGGCAAAATTAGCCATGAAACACTAAACTGGCCAGTGTTTCAGTTTCATTGTCCAACCCCTGTATGTCGTTAATAGTTGCCGCCCCACCCCCAGTGTGTGTGCTGCGGTGGTGTGTGTGTGTGTGTGTGTGTGAGAGAGAGAAGCGTCACATCTTATTTAAGCAAGCACTTTGATTTCAAGTACTATACTGCAGTTACTATACTGCTTTTTAATTATTATTAAAGTATCAATTTATAAAAACTTTCAAACAGTTCCTTTGTTTCCCCCGATGTGTAGACTCAAGGTCGTTCATGCCCCTTCAGTAGCTCCAAAAGGCCAGCCGTCACCCCTCTGAGCCAATCCTCCACTGCAGAGCTCTGGTTATAGAGAACAAGAGAATTTAAAATGGCCATTGTCTCAAAGTAGCTTTACAAAATCAAAAGAAAATTATAAGAAATTAAAATTATATTATTATATATAATTATATACAAATGAAATGATATTATATAAGCGAAGCATTGTAAATTAAGTTGTATTTCTAGTTGTATAAATATCATAAACAAATATTATAGCATTTATTTTTTATTCAATTAAGTATTAGTATATACTAGTTTCGTTTGTCCTTTGTGTGTTTTTATTTACTTATCTAATTATCCATATAGCTCATCGTTAGACTACATGGACTAAAATTAAAATCGGGCAGAAATTAACTGGTTTATTTGCGCAGCCCAAATGGATGCGCGACTTACCCCGTCCACCATAATTTTACATTTACCCAGAATTCCCCGTTGGGATCCGCAAATACAAAAGAGGCATGGCAGCGGGAAATTGTGGGTAAATGTAAAGTTATGGCGGATGGGGTCTATTTCTATCAGAGTCCAGTGGGTCGCGCAGGATTGTGATTCGAGCAGCGCTGCTCAAGTTGGTCCGCGCTGCACGATCCACGGGGCTGCACAAATAAACTTTGACGAAAGCGCACAGACAGAGTCGAGCGCGCACAGAATCGAGAAGTCGAGCGTGTGCTGAGAACATGTTGGGCGAGCAAGGGAGACACTGCACGCGCAGAATTGAGCTGTTGAACGCGCAGTGGAGGCACTGCACGCGCATAGAGTGCTTTGTCTGCTTGCTAAGTTTAGCTTGCAAGCTCCGGTACACCTAATCCCAACTGCAGATTAACTCTCACCCTTCTCCAAAAGAATGTTGAATTTCTCTAAATCCAGAGAATACTCAGTCAGATTCTCTCAGTAATTTTCAGAGGACACAAACACTCTTCTTATAAAAATACACTGAGCTCACAGAACTATATTGATCAGTTTCTCGGGTAGTGCAGCCGAAGTTAATAGTATTTGTAAAGTTTTAGTGTCTTTTTGAGTGAGAGAGTGAGTTTTGTGACAATGACATTATGGTGTAACTCCAGACTTGATAAACAGATGATTGCGTTCCCTAAAGTTACATCTGACTGTTTCAGGCGCTGACAGTGATTTTGAAATCGGCCAATTAAAAATAATTATTAAACTGGGAACTAAACTAACACCCAAATTTTATATAAAAAAGCCACCACTTACCCTGAATAAGAAGTTCATTAAACTGTCATCTTCATCTCCATATTGCAGTTTGCTAGCGTCAGTCCGGCGGAGGGGGAGGAAGGTTAAAACCACGTGATTGCTACTCAGCAGCTAAATTGCTGGCTTCTGTTAACGTCTTCTTGAGAACAAAGCACCATCTAGTGGTGGCGGACGGTAAATGAATAAATATGGCTTCAATGGGCGTGTTTACTGTGAAATCTGGACACGCCTTCTGGCAGGAGAAGGAAGGGGGGATTCACGACAGCCACACGGCAGCCATCCGCCAGCCATAAGCCATTCACACGCCAGTTGCCCGACCCTGGCTGTTTTGAGTTGCTACATCTGTACAAGGCCATGCTCCCAAACACACATATACACACACACACACACACACACACAGTAGATCAGATAATTTTCCTCAGCGTGTGGAAGATGTTAGGCACTGTACAGGTTTCTGAAGCTCTACAGAATGTTCTGGATAGTTTGAGGAGTTTAGATTTACCTCAGAACAACACAGAGACTCCAACAGAGAAGGAAGGAGGAGAATCCAGCAAGCTGTTACCATGGGTAAGTTTTTAAATCTTATATAATCCTTATTCTGGTAATATAAAACTAATATTAATTTATTTTTCCTCATTTTCTCACAAGCTTTTGCCAGTTTATGTGAAACATTGTCATTTAATGTCACTTACATGGTTTGGCTAGCATGTAGACAACACTGATAAATCATGCTAACATACTGCCTTATGTAGCTTAGCACAAACAGGTTAGCTCACAGGTGGCTAAGCTAATACCTTATAGTATGTAGATTATAGATGGTTGTTAGTATCAGCTGTGGTGTAAATGTTTATAAAATACTCACCCCATTTTGGATAGCTTCATGTTATGGTAGCTATTTGATTCGGTTTTTGGTTAGCTTGTGACACTGCTACATGTATCTATAATATTATTTAGCAGAAGCACTTTAGCTCCTGTTGTCTAAACATTGCAAAGGTTTGTGTTGTCTTTATGCATGGTCAAATTCAAATTCAAATTTTATTTGTCACATACACAGTCATACACAGTACGATATGCAGTGAAATGCTTATACGACCGCTCCGTGACCTTAAATAATTTTTACAAAAGGAACCTATAAAACAGATTCCAACAAAGTTACAATATATATATACATAAAATCTGAAGTATGAAAGAATGTGCTCTTGTCAGAAGTGGGATGTGATGTAATATATTGCGACTATAGTCTGTGAAAACTTGAGGTAGTTTTTTAATGAGATGAGGGGGGTGTGAAAAGAAGTCCTTGAAGTGTGCAAAATGTGCATATGTGCATATATGTGCAATGTGCATTGACATAATTGTCCGTTCTGTTGTGTGCAAGAAAATGCAAAGGTGTTTAGTCCAGTGTGTTGGTTTGATTGAGAGACCGTATCGCCTGCGGGAAGAAGCTCCTTCTCAGTCTCTCTGTATTGGCCTTGAGGGAGCGGAAGCGCTTCCCAGACCGCAGCAGAGAGAACAGTCCATTGCTGGGGTGGCTGAGGTCCTTCATGATCTTCCTGGCCTTGGTCCAGCACCGCTTGCTGTAGACAGAGTGCAGGTCAGGGAGCTCAGTTCGGATGATGCGCTCAGCTGATCGCACCACCCTCTGTAAGGCTCGTCTGTCCTGCATGGTGCTGTTCCCGAACCAGGATGCGATGTTTCCTGTCAGGATGCTCTCTATGGTGCAGGAGTAAAAGTTCCTGAGCACCTTGGAGGGCAGTCTAAAGTCTCTCAGGCGTCTGAGGTGGTAGAGACGCTGTCGGGCCTTTTTCACCACGGTGTTGATGTGACAGGACCATGATAGGTCCTGCGTGATGTGAACACCGAGGTACTTGAAGCAGTCCACTCTCTCCACTGGGCTCTCGTTGATGACGGGGGTCTGGTAGTTCCTCTCCTGCTTAGTGCTGAAGTCCACTATCAGCTCCTTTGTTTTACTGACATTTAGAAGAAGGTTGTTCCTCTGGCACCAGTTCTCCAGATTTCCAATCTCCTTCAAGTAGGCCGTCTCGTCGTTGTCAGAGATCAGGCCCACCACGACGGTGTCGTCAGCAAACTTGATGATGGTGGTGGAGCTGGTAGTGGCCGCACAGTCATGTGTGTACAGAGAGTACAGCAGGGGGCTCAGAACACAGCCCTGTGGGGCTCCAGTGCTGAGAGTGAGAGAGGCTGAGACGTGTCCACCCATCCTTACAGCCTGTGGTCTCCCAGTTAGGAAATTAGAGATCCACTGACATAGAGATGAGCTGAGTCCCAGATGCTCCAGTTTGGTGGTGAGTGTGGAGGGAATTATGGTGTTAAATGCTGAGCTGTAGTCGATGAAAAGCATTTTAACATAATTCCCCCTTCTAGTGTCTAGGTGAGTGAGTGTTGTGTGGAGGAGATGAGAGATGGCATCATCTGTGGAGCGGTTCGGGCGGTATGCAAACTGTAGTGGGTCCAGAGTGTCGGGTAGTGAAGAGATGATGAAGTCTCTGACCAGCCGTTCAAAGCATTTCATCACCACTGAGGTGAGGGCTACAGGTCGATAGTCATTGAGGGAAGCAGGATGTGGTTTCTTCGGAACAGGAACAATGATGGACTCTTTGAAGCATGTGGGGATCACCGACTGAGATAAGGAGAGGTTGAATATCTCTGTGAACACAGGTGCAAGCTGGTCTGCGCAGGCTCTGAGGACTCGACCTGAGATGCCGTCTGGTCATGCTGCTTTCCTGATGTTCACTCTCCTGAAGGCTCTCCTCACGTCATGCTCGGAGATGATGAACGCGTTTCCGGTGCTGGCAGTGACTTCCTCTCTGCAGCCGTTAGCGCCGCTAGCATTAGCAACGCTAGCGTCTTTAGCTGCAGCCTCGAAGCGAGCATAAAAGGTGTTCAGCTCGTCTGCCAGAGTCATGTCCGCGTTCGTCATACCGGATGTTGGTGTTTTATAATCCGTGATTGTCCTTAGTCCCTGCCACAGGCTCCTAGAGTCACTCTGTTGGAGTTGTGACTCTAGTTTCCTTCCGTAGCGCTGCTTCGCCTCTTTACCCGCCTTCCGGACGTTATAGGACGCAGCCTTGTACTGGTTCATGTCCCCCGATGCAAGTCCCGCGTTGTAGGCAGCGGCGCGAGATCTCAGAGCGTCACGGATGGTTTTATCTAACATTAGATGGGGAGGTGAACAGCATAGTATCATGGCACTATAATGCAAAATATATGCTGGTATGCTGTGGACCAGCATCAGTAAAGTGACCACCATACCAGCATACCAGCACCAGATCACAACATATGCTGGTATAATGTTAACCAGCTATGCTGGTCTATGCTGTTTTTTTTTAGCAGGGAGGCACACATTCACAGCAAACCCCACAACTTCTCATGTGGTAAAATGGTTAAAGTTGCTGTATTGCAAGGTGATCCAGTTTAATTAGGTTTTTACGCAGTTTCATGTGCTGTGTGTGAGAGGGAGAGAGCTTATATTGTGGATTACCACAGTAAAACAAGCAGTGTTAATATGGCAGTGTTGCTCTGTCTTTACTCCTAAGGAGTTAATTTAACAACAAGTAGTGAAAGATCCCCCCTAGTGTTGGTGAATATTAGCAGAGTTCATTTCTGCGTCGTTAACTTTACTCTGTTAAGCTCCGCCCTTCAATCTACCCTGCGAAGGTCTGAACTGCACGGGAGTTTTCTGGTCGCCATTTTCTTTTAGCTACAATCAACAGGTAAGCTTGTTTAATTAACTTACTAAAATGCAATTTTACTATTTTATCTGAATAAATGTGCTAATGTCACTGCATATGTTGTATTTTTATGCAATTTTTGTAGTTTTGTCGGAATAATTTCGGAACTTCGGGTATCGTCGTGGCAAGTTTATAAGTTAGAGAGTTGCTTTTCGTCACGTCATGCAATGCTAAAACAAATTTACTGAATTATTTGACATTTCTTTTGCTATTTTGTATGACCAATTCCTAGCTTTAACTGAGGTGACCGCAAATTTTTGCAACACTATTACTGTGGGCATATTTATTCATATGTTGGGCATTAAATCTTTTTACACTATAATCTGTGTGACTTGTCACTTCTTACAGATCATGCTGGTTAAGGTGAAACTTGGGGATGCCCCAAAATTTGTCAAGATAATTGAGCTGAGTCTGGAGGAATTTTTGACTGCTGGTAAAAAGAAACACATACTTTTATTACATTCATTTTTGTTTTTTTTTTATTATTATTATTATTATTTGTTACTTGATGAATGTCTAGTAATTTTATATGAGAATAAGTATAGTCACATGTTGCTTGTGCCTTGATGTTCAAAGTTAATCATTGCTGTGTAAAACCTTGTCTGTATAATTTCTCATAAAATTGCATGCTTTTTTTTTTTTTTTTTTAAGCATTTTTAAAGTTTGGTGTTCCATCTGTACCTGAGAATGTGAAGGTTTTTGATGAGTCAGGGACTGAGGTGGATGATGATGTTTTTGAGGATGTAGTCAGATCCTCAGTTGGAGTTCTTACCATAAAACATGGTGCAGGTTTGTATTTATTACATTACTCATTAGAAATGTAATACTACTAATTGACAACAATTCTCCATAAATATTTATCTGCAAACAGACTTGCGTTCTCCCTCTCCACAAGCCTTTCATGGGCAGTCAAATCAGTCCCTGTCTTCTTCCATCGACTCCAGTGACTCACAGGATACAGTCATTATTGAAGAAAGCTCCTGCAGTAAATAAATGAGGTTGGACGATGAAGCTAAAAAGGTGGGTATTATTATTATTTTTTGTACTTTTACATTTTGGTGGTAAAAAAAAAAGAGAAAAAGACTCATAAATGTATTTTTAAAAATGTAAATTAATTAAAAAATTTTATGACTGAAGTTTATTTGAGATTTACAAATATTTATTAATTAATTAAATTTTTTATGTTTGAGTTGGAGGAAACCATTCTTGTCCAGAAACCTGGTGGGGAGCATATAATAAATGAATACAACCGAACTAAGTCTCTGGAGGACGAAACAAGGAGAAAATTGGTTAACATCTTAACAGCTGACATGACAGAAAAAAATGGGTAATCTTCATTATCATTATCCGTTTATATTTTTTTGTTGTTTAAATTCATGGAAAGGACACTAAACATTTTTTTTTTTACTGCAGTACATCACCACCAAGGCAGGTGAAAGAAAAATATGCCAGAGGAATTGTGGCTTTGTTCCCTTACCTGAGTGACCCCTTTTCTAAAAATGGCTACGTAAGTGTCAGCTTTGAATTTTAATTCTGTGTTGGCATTTTAAATGCTGCTGATCTCACATGCCCATACTACAGGTGGTGTATTTTGCTGTTGAATTTAAAGACTTTTTATCTTTCTTTAAATTTTTTTAAGGAACATTATTATGATGGTGAAAGCGGTACTGGGTACTTAGCATGGAGGATCAAAACCATACAGAGAGGCTTAGCTAAGGAGCGACGTGCATCATTTGAAGGTACACAATGAAATTCTGAAATCTAGCTTTTGTATTTTTATGTAGCTCATTCTTTAATCTTTTACAGGAGTTTTCTTGCTAAGTTGCCTGTTTAAGGATTAACCTCATTTATTTATTATTATTATTATTATTATTATTAATTGGGCAGTGTTGAAACTTTTCAAATGCTTTGTTGTTGATCATCAGGACAAGGAACTTCTGCTGAAGCGGGGTCTGGTGGACCAACTGTAAGACGGCAGTCAGAGTTTAATCCAGAGACCACCCTGAGTGAGGATGAATGCAAGGAAGCAATTGCATTCATGAGCCATTCTTCTGATGAGGATGCCATCAAGAAGAAAATGAAATTGACATTTGACTATCGCCGCAACATGATTCTTGACCCCATGCAGTCAAGTGATGTATTGACAGTCTTTCCACGATTCAAAGACATTAAAGGCTTGGTAAAGTATTTATAATCATACTTTTTGCCAATTTAACAATACAATAAATTGTACTGATGATTAAATGTAAGTTTATTCACTGATTGCTTGAGTTTATATCCATAATGATTTGTCTGGTATTGGCTCCTGCTTTTCTGTCTCTTCTTAGATTGAGCAAGACTTTATTCTGATGTTTGGAGAAGGAGTGTCAGGCAAGCTACTGGAGAAGTGGACCACTGCATTCAAGAAAAAAGTGATTCAGCAGTGCAAAAAGCTTCCAAGCACCAGTGATTTGGAAGAACTACTGCTGGCAGCTGAAACTTCTACTGGTGACTCCGATGAATGTGTTAACATTGGTAAGATGTTTAAGATTAGGTTTGTACTTTAAATATTAATTAGAAAGATTAAGATTTGATACCCATACATTTTTAATGTTCTTTTTATTCTTTTGTTTCACTTCCAGTTTGCATTATTGATCAGATTTTGCTAACATAATGTAAATTTGTGTAAACAGGTTGGGACAGCGACCTCTCTTCTATAATACTTCTGTTGCATCTGATCCCACCTTCGGCCCAAGGCTGGAAAAGACCAGGAAAGGTGTCTGCCTCTCAAGCAGAAAAACACCTTGTTGTCTTCAAGAAGGTTTGTTTTTTTTCTTGTTTTATTTATTTTTCTGTTTTTAACATATTGGTGATGGTTCTCTTTCAATTTACTTTCTCAGAGTGGAACAAACATTGAGGAGCATCTTCGAGAAATCACAGCTGTTGCTCAGCCCTACCTCCTGGCCATGGGACCTCAGAAGAATTCAGTTCACCAGTACTTCATCGTTCTTGATCGGCATGCCATTCCATGCAAGTCAATCTCTTCTCTTGGTGCCGTTGACGAGCTATTTAAGGCACACTTTGTTTTTGGCACATCTTACAACATTATGCTAAATAACATGTACACTTTCATTCAGACTACTGTGTACAACATAGATGTTGGCAGAGTGAAGGAGAGTCCTCGTGTTGCTGAGGTTAGAGCACGGCTGCTGAGCTAGGAGCTAAGTTTAAATAGCTAAGCTTTTCTGCCCTCATGAAGTGTTTTGTTTGTCAGGCTGAGTTAAATGGTTCAAAATTGCTTCTTAGGCACTTCAGATTAGTTCATGGTTTTGTTCCTGGAAAGAATCTTCACCTTAAATGTGTAGAGGCGGGGTGTTGTTCTGTGTTTGGGACTTTTTCAGGGTTTAGAAAACATTTGAATACAAAACATCCTGAGCAAAGCGACCAGCATTTTGACCCCATTGACAACTGTGAGACTGCTGAAACAGGAGGACAAAGTAGTGCTCAAACATTTGATCAGATTGGCTCTGTTGGAGAGGTTGCCACGACATCTGTATTGTTAAAGTCAAAAAAGAGCACTTTGGATATGTGTGCATCTGCTGTTGCACAACTAAAATTTGCTGGGTCTGCTGTAAGTGGTTTTGTTTCATCTATGGAGGAAATAGTTTTTGAGATTCACAGTCAGGCTCAGGATGCAGCTTTGCTCTGTCTGTCGCCACATGACATTGCAACTAAAAGGAAAATAGAAAGTTCATTTCAAAATTTGGAAAATCCATTTACTTTGTTAAATTCGGAAGCCAAACGAAAGAGACTATTTCTCGAGAAATGGGGAACTGTTGAACCAACCGAAATAGTGCTTGGCACAAGATTTGATAGCAGGAGAAATAAAACCACTGGAACATTTGATCAAGTTGTTGTAACAGATAAGTTTTCTTATATTCCCATTTTAGAAACACTAAAGTCAATTTTACAAAATCCGCATCTTACTGATTTGTTTAAACCCAGGCATGTTCCAAAGGAAGGTGTTTATGTTGACTTAAGTGACGTGGCCCATTTTAAAAGTAATCCTTTATTTTGCACAGAAAAAGATGCTTTACAAATTCAGTTATTTTATGATGATTTCGAGACCGCCAATCCTTTGGGTTCCAAAAAAGGTATACACAAATTGGGTGCTATCTATTTTACATTAAGGAATTTTTTCCCCCATTTTTAACTCCTCACTGGATAACATTCATTTATGTGCCCTCTTTCATGCACAGGATATTAGACGGTATGGTTTTAATTCTATAATTGAGCCTCTAGTAAATTATCTAAAAGTGGTTGAGATTGAGGGGGTTAAGAATCCGGTATCTAGACATTGTGTAAGGGGTACAGTTGTTCAAGTCACAGGGGATAACCTTGGCTTACACAGTTTATTAGGATTTCTGGAGTCATTTGGGGCTCAGTATTGCTGTCGTTTCTGTGTTCTTGAGAAAGATCGCTTTCAATTTGTGTTTTCCGAAGATAATCCTGAAGTTGTACTAAGAACAACTGAGATGCATGCTCTGCATTGTAAAAAGTTACAAGATGACTCTAGACTACCTCATGTTTATGGCGTCAAACGGGTGTGTTTGTTAAATTCACTCAAGTATTTCAACACGGCAAACAATTTTGCTGTGGATATAATGCACGACATTTTAGAAGGTGTCGCTCAGCTAGAGGTAAAACTTGTTCTGCAGTACATTGTGCATAATTTTCTGAGTGCTGATGATCTTGCTGGTAGAATACATGCTTTTGATTATGGTTACAATCAGCAGAGGAACCGTCCTCCAATGGTCAAATTGTTTGGTGAAAGCAACGATTTGGGTTTAAATGCCATCCAATCTTGGTGCTTGTTGCGCAACATGCCTCTGTTATTTGGTGATTTAGTGCAGAGAGATGATAAACACTGGTATCTCTTGCTTTTACTTCTACAGATTGTTAACATTGTATTTTCACCAGTCCTAACAGAAGGCATGACCATTTATCTTAAACATTTAATAATTGAACACCACCAGCTATTCAAAAAATTATTTCCCGAAAAAAATCTGTTGCCAAATCATCACATAATGATACATTACCCACAGTGTATAAGGAAAATTGGACCAATTCTGCATATGTGGTGTATGCGTTAAGCTTTAAAAACATCACCAAAACACTAGCCAAAAAGCACCAGAATTGTATGGCAATGCACTGGGAGTCTTTTAGCCAGTACAGATTGACTCTTGGTCCAGGGAAGATGATGGAACTCAGTGGACTTAAAGGTGGCATGGACATTGCTTCTAAACTAGGGGTGAAAATATCAGAACTTGTCTATTCTGTAAAGTGGATCAAACATCATGGCACAGAGTATCGCCCTGACTTTATTATCTGTACAGAAGTAGCATGTGAGATGCCAGTGTTTTGTAAAATCAAGACTATCGCTGTGAAAGATGAAAATGTACTGCTCTGTGGAACATTGATGGAAACAATCTGTTTTGATGACCATTACCATGTATTTACGGTCAGATCTCATCCAGACCGAGTTTTAAAGGTAGTAAATGTTAACGAGCTGTTTTATTTCAAACCATTTGATCTTCAAATGAAGTATGGCACAACAGATTCTGCAATGCATATAGTGCCTTATTGCCATTTTATGCAGATGATGTTTTTCAAATATGATTTATGTGTTTAAGCCTGACAGTGTTTTAATAAATGTCTTAAATGGTACGTTGAGGTTGTTTTCTGTTCTGTTATTTCATGTATTCAATGTAAACAAACAAACAAAAACAAAAAAACACTCTAAGAGTTGACTTTGCACTGTTGCAGAGAAAAGTAGTGACCACAGAGTGAAATAATGACACTTAGAGTTATTTGATCAGCATTTTAACCTATTACAACACCAAATGGGTTTTAAAATTATACTCTCTAAGTGGGATTTTTTCACTAATAAAAATGTAAATAAACTCTACAAAAGTGAAATATTAACACCATGTGGTGTTAATTTTCACTCAGTGTTAAATTGTGGTAACACTATTTAGAGTTTATTTCCTTTAGTGTTAAATTGTAGTAACACTATCCAGTGTTGAGCATTGTTAATTTTTAACTCCAAACAGAGTTAATTTTACTCTAAACATTTAACACTATGACGAGAGTCAACTTATCACCAGTTCTGAGTGGGACCAAATACACTCGGGTCCAGTGTTAAATTGAACTCTTAAAAAGTTATTTTAACACTGCCAAATTTACAGTGTACTACTGTTACTGCTACAGCTAGTAATATTATTATTATTAGAGCCCGAGCACCGATGGTGCAAAGCCCTATTGTAACCTAAAGAATTATAATTATTATTATTATTATTATTATTATTATATTATTATGTATTCTTTGCCGTGCCTAAAGAACTGTTAATTTGGGTACCTGAACATGCACGAAAACTCACCAAACTTTCCAGTAAATTCTCCCCCGGCGAAAAAGTTCGTCTGAAACTGTCGCCGTGAGTAGGCGTGGCCAAATGACTCAGCAGCGCCCCCTGGAATGAGATCTGGGTCCCTGTAAGTCCTACAGACATGAAATTTGGTAGACTGATGTATCTTCTCGGCACGAGAAAAAAAGTCTACTACAGGTATCCTCTAAAGTCAACAGGAAGTCCGCCATTTTGGAAAAACTGCAAGATATTGCATTTCGCACATCTCGTATTTTGACGAACTCCTCCTAGGGGAATTGCACGATCAACCTCAAAATCTCTCAGGTGCCTCTTAAGGGATCAAGGACAAAAAGTTATCAAAAGCTTTTGTCTGGGTCACATGCTCTGGCTGTGGCATCGCCACTAATTTGACCCTCCCCCGTCGCACAGGAAATGGATGTATTTTTGCCTCTTTCTCCCAAACACTTCGTCCAATTTGGACAAAACTTGACAGCATCACTGAGATTCACACTTTCTACTCGTTGTCATGCCAACATGATAACTCGGTCATAGCACCACCAACTGGTATGAGGAAATTATTGGTTTCTACCTATTTTTGACCGTAGTTCTGCTCAAATTCAAGGACGACATCACAGACAACATGCAAGAGGTCAGTGTACAGCCCGCATGGACTGCACCGCGTGCGAGGGCCCGCTCATTGCTGCTTGCAGCTTTAATTATTATTATTATTAATTTTTGTAATGTCAATTAAACCCATGGGTCTCAACCGTCACTGAATCAGCCAATGAAATTTTTGCCCTAATTTCATTTAGTTTTATGTGATTTCATGTGCTATTTGTGTGTGCGTGTATGTGTGTGTGCGAGGGAGAAGCTTATATTGTGATTTGTCCTAGGTTGCTAAAGCCTGGCTTACTACTACTAATAAAACATATTTCAATGTAAGCCATGGGTCTCAATATTACAACAAATTATATACTCTGAAAATCACGTTTTGTTTGAACATGTAAATATATACAAAAAAAACAAATATAATATATCTCAGTTTTATTAATATACTGTAACGCTCCTATAGTCTTACACCGCATGTTGCAGAAACTGAGCAGTTGTATTAATCACATACCGCACATGTCGTTTATTGTAAGGTATTTGTGTCGTACGGGAGATCTCTCTCTCACACACACACACACCACGCACAGGCTCCAGGTTTTGTTTAGTAATATTGGATTTGTTTATATATCGCTTTTAACAGCGGTTACTATCGCAAAACAGCTTTACAGAATTAAAAGACAATTAAATAAATTAATTAAATGTGTGAGGAAATATGCATGAATCAAAATGATCAGAGTGACCCTAAGTTTCACTTCCAAGCTTAACTTTGCAGATACAGAATGTGTCGTTTTCTCAAACATGATTTTCCCAACCTGGCGTTTATATGGATTCAGTCAGATTGAATTTAGGAAAGCACCCCAAAGAACGTCTCAGGTTACTTAGCTGTAACAAGATGCTGCGTGAAAACGCTATGGGAACATCTCTTGGTTTCCGGTTGTGAAGCCTGTATATGTCAAAACCACCGAATACTTCGGCTTATAACCTCTGCCAGGCATGACGTCACTGAATAAGGTCCACCTGCAGGTTATAAATTGGAGTGAACCGGAAACATACTCAGGTCAATTTTGTCTGAAGGACATCCAGGCACGCCAGCAGTATGAAACGCAGCATCTCGTTCCCGCTTTATCAGGGAACAGGGTTACAGCTAAGTAACCCGAGACGTTCCCTTTCAAAAGCTACACTCGATGCTGCGTGAAAACGCTATGGGAACGAGAATACCAATGCCGCCACACTGCAAGTGTCTGGACCCCCAGGTTGTGTAGCGTGTGCGCACAATAGCCAAGGAGGTCTCAGACATAGCTCTGGGATGCTGACTCAAGGATCCACGAGCCCGGAGTAGCATTGACATCCGGACTATAAAATCTAACAAACGTGTGTGGAGAGGACCAGCCTGTCTCATCACACACCTGCTGCAGGGGGACGCCTCTTGCCAGAGCAATTGATGAGGCAATCCACCTGGTTGAATGAGCCCTGATTCCCAGAGGCGAAATGTGACCACGTGCCTCATAGGCTAGGGCAATAGCCTCACCCAGTGTGACAGAGTCTGTCTAGTGGTGACTGCCCCCCAGTTGCGACCCCCATGGCAAATAAAGAGCTGCTTTGATTTACACCACAAGCTGGTGCGGTGAACATAAATCCGAAGTGCACGTATTGGACACAGTAAGTGGAGTCTTTCCTGCTCTGGAGCTATAAAAGGCGGAGAACAGAAGGCTTCGATGCATGGTCGAGAATGGAACCTTGGGAAGATAGTTCGGGGGAGGATGCAGAATAGCTTTGACTAGCCCAGGGGCAAAGTCTAGGCAGGATGTGGAGACTAACAGAGTCTGCAGATCACCAATCCTCTTCAAAGAAGTAATAGCCATAAGAAAACCATCTTAAGAGACAGAAGCCTGACAGGCGCTGACTCTAGTGGTTCAAAAAGGTTGTCAGCCAGGCCTTTGAATACGCTAGCTAAGTACCATGAAGGGACCATCGCTCTAGTGGGCGGCCTCAACCGTTTAGCTCCACGAATAAAATGGGCAGCTAAATGGTGCTTTTCCACAGAAACTCCATTGGTCAGAGCGTGCCGAAATAGCGGCTATGTATGTTCTAAGAGTACTAGGGCATAAACCAGAGGACAACTTTTCTTGCAGAAACTCCAGCACTGAAACAATCTGGCAGTGGACTGGGTCTACATGCTTAACATGCACCAACTTTCAAATACACTCCATTTGAGGGCATAAGTTCTTCTAGTGAAGGGAGCCCTGGTACTTGAAATGGTTTCAATTACGCTGGCTGGAAGACCAGCATGTCTTAGTTGGTCCTCTTCAGGGGCCAAACGTGAAGGTTCCAGAGCTCGGGCCAGGGATGAAATATTGTCCCGTGCGCCTGAGACAGAAGATCCCTCCTCACTGGAATCACCCAGGGTGAGCCGTTGAGGAGATATATTAGATCCGAGAACCACACTCTGGTCGGCCACTGGGGTGCTATCGATAAGAGGCGCAACCCTGTTGACGGACCCTCGCCAGAACTCCTGGGAGCAGAACTATCAGAGGAAATGCATAAAGGCATAATCTGGGCCACGTGTGGGCCACGGCGTCCAGACCCAGGGGAGCTGGAGGAGTCAGAGTAGTAAAGGGGGTGGAGTTTCCAGTCCCCATGTGTCACAGCTTGTCTGGATAGCAAGTCCACTCCTACATTCATGTGCCCCGGAATGTAAATCGCTCTGAGGGACAGGCACTTGTCCGGTCTCCAAAGCAGAACCTGGTCCACCCTTGCGATTTATTTACAAGACTACTACAGTATTGTCCACCCGCACTAGGACATGGTAGCCTCTCAACTGCTGGAGGAAGTGTTTCAGGGCCAGAAACAGAGCCATCATTTCGAGGCAATTGCTGTGCCATGCGAGAAGATGACCTCTCCAGCTTCTTTGTGCTGGACGGCCATCCAAGACCGCTCCCCAGCCCGTGAGGGAAGCGTCTGTCGTTAGCATCTTGCGACGACAAGACGGACCTAAAGTGGGACCCAAAGTCAGAAACCGGTGTCTGAACCACATAGAAAGGGTACGAAGCCCCACCGCGTAACCCATATTAGTCTCTGGGGATTGGCCCTTGAGTGAAATCCCCTGGCTCTTAGCCACAACTGACAATGCCCTCCTGTGCAGAAGGCCCAAAAGTATCACCGTGGATGCAGCTGCCATGAGACCTAAAGATCTTTAAAAGTGATGGAGTCATTTTCTGGCCTAGCTTGATTTCCTTCAGGGTGTTGGAAGATGGGTTTGACACAAGTGGGAAACAGCTGTGCCCACCTTGTGATCGAATCCCATGTGACACGAACAGGAAAGAGAACGCCTTTCGTGGCGTTGAGTCTCAATCCTAAAGAATGGATATGAGCTAGGATGACATCCTGATGTCAAAGTGCTAGCTATTAAGACTGAGCTAGGATCAGCCAGTCGGCTATACAATTCAGAATACGGATGCCCTGGAATCATAGAGCCAGAGCTGCATCCGTGCATTTTATATGTGCGGGGTGACAGGGCTAGGCCAGATAGAAGGACCCGATACTCGTAAGCTTCGCCCCCGAAAGAAAACCTCAGGAACCTCCTGTGTTGTGGCAATATTTCTATATGAAAATATGCGTCATTCAGGTTGACTGTCACAAACCAAACCTCTGGTTGAATTTGAGAACAATCATTTTGGCTGTCAACATTTTGATGTTCAGCCCAAGAAGATGTAAAATTGGACGCAACCCCCCATCTCTCGTCTGGCAGGGGAACATGCTCTATGGCCCCTTTTTGCCAGCAAACAAATTCTGTAACTGCCAAGTCAGCAGATGTGCTCGCTCCGGTTTCATGGACGTGAAGACCACGCCATTGAAAACGCGGAGAACGATGTGCAACGGAGGGGTTGTTAGGTGTCCGGCATCCTGAAACAAGGGAGGAAGGAACCGAGTACCTAACATTTCGCTGAAGACCGCTGCTTCCCGAAACACCAGTGGTGGCGGAGATTAGACAACGGCCCCCCAGGGAGAAGTCTTTATCCCTTATTGGAATTTATTACATGTCCCGTGAGATTAAATCACAGATGTTGCTCTGTGGCGACCGCGGCAGCCATAGAACGGTCGATAGCACGGGCCGTCTGCTTGGTGGCACAGAGAAATAAATCTGTGGCTAGGCACCATCAACAGACTTGCCAGTTATCAGAACTCTTAGCAGGTGAGCTTGGTATGCCTGCAAAACTGCCATGGTGTGCAGAGTAGCACCAGCCTGACCCGCTGCCTGAAAAGCTTTCCCCACCAACGAAGATGTTAGTCTACACGGCTTGATGGGCAATATGGGCTTTTTCAGGGAGGATGAGCTCCCAGGAGAGAGATAGCTCGCAAGCGTCTCTTCAATCTGGGGTATCATCATAAAACGGGATGAATAAGGCTTATTTCATGAAAGAGTTAACTTGTCATGGAGGTTGCCAAAAAAAAAGGGGGGGAGGAGACCTCGTTGAGGCCCCTCCCCTGGCCACCCGACAGAAACCTGTCGTCTAACTTTGAGCGCTTGGGGATTTTTTTATTTTATTTATTTATTTATTATTATTTTATTCCTTTTATTTATTTTTTATTTTTTTTGCGGTGAGAGAGGAAATCTATTCGGCCCCTTCACAAAAAGCGCCGGAGCGCGTTTGAGAAGCGGACGCTAAACACTTCCTGATCCGGCGAGAGCGCGAGAGAAAGAGGGAAATCCCATCTCATGCGCGTCTGCCCGATCGACACGCTATGTCCATGGAAGCAAGGGAGGAATCACTTCCGTCTGCTCACAAGAAGCGCCGGAGCGTGCTTGAGAAGCAGATGCTAAACACTTCCTGATCCGGCGAGAGCGCGAGAGAAAGGGGGAAATCCAGTCTCATACGCACGCAAGCCCCAGGAATGTGCCGCAGCTCGTGGTTTCTCTTTAAAGAAAGCGAACCGCGTGTGAAGTGTCTTAATAGAGAGATACAATACTTGCACCTTCCTTGAAACCCAAGCACTCGTGGAAGTCGTTTAGATCGCCCTCCGAAAGAAAATCACACCGAGGCACGCATCTCTCCAACCAACTCTTGCCATTACCGGTAAGTAAAGTTTTTCTTTCCTACCGTGATTCTGTTGCACACACACACGCAAACACAAAGCGGTCCTGAAGACAAAAAGATCTGAGGATGTTTCCGGTTCACTTCTATTTATAACCTGCAGGTGCACCTTATTCGGTGACGTCATGCCTGGCATGCATAGTTTTGCGATGTTCCCATAGCGTTTTCACGTAGCATCGAGTGTAGCTTTTGAAAGGGAACCTAAAGCAAGAACACACACACACACACACACACACACACACACCCACTGCATACACTGAGATTCTTGATACATGACAAATACACAAAGTGCTGTCTTGGCCACAGATTCGCCAGCAAGACATGCACCAACAATTTGTCTATTACTCTGCTAATTAAACCACACACTCCGGAATGTGCAATCAATGAAGCTTGACCACTAGGCTGGGCAAATTTAACCATGAAACACTAAACTGGCCAGTGTTTCAGTTTCATTGTCCAACCCCTGTATGTCGCCCTTTTAATAGTTGCCGCCCCTCCTCCCCCAGTGTGTGCACTGCGGAGGTGTGTGTGAGAAGCATCATATCTTATTTAAGCGAGCACTTAGATTTCAAGTACTATACTGCAGTTCACCGCGCCCCCCCCCCCCGCCCCCACCCCCACCAAGAAGCACAAGCAAATAGCACCATGTAAGTCAGTACATTCTCTGTTGAAGTTTATCCCCTTCCACTTCTCCTAAGTTTGTCTTGGTTCTGTTGATGTACTTTTTAAAACCCAAACATAATACTTATTTATTTTATAGCTCATTATTTTTTGACTATTTAAAACAAAGTTGTCTCATATTTTAGCCCATTGATTTAGTTGGTTCAAGTACTTTTTTTATCAAAACAAATTGACCTAACAATACCCCAACAATTAAAACACACAAACATGATGTAGGGTCAGGCAGACCCTCAACTAAGAGCAAACACTTGATCACATTCCAGAACCTCTTCTCCAGACATCATGGTGCCATCCCGATAACCTTATCTCATTCGGGAACATAAAGGAGAGGTTGTAAAACTAAGATGCTGGATCTTAACCAGGCATGGGACAGGAAGTTTGCTGGGCTTGAAGCTACACTAAAGCCAGATGCCTCAAACTAGACCTAAAACCATTGTGTAAATTGGCGATCCTGTAAACAAAGCAGACAGTTTTACAGCTTCACCCCGAGTTGGGGGGGGGAACCACCAAGTCACACTTTGAACATCTCAGTGACCCCAGGACACATGCGTTCTCCAAATGGCTTTCAAAGAACAAAGAGGAATACAGCAGAGACACTATTTAAGCAATCTTTAATGGTGCCAGTAGGATAAAAATGCTAGAAACATATATTCAGTATGTTTTATATCTCTGTGTTATGTTTGTTTATTCTACATAACTTTTAAAGGTATAATTAGCATTTACAAACTGTTTATTGAACAAAGCTATAAATGAGTGTGTAAGATAGGGGATGTGTGGTATCGATTGAAAGCTTATATTATTCAAACAACAGTAGTGTACACGGAAAATTGGTTGCATGAACAAGAGCTCATGTAAAATTACTTTATAAAGGTAATTAAAAGTGTAATCGGCTTGGCCCCACGTGACAGCCGTAAACCCGGCCTAATGTATGCACAAAAGGGGGAACCAGAGGCGTGGCTAAGCCCCGCAACCACATCCAATTGGACCAACCATCCATGGGACGGACTGACACACAGGGACAAAACTCAGTGTCCAGACTCATCCAAACACGTTCTTTCCTCGTTCTTACGACATTCTTGCGTCGTTCTTTCGTCACGTCGTCATCATGACCATCTGAAGGAAGCAAGTGCGCCGCTCGGGCTTCCGCCCTTGCGAGCGCTACGCCGACTTTGCTGACATCATCCGCTCTCCGGGAACCTTCAATGAGACTTTGTGCCAGAACAGCAACGAAAAAACCCACTGAAGAAGTTCCAGAGCATGCCATCGGTAAACCAGACAACCAAGCCTCACCGAAGGGCTTTCCAGAAAGACGTCATTTCAACCACAGCACCAACCAATCAGCAACGTTGTGATTACCTTCACCGGAGGCGAACCATGAGAACGAAACGTACCGCAAGTATACAAACAAAGCTGCATACCTTGCTGAAAATGGTGCTCGTTTCATACCTAAACCGGAAGATTGAACCCAAGACTCAGCTCTTGTGACTTGCTTCCATCTAGTACTAGATGAACTTCCTTAAATTTCACCCTGCAACCGTTGGTATGTTTGTGTGTGTGTGTGTGTGTGTGTGTGTGTGTGCGTGTGTTCAAGTAGCATAGCTTCATGTATCGTAGATTAGTTCAAATAAATTCTTGTTTCTTTATAAAGAACGTGGGATAAACAGAATTGGTAAGTTACACTAAATCATACTAAACGCTGGTCGGCTAGTTGATAAAGTGTACGCTATAAATTTTAATTAAGTTTAACAAAATTAACTCGAATCCTTAAAGATTCGATTCACCTCTGAACCAGAGCTGAAACCCTACATAAATGGCGGACAATGCGTTGAGCATTGTCTCCCCATTAAAAAAAAAATAATAAATTATTATTATTATTCAAAGTTAAAACAGTAATTTGTATAAAACAGGTGAATTGAAGGTGTATCACCAACTGCTTATCATCTCTGTTTATTATTATTAAAGTATCCAATTTTTAAAAACTTTCAAACACTTTTTTTGTTTCCCCCCGATTTTATGCCCCTTCAGTAGTTCCAAAAGGCCAGCCATCACCCCTCTGAGCCAATCCTTCACTGCAGAGCTCTGGTTAAAGAGAACAAGAGAATTTAAAATGGCCATTGTCTCAAAGTAGCTTTACAAAATCAAAAGAAAATTATAAGAAATTAAAATTATATTATATATAATTATATACAAATGAAATGATATTATATAAGCGAAGCATTGTAAATTAAGTTGTATTTCTAGTTGTATAAATATATAACCAAATATTATAGTATTTATTTTTTATTCAATGAAGTATTAGTATATACTAGTTTCGTTTGTCCTTTGTGTGTTTTTATTTACTTATCTAATTATCCATATAGCTCATCGTTAGACTACATTGACTAAAATTAAAATCGGTCACTTTACTTATAAACCTTTATTTACAACGCTTCAAATCGGTCGCTTTACTTATAAACCTTTATTTACAACACTTCGGTTATGCGGTCGATAGTGCCAGCTGATAGAGAAGGAACGGCCAATCAGAAGTTAGATCCCTGACTCACGCATCTAAAGCAGTTATTGTTAATGAAACTATCACAGATCAGGAGTTTGATATATTATGTTTAACAGAAACCTGGATTAAACAGGATGAGTATGTAGCTTTAAATGAAGCTTGTCCTCCTGGATACAGCTACATACACCAGCCTCGGCTAACTGGTACAGGAGGAGGCGTTGCTGTTATTTATAACAATAATCTGACTATCATACAAAAACACAGATTTAAATTTAATGCATTTGAAGCTCTCTATAGTAACAAAGTCAGCTCAGTCGATCACGCTAATCATCATTTACAGACCCCCAGGGCTGTACTCTGTGTTTCTATGTGAATTTGCAGATTTCCTCTCAAACCTTGTTGTTTCTGTAGACAAAGTGTTAATTGCTGGAGACTTTAAAATTCATTTTGAGAATCCGGAAGACCCTCAGAAGACTCTCTGAGAACAGCATTTATGTCCATACTGGACTCTGTAGGAGTAGGACCCACTCATAAAGCAGGTCATACTTTGGATTTAATATTATACTTCGGATTAAGTATAGAAAATATAACCACAATTCCACAGTCTGAAGTTATCTCAGATCACTATCTTGTCTCGATTAAAGCGCGTCATAGTAATAATGTATGCACAGCACCGCACTACAACCTTAAATGTACATTTACATCAAATACCACACAGAGCTTTATCAATAATCTCCCAGAGTTATCAACTTCGATTGGATCGCCATCTGACTTCACGGAACTCGATCAGGCGACTGAATATCTAGAGTCAACACTTCGTTATAGCTTTGATAATGTAGCTCCAGTTAAAAGGAAAATGATTAGAGATAAGAAACTTGCTCCTTGGTATAATGACCACACACGCACTTTAAAACAGACCGCTCGAAAATTTGAACGTAAATGGCGGCAAACTAAATTGTTAGTATTCCAAATAGCTTGGAAGGAGAGCATCCTGAACTATAAAAAAGCTCTCAGGGATGCTAGATCAACGTATCTCTCCACTTGTCGGGGATTTTTAAGTCCTCTACATATTATGTTAATACTGCATTGTTAACTTTAGACACTATCAATGTATATCAATAAATAATAGAATCAAAGAACAAACCAAACTTCGTAGATCTGGATGAAGTAAGCAGGATTTATTGCAGCAATAAAGTTAAAAAATGAGCCATACTCCAATGCATAAGTGGCACCCAAGCATCTCCCAGAGTAAACTGACTCAACAGGTACAAGCATATTCCTTATATACAGTTTCACAAGAGGGGAGGGGCAGACTCGCTCCTCCTACAATTTTTTATTCTCCATAATCTGGTTTTTGCTATATTTTGACTCCTATTATAATACTAATCTTGATACAATTTGTTTTCCATTATCTATAAATTTCTTTAATTTGGCCTATAAAAAAATTTGTAAGGCAATTTACCTCAATATCTGACTCCCAGTTTGTTGTTATTACGTTATACACCCCATTTATCTGACTCCTACATTTCCGGGTTGGTCTGACAGTTCTAAAGGACAGACCATGGATAAGCATCTTATGTATTATTTGTCAATGTTGTTGTCTTTTATTTTGGTTTATGTATACAGCCATATCTTTTTATTTCATTTTCTATTATGCTTATGTATCTTATTTTACTGTGTTACAGCCAATTGTGTTTATTCAAACAACCTCAGCGTCTCTCTGGATAGCTCAGACAGTGACTCTGAACCTCCGGTCAATACTCGGGGCCCCCGTGAATGTCGTGCACTTTCAAGAAAATGGGTCTACTTGTGTCAGAGACAACGACTTGGGCCCTAGCCCTGCCACACGACGGCATGCACCCATTCCTTACCCCCAAGTACCTATGCCCATGGGGTTAGAGTGTAGCACCGAACCAATGCCAACTTACCATGATATCGCTTCTTAGAATGACCCAAGGGCATCTGTAAGCCCACAAACTTGTGGAAGAGCTGGCGTTGGCACTCAGAACGCTCCTGTTCCTGCGCCACCTGTAAACGGCCCGCTGAAGACGGGCGTGTTTCTACTTATGTGCCTCTTGTTGAACTTCCTTTGGCGGTCATTCTTGCTCAAAGAGTATTGACTCCTAACTGATATACTTTAAGCTTACCCAAGTCTCCCATGTTCTATGTATTTTTGTTTTGGGGCCTTATATTTTGTAAGCGTTAGTTTGTGATTAAACTAAGTATATTTAAACTTTACTTTTGTCTGTGTCTTTGTGTTTAACTAGGTACATGCATTCTGTACACGCTGTTCCAATGTGTGCTATTACATCACTATGTCCTGTTACATCATCATTAATATTTATGCTCACAAAATGACATAGTTAGTAATTATTTGAGTCTTATTAGTGGTGCTTGCGAAGGCGAAACACTACTATTAACACTACTATCTCACAGGCTTATTATTCCCTTTTTTTTCTTTTTCCGTACAAAAGTTTGGCACGTAACTACAGTCGTGGCCAAAAGTTTTGAGAATGACACAAATATTAGTTTTCACTAAAAATTCGACTGGGCATGCTCTCAATCAACTTCTGGGCCAAATCCTGACTGATAGCAACCCATTCATTCATAATCACTTCTTGGGGTTTGTCAGAATTAGTGGGGTTTTGTTTGTCGACCTGGCTCTTGAGGATTGACCACAAGTTCTCAATGGGATTAAGATCTGGGGAGTTTCTGTCAAGTCTGCCATTCTAACCCAATCAGCCTGAAATAATGATCTCCACCCTTGTGCTTGTCAACATTCTCTCCTGAGTTAAAATTTAGGCATTTGGCAGACGCTCTTATTCAGAGCGACTTACAAAAAGTGCTTTAAAGTTTACATTACTGGATAGATACTTACACTGGGTTAACTAGGTCAATAACTAAGTGCGATTAGTCTAACACAACTGGGAAGAGGTTTTTTTTTTTGGGGGGGGTTGGTTAGTCCTGTAAGTACTGGAGAAATAGATAAGTTTTGAGTCGTTTAAAGATAGTCAAAGTCTCTGCTGTATGGACATCTAGAGGAAGTTTGTTCCACCACCTAGGTGCCAGAATAGAAAAGAGTCTGGATGAATGCCGCCCTCGATCCCTGAGAGATGGTGGGACGAGGCGAGCAGTGCTGGAGGATCGGAGGGAACGCGGCGCAGTCCGTGGTGTGATTAGAGCAGAGAGGTAAGTGGGTGCTGGGCCATTTTTAGCTTTGTAGGCAAGCATCAGTGTTTTGTGGGCAGCTACAGGAAGCCAGTGCAAGGAGCGGAGGAGTGGGGTGGTGTGGGAGAACTTGGGAAGGTTGAAAACGAGACGTGCTGCTGCATTCTGGATCAGTTGCAGAGGACAAGTTGTGGACAGAGTCAGGCCAGCCAGGAGTGAGTTGCAGTAGTCCAGTCTTGAAATAACAAGGGACTGAACAAGCACCTGAGTAGCCTGTGAAGAAAGAAATGGGTGGATTCTTCTGATATTGTAAAGAAGAAATCTACAAGAGCGAGTAAGGTTAGCAATGTGTGGGGAAAATGACAGATGATTGTCCACGGTTACCCCAAGATTGCAGGCAGTGGCTGAAGGAGTGATTTTATTGTTGTCCAGGGATATCACAAGATCTTGACCTGGGGATGAGTCACCAGGAATGAACAACAGTTCGGTTTTACTCAGATTGAGTTTCAGCTGATGAGCTGCCATCCAGGATGAGATGTCTGCCAGACATGCCGAGATCCGCGTGGAAACCTGAGTGTCAGAGTGAGGAAAGGAGAAAACAAGTTGAGTGTCATCTGCATAACAATGGTATGAAAATCCATGTGATAATATGCCCTTACCAAGAGACCGGGTATAGAGGGAGAACAGAAGAGGACCAAGTACTGAGCCCTGCGGAACACCAGTAGAGAGTCTACATGGGGCAGATGTAGATCCCCTCCATGTCACCTCATACGACCTATCTTCTAGGTAAGAAGCAAAACCATTGCCACACTGTTCCACAAATACCAAGGCTTGTGAGAATATATAATAGGATCTTGTGGTTCACTGTGTCAAATGCAGCTTTCAGGTCCAGGAGGATCAGGACAGATGACAGTTTAGCAGATCTAGCAGCATGGAGCTTCTCAGTGACTGACAGAAGGGCAGTCTCTGTGGAATGTGCCACCTTGAATCCAGATTGGTTGGGATCATTAAGGTTATTCTGTGAGAGATAAAGAGACATTTGGTTATAAACAGCCCGTTCAATAATTTTGGAAATAAAAGAGAGAAGTGATACCGGACGATAGTCGTTAACTTCTGATGGGTCCAGGCAGGGTTTCTTGAGGATGGGAATAACCCTTGCTTTCGTAAAAGCAGCAGGAACATGACCAGATGATATGGAATGGTTGATGATGGTTGTGGTGAAGGGAAGGATGTCTCGTGTGATGGCCTGGAGCATTGTGGAAGGGATTGGGTCTAAAGAACAGGTGGTGGGGTTAGATGACGAGATGATCTGCTGAATCTCATCAGATGACAGGTTGGAGAATTCTGCTAAGGGAGGGAAGGGAAGTTCCTGAGGTTCTGCTGTAGGAGTTTGGTTGGGAGCGAAGGACTGGCGGATTGCTGCAATTTTCCCATCATAGAATGTGGCAAAATTGTCAGCAGTCAGAGAGGAAGGGGCAGGAGGAGTCGGTGAGTTGAGTAGTGAGGAGATGTTGTTAGGGAGTTTGCCAGGATCATGTGCAGAGGCTTCCAGCTTTTCTCTGTAGAATGCAGTTTTGGCAGAAGTCACGCCACATGAGAATTTGGAGAGAATAGTCTGATAAGAGACAAGATCGGCATCAAGCTGCGATTTCTTCCATCTTCTCTCTGCAGTTCTTAATTCTCTTCTGTTGCACAGTACATCAGATAGCCAAGGAGCAGGACAAGACGTCTTCCTTGGTGTAGATGACAGCAGGCAAAGGAGCTCTATGGATGAGGAGAGAGAAGAGAGGAAAGTTTCAGTCACAGCCTCTAGTGGTAGAGAGGAGAAGGAATCTGGGTCTGGGAGGAATTATAGGGTGCATGAAGACATAGAGGAAGGGGAGACAGAGTGAAGGTTTCTGCGGGTAAGAGAGAAATTTTGGTGGTTAGTTTTACACAGAATAGGAAGGGTTATGGTGAAGGATACCAGGTAATGATCAGATTTATGAAGGGGAATAGTAGTGAGATCTGTGACTGGGGAAGGGCGGCAAAAGACGAGGTCAAGAGAATTCCCTGCCTTGTGTGTGGGAGGGCAACTGTTTAGAGTTAAAGAGAAAGAGTTAAGGAGAGGGAGAAGGAAAGAGGATTGGAGTTTGTCAGAGGGGAGGTTGAAGTCTCCTAGAACATTGAGAGGAGTGTTAGCGGAAGGAAAAAGACTAAGAAGCATGTCCATTTCATCCAGAAAGTTTCCTAGAGAGCCAGGTGGACGGTAGATAACTAAGATGTGAAGGTTAATTGGAGAGTTAACTGCATGAAATTCAAATGATGAAAAACTGTGATGAGACAGGTCAATAGGTGAGAAGGACCATCTCTTAGACAACAGCAGACCCGCACCACCACATCTGCCAGTTTCTCGTGGAGAGTGAGAGAATATATAGGCAGAGGATAGGGCAGCCGGTGTAGCAGTTCTGAGGAGATATTCAGGTCTCTGTTAGTGCCAGAAAGTCAAAAGAGTAATGGGTAGCTAGGGCTGAGATAAAATCTGCTTTCTTTACAGCAGATTGGCAGTTCCAGAGCCCACCTACCACCAGCGCAGGACAATGAGACAGTACTGGAGGGTAGATGAGGTTTCTGGGAGATCTGCCTCTGCTGTGTGAGTAAAAGCATCTTGGTCTGTGAGAACTGACAGAGATAGGTTGAACACACATCCTCCTACACAGAATGAGATATTTGTCTAAAAAATGTGAATTCCTTACTAAATAAGAATTTATCTCTTTTCTATGTTCTCTCTTTCAATTCTATGTACACTTGCTATCTGTCACGGACTAACCGGAGATGAAGCAGAAGACTTAGCAGTTAGCCCTGTAGCGTGGATGGTAAACCCAAACGCGGAAGTAGCGCGAGTAGGCAGGATAACCACGCAAGTTATTCTTAGAACTCTCCCGAAGCGAGAGCAAGAGTTTACACAAATAAACCCGCGTTCTAAATACACACACCCAATCAGAAGCGATAACCCAAGAAAGTGAGTACTCACGTTTGGACGAGCGAGGCGACGGCGATAGCACGGGCATAACTCAATGACTGAGCGATGTGATGCGTCATCTTGTTTCCTTTTATGCTTCCTGATACCCGACCGTATTACTTCCGGGTCCTAGTGCCGGTCGTGTTATGAGTGTGCATGACAGTACCCCCCCGTCCAGGACCGACTCTCGACGGTCCTGGGGTGGAGGATACCCGACGACGGTAGTCCCGGATGAGTTCGGGGTCTAAGACGAACCGAGCCGGAATCCAAGATCTCTCCTCGGGACCGTAACCTTCCCAATCCACCAGGTACTGGAGCCCTCTGCCCCGAGGACGTGAGTCAAGGATCCGGCGAACGGTGTAGGCGGGACCACCCTCAATCATACGGGGAGGAGGAGCAGGGTGGGTGGGTGGAACCATAGGTGAGGTGGTGAAGGGTTTGAGCTGGGAGGTGTGGAATACCGGATGGATCCGGAGCGCCGCAGGCAGCTGGAGCCGGTAGGTGACAGGGTTAATCCGGAGGTTGATGCGGTATGGTCCGATGAATCTGGGTGACAGTTTCCTTGACTCAGTCTGCAGGTGTAGGTTTTTTGTTGAGAGCCATACCTTATCACCTACTTGGTACATTCGTCCCGGTGGGTGTCGACGGCGATGTTGCAGGGTGTAGCGGCGATTGGCCTTTTGAATGGCGTGGTTTGCTTGTCTCCAAAGCCGTCGACACCGGCGAACCAACTGTTGGGCCGACGGCACTTCCACCTCCGGTTCCTGATGATCGAACATCGGAGGTTGGAAGCCGTAGCATACCTCAAATGGGCTTAGGTTGGTGGCAGAAGATAGGTGGAGGTTGTGTGACAGTTCAGCCCAAATGAGGTAGCGGGCCCAGGAGCACTGGCGATCAGCAATAAAGCATCTCAGGTAGCGCTCCAGTTGTTGGTTGGTTCGCTCCGTCTGACCGTTAGTCTGTGGGTGGTAACCGGAGGACAGACTGCAGGTGGAATTGATCAGACGGCAGAAGGCCTTCCAGAACCGGGACGTGAACTGGGGCCCCCTGTCCGAGACGATGTCCTTTGGGAACCCATGCAGGCGGACTACGTGCTCTAATATCAGCTCAGCGGTCCTTTTAGCTGACGGGAGTCCGGAGAGGGCCACCAGGTGAACAGCTTTGGAGAACCGGTCGACGATGGTGAGGATGGTGTCCTTTCCTTCCGAAACCGGCAGGCCCGTGATGAAGTCAACGGCAATGTGTGTCCAGGGTCGGCGGGGAACCGGGAGTGGTTGAAGTTCCCCGGGTGATGGTCTGTTGCTGTCCTTGGACCTGGCACACACTGGGCACGCCTGGACGAACTCATCTACGTCCTTCTTCATACTGGGCCACCAGAAAGCACGTTGTACAAACAGTAGGGTCCGCCGTCTCCCGGGGTGTCCTGAAAGGGGGGAGGAGTGTCCCCACTGGAGCACTTCGGCCCTGATGGCGTTGGGGACGTAGAGTCGGCCAGGCGGCACACCTGCTGGTGCGGTCTCCGTAGCTTGTGCCTGGCGAACCCTCGTCTCCAGGTCCCACCTGAGCGGTGCGAGGATCTTGGTGGCTGGTAGTACAGGCGCGGGGTCCGCCCGGGGGACGTCTTCCTCGTGTTGTCGGGAGAGGGCGTCGGCTTTGGTGTTCTTGGACCCCGGGCGGTATGACAGGTGGAAATTGTAATTTTCAAAGAATAGTGCCCATCGCGCCTGTCTGGGGTTCAGCTGTTTTAACGTGCGGATTGTAATGAGGTTTTGGTGGTCGGTCCAGACGATGAACGGCTCTCTGGCGCCCTGGAGCCAGTGTCGCCATTCCTCCAAGGCCCACTTTATGGCCAGCAGCTCGCGGTCCCCTACTCCGTATCGCTGCTGAGTGGCGTCAAATTTCTTGGAGAAAAAACTGCAGGGGTGCAGTTTTTGGTCTGGACCTCGCTGGGAGAGAACAGCCCCGGCGCCCACATCCGAAGCGTCCACCTCCACAACGAATGGTTTATCAGCATCCGGGTGAAGGAGGATGGGAGCAGTGGTGAAGCGGCGACAGAGCTCATGGAAGGCGGAGACAGCAGTTGGGGTGAGATTGAAAGGGTGAGATGATGGGCGGGTCAGAGCGGTTAGTGGCGCTGCAACAGTACTGTAGTCCCGGATAAAGCGGCGATAAAAATTGGCAAACCCGAGAAATCTCTGGAGCTGTTTAAGAGTCTTGGGTAGGGGCCAATGACTCACAACTTCCAGTTTCTGCGGGTCCATGGCCACACCCTGGGGCGAGATGACAAAACCCAGGAACGTGGTGGAGCGCTCGTGGAAAGCGCACTTCTCCAACTTACAGTACAGCTGGTGGGCGAGCAATCTCTTTAGAACCGCTCTGACATGCTGGATGTGCTCGTTGAGTGTTCGGGAGTAGATGAGGATGTCGTCCAGGTAGACGAACACCCAACGGCCTAACATGTCTCTGAGAACGTCATTTATGAACTGTTGGAAGGCGGCAGGTGCGTTGCAGAGACCAAACGGGATGACCAGACTTTCGTAATGTCCTGTGGGGGTGATGAAGGCCGTCTTCCACTCATCGCCCTCTCTGATGCGCACCAAGTTGTAGGCGCTCCGGAGGTCCAACTTAGTGAAGATGGTGGCACCAGAGAGGGCGTCCAGGGCAGAGTTGGTAAGAGGCAATGGATGTCGGTTCTTTATGGTAATATTGTTGAGCCCCCGATAATCGACACAGGGACGTAGACTACCATCGCGTTTCTTCACGAAAAAGAACCCCGCAGCGGCAGGTGAGGAGGAGGGCCGGATGGTACCATGGCGAAGTCCACTGGAAACATACTCCTCCATCGCCTGCGTCTCGGTGTTGGACAATGAATAGAGATGGCCGCGGGGTGGTGTCGCACCTGGCTGAAGATCGATCGCCAGGTCGTATGAGCGATGAGGTGGTAGATGGGTCGCACGTCTCTTACAAAAGACTTCAGCCAGGTCCCGGTAGTCTAGCGGGATTTTATCTGTGTCGACATCGGGGGCCTCGGACTCCCTAGAGCACGTCCCAGCCTCGGCCCGTAGGCAAAGCTCAGTGCAGGTCGGCCCCCATTGGAGGATCCGGCTTTGGGTCCAGGATATGAGCGGGTCGTGCTGCAGCAGCCAAGGGTGTCCGAGGATGATAGGTGGTGAGGAAATAGTGGTGGTGTGAAACTGGATCTGTTCTTGATGTTGGTTAATGATGAGGGTGATAGGTTGGGTTTGAAAGGATATGGGGCTGGAGGAGAGAGGCCGACCATCGACTGATGTAATGGTTACAGGCTGGGATAACGCCTCAATCTTTATCCCCAATTTTTTGGCATAGGAAGAGTCAATGAAGTTACCTGCTGCCCCGGAGTCGACGAACGCGGTACTTCCGACCCGTTTGTGGCCAAACTGGAGATATACTTTAACCGTGAGACGGGAATCATTGGTCATGGTGGTGGAGAGGGACATGGGACCCGGTGAGTTCCTCCCATTTCTCACCGGGGCTGCGCGTTTCCCGGCCGCAGAGGACAGATGGCCCGATGATGTGCAGAAGATCCACAATACGCGCAGAGCCCCTCTCTGAATCGGCGTTCCCGTTCTGCAGCGGTCAAGGAGGCGCGCCCTAATTGCATGGGTTCCCCGACTCCTGTGTCAACCACGGCGGGAGGTGGAGTACCGACGGTCCTGGTGGGTGCTGCAGTGAATGGGGCGTGAACTTCTGGAACTGGTGAGCGGGAGAGGAAGGGCGTGGTGTGTGGTAGTGCAGTCATGGTGGGTGGCAGGGTACGAGGAGCTGGCTTGGGGCGAACGAGCAGCCGTTGGTCGATCCGGAGGGCGAGTTGAATTAAACCCTCCAAGGTAGCTGGAAGCTCTCGTCCGGCGAGCTCGTCTTTTATCCGCGCAGCCAGTCCCTCGTAGTAGGCCGTCCGGAGTGCGGAGTCTCCCCAGTCGGTCTGTACGGCGAGAGTACGAAACTCCGCGGTGTAATGGCTCACGGACGACCCTCCCTGCTTTAGATGATACAACTTGGAGTCGGTCTCCACCTCAGCAGCTGGATGTTCAAAGGTGAGCTTGAGCTGGCGGGTGAACTCGGTGTAGGAGTAGGCGACATCTGAATCCGAACGAAGAACCGCCGTGGCCCACTCAGCTGCCTGCCCGGATAGCAACGAAACGAGAAGAGCAATGCGCAGTCGGTCTGTGGAGTATCTGGTGGAATTAAACTCAAACACAAGATCCAACGCAGTTAGAAAAACACTGCACTTCCCATCCGTGCCATTCCATTTATCCGGTAAAGATAAGAAAACATCAGAAGGTGGAGAGGGAGTTGGCGGCGCAGCAGCCGCTGCGATGGGCGTGGCCACAGCCGGCTGAGCGGCCGCCCCGCGGAGGATCGCATTCTCCTGTCGCAGCTCCGCCACCTCGCGGCGCAAGGCCGCGACGCCCTGGAGCTCCGTGCGGAGCGATGCGACTTCACCACGGAGCTGATCGATCAGCTTAGCATGCCGGTCAACCACATCGCAGAGGTGAGCAAACTCCGCTGGGTTTACTGCCGGTGGCTCAGTCATTCTGTCACGGACTAACCGGAGATGAAGCAGAAGACTTAGCAGTTAGCCCTGTAGCGTGGATGGTAAACCCAAACGCGGAAGTAGCGCGAGTAGGCAGGATAACCACGCAAGTTATTCTTAGAACTCTCCCGAAGCGAGAGCAAGAGTTTACACAAATAAACCCGCGTTCTAAATACACACACCCAATCAGAAGCGATAACCCAAGAAAGTGAGTACTCACGTTTGGACGAGCGAGGCGACGGCGATAGCACGGGCATAACTCAATGACTGAGCGATGTGATGCGTCATCTTGTTTCCTTTTATGCTTCCTGAAACCCGACCGTATTACTTCCGGGTCCTAGTGCCGGTCGTGTTATGAGTGTGCATGACAGATCATCCTAGGTATAAAAACGCTCAGTGCACTCTGTGTACCCTAGAGTACATGAAGTAATCTCTGTATAACGAGTGCCCAAAAGTACATGATGTATTAGTAGCCCAGGACATGAGGTAAGCTTAGAGATGATGTAATGGATAAGTGACACAAAACATGTCAAATTAAAGGAGCATAGACAAATAAGCAAAGGACACAAAAATAGTTTTATAAATAATAAGTTTAATAAGAGTAGGCACAAAAAAATAAAATGACATATGCATCTACATAGTAAACAATATAAAAAATACAAGAGATAACGCCCAACATGAAGTACAGTAAAGATAGGGTGCCTGGGTAAGCATCAAATGACAAAATAAAAGGCATAAGGAATTAAATATTAAACCTTCTCTGAGAAAGAACAATACCAATGGGAAGATCAGTAAGAGGAATAAAAACAAACAACGCAATTTAGATCAGTCTGAGTACCGACACTTACTTGACCAACAGTTCTTGAGATGGCCAGCACTAGACTCTGGCTTTACAGGCCTAAAAGCATGAGAAGGAGCGCTATTTGGAGTCATCCTTCCTGACATAAGTAAAACCTCTCTCATGTAGAAATTGCATCAATGATCCATTTCACTTATTCTGGTGAAAACTCACAGAGGCCCGGTCCATGACAGGTTCAGTAGTGTTGGAATCCTCAAAGAGGTTATGTTCCAGACTGTCCTGGCTCTCCGAGTCATCCAAAGGGATGTCGTCAGCACTTGAGCAGTTGCGATTAGCTATAACATTAAAATATAAATACGTAAATACAACAAAGCGGGAAAATGAGACAAATCATTGAAAATAGTGAGAAGGAGATGCTTACCCATGGCCTGTCTTTTCAGAACTGTAGTAAACCGGAAGAACTGGGAATAAATAGGAAAAATATGCGCCACCCAAATGTTTTTTTAAATAAACAAACTAAGTGCAAAGATAATGAAAAATAATTCCTTTTATAAAAAACCTTTTCCAGATTCCATCATGGGAACCTTCAGGTGAATCGACGATGGACGTCTGTTATTTGTGAAGTGGATGGATACCTGAGAAGTATCTGCACAGCAGTGCATGGCAAGCGTCAAAAACACCATGGAGATGCCAGGCCTGCAGTGTTCCCCTGTGCCTTCAGTTGAACAGTAACTGCTTTCAAGAATGGCACAGGAGTGTGTGAATGTAGACACCGTAAACCCATTTTATCTTGCACTGTTCCTGTTTGCATCATTTTGCTTTGAATGTCTGTTTCCGTTTTTTCTTCTTGCAGTCCAAATGGTGTTAATCCTGATGGAAAAGCAAACCCGCAAGGCACAGTCCCTGACAAATCTCTATGTACACACCGCATAAAAAAAACAATAACAGCGCGCTGAAACTCCATACTCCCTCCCAGAGTCCGGTTCCGGGCTGGCTTTATTTCTGGGTCAGGTGACCACGTGCGTCACCATCTTCCTGTGCTGACTGGCAAAGTCTCGCAAGGGTTACAGCTGGAACCAATACACATTATAATATAGGGCACAAAACCGTTCAGGGCACGTTAATAGGGCTTTGCAGCTTTTTATCTTTTAGCTGACTTACCTCCCCCTATATAAAATTGCCCCTTATGTGGCAGTGCTACATAGATCCCCCAGCTTTTGGCATATGAGGAGAGAGTCCGTTTCAACACGTAAATAACCCCACATTTCATTACAGGTTATTTGGGGTTAACCTTATGGCAGTGTAATTTATTGGCCCTTTTACAAATTTTAATTGCTGCTGGACCCCCCTCACTTGGACGCTAGCATAGCAGAGTATTTTGCCGTGCAGAGGAGAGAGGTTGAGTCTCTTGGCCAAACCAGTTCACCCAGTGGTACGTGCGTTTTGTGCCACCGGGAATTCCTGAAGCTGGCTTGTTTGGCTTTCTTACTCTCTGGGTGTTAGGTTTCTTCCTCCGCTGGGTCTCTTGTGTTATGACAGAGAGAAGTTGCTGCTTGGTCAGGTGTGGGTGGACAGTCAATACGTCAAGCCAGTGGTCCCTGGAATGGTCGGCTCCTCGATAGCTCTGCTGATGTTTTCCCAGGGGTTTCGTGATGGGCGGAGCTACGAGCATAGCGTAACTCTGGAGGCCACTGGTCCTTGTATTGCTGTTGTTGGTTCTCTGGCAGGCTTTACAGGACCTGACGAATTCCCATACAGGTAGCTTCCTGTTGGGTGACGTAGCTTCCTGTTTTTTGTATTTTTCCCGCGAAAGTTCCTTGTCTGTTTGTAACAGTGTTTTAGATTATATTTTGTTTGTATAATTATATTTTTTCCCGTGTTTACTAAATAACAAACTAGTTTTATGCTTTGAAACTACTGGACTTTATCCGTTTTTTGCACTTTTTGGGAGAACGCGCGTATCATCAGCATAGCTAACAGCATATCAGCATTAGAGGAGTTCATCCAGACTTTAGAGAGGGTTAGTGAGTGCGAGAGCAGCATTACTCCTGTAACGGAAAGTCTGGGTGCCACAGGCAGAGATAATCAGCCCCCGACTCCGGCAGTAGAGCCCTCAAGGCGGGCCGAGTGGGTGAAGACTCGGCGGCAGACTCGTTCAGCCAAAGCTAACGCTAACGGTAGCCCACCGGAGCAAACCTCTTCTGTGCTTCACATGTCCAACAGGTTTGCTCTCCTCAATGATGCACCCGCTGAGAAACCTGAAAGAGTTCTGGTCATAGGAGATTCTATACTGAGGCACGTGAAATTAGCTAGGCCTTTAGGGGCGCCAGCGGCAGTGGTCAGGTGTATCCCGGGAGCCAGATAGCAGGTAATCTTAGGGCTCTAGGATAGCATAGGTTCTCTAAGATAATTGTACATGCAGGAGCTAATGATATACGCCTTCGTCAGTCAGAGGTTAGCAAGCATAACTTTACAGAGGTGTTTAAAATAGCGAAGGCGATGTCCGATGAAGTAGTTTGCTCTGGTCCCATCCCAATGAGATGTGACGACATAGCTTACAGCAGGGTATGGCCACTGAACCGCTGGATGTCCAGGTAGTGCTCTGAAAACAACGTAGACTTCATAGATAATTGGACGACCTTTGAGGGCAAAGCTGGCCTGTTAGGGCGGGACGGTGTCCATCCCACTCGGGAAGGTGCTGCTCTCATTTCTTGTAGTATAGCACATAGTCTCAGAAGAGGCCTAGTTAATCGGTGACAATCCAGAGCCAAGGCCAGTGAGCAGACAGACAGGCTAAACCAACCATCTGCTAGCTGCATAGAGTCATCACTCAGGGTTCATCATATTGAGACTGTGTCTGTTCCCCGAGCTAAACATAAACATAAATTTAGAAAGACTCAGAAAGTCTGTTTTAGTAATTTAATTAACATAGACACCAAAAACTCCAATCACACTGAATGCGCAGCTGGCACCTGTGATCTGAAGCTAGGACTGTTAAATATTAGATCTCTCCCATCTAAAGGAGTTACTGTTAATGAAACTATCACAGATCAGGAGTTTGATGTATTATGTTTAACAGAAACCTGGATTAAAGAGGATGAGTATGTAGCTCTAAATGAAGCTAGTCCTCCTGGATACAGCTACATACACCAGCCTCGGCTAACTGGTAGAGGAGGAGGCATTGCTGTTATTCATAACAATAATCTGACTATCGTACAAAAACACAGATTTAAATTTAATGCATTTGAAGCTCTATATAGTAACATAAAGTCAGCTCAGTCATTTACAGACCCCCAGGGCCGTACTCGGAGTTTCTCTGTGAATTTGCAGATTTCCTCTCAAGCCTTGTTGTTTCTGTAGACAAAGCGTTAATTGCTGGAGACTTTAATATTCATTTTGAGAATCCGGAAGACCCTCAGAAGACCCTCTGAGAACAGCATTTATGTCCATACTGGACTATGTAGGAGTAGGACCCACTCATAAAGCAGGTCATACTTTGGATTTAATATTATCCTTCGGATTAAGTATAGGAAATATAACCACAAGTCCACAGTCTGAAGTTATCTCAGATCACTATCTTGTCTCGATTAAAGTGTGTCATAGTAATAATGTACGCACAGCACCACGCTACCGCCTTAAACGTACATTCACATCAAATACCATACAGAGCTTTATCAATAATCTCCCAGAGTTATCAACTTGGATCGCCATCTGACGCCACAGAACTCGATCAGGCGACTGAATATCTAGAGTCAACACTTCGTTATAGCTTAGATAATGTAGCTCCAGTTAAAATGAAAAAGATTAGAGATAAGAAACTCGCTCCTTGGTATAATGACCACACACACACTTTAAAACAAACCGCTCAAAAATTAGAATGTAAATGGCACCAAACTAAATTGTTAGTGTTCCAAATAGCATGGAAGGAGAGCACCCTGAACTATAAAAAAGCTCTCAGTGATGCTAGATCAATGTATTTCGCCACTCTTATAGAAAATAACAATTTATTTAATACCGTAGCTAAATTAACTAAAAACAAGACCACTGCAGAAATCTCCACAAAAACATCATGCAGTAGTGAGGATTTCATGAACTTTTTCAATATCATAATCATAAATATTAGGCAAAAAATTCAGGCTTTGAACCCAGACAATTTAAGTAATACAGATTGTAGGGTTTCAACTCTGGATTAGAGGTGAATCGAATCTTTAAGGATTCAAGTTAAAGTTATTGAATTGAATTAAAATTTATAGAGTACACTTTATCGACTACCTGTCCAGCGTTTAGCACAATTTAGTGTATTTTACCAGTTCTGCTTATCACGTGGCCACTGATGATAACACAAAATCTAGTATTTAGCAATTATGAGCAAGTATTGTAAGATCTGGGCAAATGTTTAAACTTTAAAATACATGACCAAGACAACAGTTCCTTTATAAAGAAACAAGAATTTATTAAACTAATCTACGTTACATGAAACTAAGCTATTTAATTATTCACACACACACACACACACACACACAGTTCAGAGGGTGAAAGTTAATGGAGTTCTTCTAGTAATGTTTACTAGACCTGAGAAAGTCACAAGAGCAGAGCCTTGGGTTTAATCTTACGGTTTAGTTATGAATCGCGCACCACTTTCAGCAAGGTATGAAGCTTTGTTTGTTTTACTTGCGTTACGTGACGTTGTTCTCGTTAGTTCGCCTTCAGTGAAGGGAATCACAGCGTTGCTGATTGGTCGGTGTGCTGATTTGAGGTGACGTCTTTCGGGGAAAGCACTTGGTGGTGTTTTGGTTGCCTGGTTTCCAATGATGATGCTCTGAGACTTCTTCTGCAGGCCTTTTCGTTGCATGAAGTTTCTTGGCGTGTCGAGGAGAGCGGAATCTTCGATCGCTGGGTGGCGCAGGTCAGAAGTTAAAGTTCAGGTGTTGGTTGAGAGCGGCGTAAGAGAGGCGTCCGCTTGCTTCCTTCAGACGGCGTGACGTTCAAAAACGTGCCTAGACTGCTCAGACCTTAGATTTTTAATCTCATGGTGAAGGTCTGTCCCACAGCCGTTTGTTCCAATCAGAGTTTGTTGTGGGCATAGTCACATGTGTGCATACATTTAACCTGTGGTTTGCTCTGCCACGTGGGAGGTCATCTCAGTGGAGTTTTAGTAATTTAGATAAAGTGTATTAACAAGATTTCATGCACATCAAAGTTCATTGAATATACAGAGCTTTCATTTGAAACCAAACATCCCATGTCTTGCATACCCATTCATACCTTTATCTATAGAAAGAACTCTACAGGTTGATTAGACTTCTTATGTTTATAGTAAACATGTTGAACACAACACAAAGACATCATACATTCTACATGTACACCCATGTATAATTTTATATCTGCCCTAGTGGCCTTATTTAACTGATTAACATAGTACGTGTCCCTAAAGCTCTGTATGTTCTCTGTTCTGCGGCCCAGAGGAAACGCATTCCGGGGGTCAGCAACTGCCAGGGGGTTATGAAACTTATTCAATTAGGGGTTATTCAACCCTATTCAATGCACTTGTGCTGCTCTACACCATTTTGAATGGAGATGTGAGATGCTTTTCTCTGGTGCAAGGAAGTTGTTTGTGCAGATCTGCACCATCTGAGTTGGGAAAGAGTAACCATTTCTCTCTTTATTTGCTGATGTCGTGAACTGTCTCTTCTTGAACTGTCTGGCAGGCCACCTCAAATCCTCTATTGTTTGTTGTAGGAAGTTGACCTTGACCCTTGTCAGCTTTCTAATTACAGGCCGATTTCAAACCTTTCCTTTATCTCCAAGATTCTGAAAAAGGTAGTATCACAGCAGCTATGTTCACATCTACACAGAAATAGCATAAACGAACTGTATCAGTCAGGATTTAGGCCTCATCACTGCACAGAGATAGCACTTGTTAAAGTAGTAAATGACCTTCTATTGGCCTCTGATCATGGTTGCAGCACTATTCTTGTGTTACTGGACATCAGTTCAGCTTTTGACACCATTGATCATAGTATTCTCCTTCACAGATTAGAAAATGTAGTAGGAATTAAGGGAACTGCCCTCTTGTGGCTCAGATCCTATTTGACTGATCATTATCAGTTTGTAGACTTAGATGACCATTCCTCATGTTCTCAAGTGGAGTTTGGTGTTCCACAGGCTTCAGTTTTAGGCCCACTGCTTTTTTCGCTTTACATGCTTCCTCTGGGCAACATAATTCGTAAACATGGTATTAGTTTTCATTGTTATGCTGATGACACAAAACTATACATCTCAGCAAAACCAGATGAGAAAAACCAGTTTGCTAAAATTGAGCAATGTGTGCAGGACATAAGAGATTGGATGTTAATTAATTTTCTTCTGCTTAATCCTGATAAGACAGAAGTTCTAGTCATAGGATCACAAGCAGCCAGAAGTAAGCTTTCTGATCACACTGTAACTTTAGATGGCCTTTTTGTTCCTTCAAGTGCAACAGTAAAAGACCTTGGTGTGATTATAGATTCCAGCCTTTCATTTGAAGCACATGTAGTTAATATTACCAGGATAGCTTTCTTTCACCTTAGAAATATTAGCAAGATAAGAAATATATTGTCACTAAACGATGCAGAAAAACTTCATGCTTTTATCACCTCTAGGTTGGACTATTGTAACGCCTTACTGTCTGATTGTTCAACTAGGTCTATAAACAAGCTTCAGTTAGTACAGAATGCAGCAGCAAGAGTCCTCACTAAAACCAGAAGATACAAGCACATCACCCCTATCTTATCTGTACTGCATTGGCTCCCTGTGAAATTTTGCATCGATTTTAAGATACTACTTTTGACGTATAAAGCACTAAATGGTCTCGCGCCACAGTATGAGTGAACTGTTAGTGTCTTACGATCCGCCATGCCTACTTCGATCAAAGAATGCAGGCTGCTTGTCAGTACCACGTATTATTAAAACTACAGCAGGGGGCAGAGCTTTTTCTTAAAGCCCCAAAGTTATGGAATAGTCTTTCTATTAATGTTCTGGACTCAGACACAGTCTCAGTGTTTAAGTCTAGGCTAAAAACCTATTTATTTAACCAAGCATTTTTGTAAATAGATCAGTCTTAGGTAAAGGAGCAGATCACGGGGGGATTCATGGACATAGAGTATTCTGGTGAACTGGTATGTTTAAATGCTGTCTTCCACACTGTCATTGATCACTAAGTTTTGTTGACGGTGAGGTGATTGGTTGCTTTAAATCTCAGGGAGCCCTCATGTCTGTGTTTTTTTCTGGCTCTCCCTTTTAGTTATGCTGTTATTGTTAGTCCTGCCGGAGTCCCTGCTTGCACTTTGCACTAAATATACATTCATCTTATACATGTTTGACTTCTCTCTGTTGAGCTATACATGTCGATCCTGAGTTGCCAGTGATCCAGACCCCTCTGGACCTGTCTAACCTGTCCTGGAGTCCTGCTTCTGGTTGGAGATCTTGTCACATGGATGCCCCGTGTGGTCTGCCTGGGATGTGTGTGGTGGCTGGGGATGGTTTCCACGAAGACTATCCTGTTCTCGACTGATGAAGACAGCTGTTCTCTGGGGACCTGTGACTTCAGTTGTTCGATAGCTCAGGACTGAAATTTCCTACAGTCTACCTCCAGAAACAAACTTGACTCCATTTAATTTAAACACATCTCCTGTTATACTGAACTTCCAGTCTTACACATTATTATGCTGATCAATCCCTGCTGTCTGTTTTCACCCAGATGAGGATGGCTTCCCTATTGAGTCTGGTTCCTCACAAAGTTTCTTCCTATTACCATCTCAGGGAGTTTTTCCTTGCCACCGTCGCCCTCGGCTTGCTCATCAGGGACAATCTTATCATTTTGATTCAATTCATACAAACTTTCTTTTGATTGTGTAAAGCTGCTTTGCGACAATGTCAATTGTTAAAAGCGCTATACAAATAAAATTTAATTGACCTGTTATTAATAGCCAGAGAGCACAGGAAAGTAATACAGAACAGTTTGAGAACCAACAGTATCGCTCTGTACGAGATGCTTCAAGGACAACCCTTTCCTGTTACATGAGTTGTGTTTTTGTTTAACTTTATACATTGATGATTTTGAACTATGCAATCCAATGAGTACATCGCATGGAAAACACACTGTACAAAACAAATTGTGTAGTGTGTACTGGATTCTGAATAACTTGCCACCAGTCTTCAATTCTGCACTGTCTTCAATTTATTTAACAATTTTGTGCAAGAGTGATGATGTAAAGGTGTATGGTTATGGAAAAATATTGTAACCACTTTTACAAGACCTTTGTGCTTTAGAAGTGCATGGTGTGTTTATCTCAATACTTGGAAAGTTTGTGAAAGAAATGATCCATAGTGTTGTAGCTGACAATTTGGGAGCCCATGGATTGGCTAGGTTTGTCGAGATCTTCTCTCGACAGTATATTTTTCAGTTTTGTACTGTTCAGAAAATAGATATTCAGTCAAAGGATGTTCAGGCAGGTGTTTTTTTTTTTTTTTTTCAGAACAAAAGAAATACATGAAGCACATGTGAAGTCTCAACTCAAGACAAAAAAATCGCTCCTACATCATACCACAGAACTATTCATCTAAGAAGTGTGACAAAGGGTACAAGGTCAGTTACGCATACAGATGAGTAGATGATTTAATCGACCGACTAGGAAAGGCGCGTTTCTTATCGACAATAGATTTAACGAAGGGATATTGGCAGGTCACCCTCACTCCCGAAGCAAAGGAAAAAACGACATTCAGCACAAGTTCAGGACATTGACAATATCGAGTCCTCCCGTTCAGACTGCACAGGGCTCCCGCAACATTCCAATGATTAATGGACATCATACTACGTCACCATCGTCCTCACGCAGCCGCATACTTGGATGATATAGTAATCCACTCCTGCAGCTGGGAAGACTACGTTTTTCATCTATCCCAAATTCTCAAAGAACTGCGAAAAGCGGGACCGAGGAAATGTTTTCTAGGTTTGTTGGAAGCACAATACCTAGGGTATCGCATCGGCCGTGGGCTCCTTAAACCACAGGAAAAGAATGTCGAAGCAGTACGTTCATACCCACGACCGACAAAGAAAAAACAGGTATGTGTCTTCCTCGGTCTAGCAAACTATTACAGACGCTTCGTGCCTAACTTTTCTTCTATCCTAACTTTTCCCTCTCTAATCTCCTAAAAAAAAGGACAACCAGAGAAGATACGCTGGACAAAAAAAACAGAGGTCGCGGTTCAACAACTAAAAGCCCACCTCACCAGCTCCCCTGTTCTCAGAAACCCCGACTTCGACCGTCCATTCATTGTCCACACGGATGCGTCTGAATCTGGACTAGGAGCAGTTCTCTCACAGGAATTCGAGGGAGAAGAACACCCGGTGCTATACGTGAGTAGGAAACTAACAACCACAGAACAAAAATATGCAACAGTAGAACGGGAATCCCTAGCCATAAAATGGGCGATAGAGGAACTGAGGTACTATTTGACAGGACGCCACTTCACGTTAATTACTGATCACGCACCGTTATGGATGGCAAAGGCCAAAGACACTAATGCGCGAATAACACGGTGGTTCCTCTCACTACAGGACTTCTCCTTTTCAGTGGAGCTGGATCTAAACACGGCAACACGGACAGCCTCTCCAGATGTTACGCGCTGTTCTTCTCGTCCCGCACAAGCTCAAAGCTGACGGGGTTTACTGTGACAAAGGGTACAAGGTCAGTTACGCATACAGACTGACAGCTCCGTGTTCGTCCAAAACAACAGAGAAACAAAAAGGGATCAGCACCACGGACAGTGCTCATGGACGAAGGGCGGGGCGTCTACAGCTTATCGTCTACCATCCTGCTGTCATCGGCTGCCTATAAGAGTGCAGGGGGAAAAAGGTTGTCGAGGGCAAACTCTAATGCTATCGTCTTTTTCCCTCACTAGATTCCGACCCCGCCGACTCAACAGCAGAGGTTTCGTGTCTCCGCCGGCGCTCCCGACACTCGACTGTTTCTCTTTCTCCCTCTTTGCAGGAACGGCGACAGCACAAGCATACCAGCTGCTCCTCGCATCGCACCCCATAGAGGAAGCTCAGTAAGGCGGCTCTGCCAAGGGGGCATAAGGAGCATTAAACCTTGTTTTATGATTTTTGGGACACCTCGTTTTTCCCCTTTTTTAAGCTCGCTGCAAAGAAAAGTAAAGAAAATAAAGTTGTTTTCTGTTTGTTTCACCGCACTACTGCCTCCTGGACTTCTTGCCCATCTTAGGTCCTGTGACAGAAGACAATAGGTGGTAACACCTATGAGAATTGGAATTTGATATGATTGCTTCCATTTCTAATAGGAGACTTGATACCAGAGGATGAGCTTGCTTGGCAAGTGATATTAGATCTCAAGGAAATTGTAGAATTAGCTGTGGCACCTGTTCACACTGACGAGACTATAGCCTATCATAATGTCAAAATGTCTGAACACAGACAGAGACTACTTGAGCTTAATGCAGAAGTAAAGCTTTTACCAAAACATCACTATCTTGAGCATTATGCGCACCTGATTAAGTGCTTTGGGCCTCTTGTTGGTGCATGGACGTTGAGATTTAAAGCTAAACATAGCTTTTTTAAACAAATTGCCTGACACAAAAATAATTTCAGGAATATTGCATTCACACTGGCAGCTAAACATCAGCAATTCATCAGTTATCATATATATTCGTTAGGTCTCAATAGATCAGATTTGGAAGTTACAAATGTCTCCACAGTCCAGGTTGATGTTCTGAATAAGGAAGTTGTGTTGGCTCTCAGACAGAAGTATCCAGATATCAGTCAAGTTCATCCTGCAAAAAGTATCACTTTTTGTCAAGTGTCAAGGGGGATTCACTACAGCTGTGGAATGATAGTTGCATGTGGTTCAACTGCTGGAATGCCTGAATTCGGAGAAATTCTACAAAAGTGCGTAAGGGGAGATAAGCTGAGTACATTGTTTGCTTATTGTGTTCTTGGTATAGGGACCATTTCAGAGCCTTTGAGTTGACCTCTTCCCCTGGTAGAGAGATTGCAATGGTTCAGCTTGAGGAGTTGACTGATTGTTATCCACTTGTGGCCTATACAATTGGTTCCAAGCTTATGGTAACTCTTAACGTTTTATTTATTAATGAGAATTCTTATCCTATTTGGTTTGCATTCTAAATTGAAGTAGGATGGCTGGAGCAGTCACCTTCAGAGTCCTTTTTGGAGGTGAAGATGATGCAAGAAAACTAACCATTACATCCGGAATGCCGACATCGGTGGATGAATTGGCTCTTGAAAGTAAGAATTTCTTTGGAGTGACAGAGCAGTTTAAGCTACAATACAAAGATGTGGAGTTTGGAAATTAATTTAGGAACCTCTCATCAATTTCAGACATTCAAGATAGCGGTACATTGAAAGTGGTATACTTACCTTGTGAGGCTTCCAGCTCTGTAATATCCTTAGCTCCACTCACTGAAAATACCTGCTCCACAATCCCAGTGACTCTCTCCAATGCATCTGCCAGTTTCTCATCACAGGAACCAAATGATTCTTCATCTGTTGACTCCTATAACAGCAGTGATACTGTCATTTTATCTCCAGAGTTCCGGTCTTGCACTTGGCTTAAAGTCTTTGCAGTGCCACACTTTTCATATTGTGCCGAGATGCAACTCCAAAAGGGACATGATGATTACAATGCAAATGGAACTGTCCTATCTCTTAGTCCAAAACTCAGATCTGATATTCTTGAGGGCCGTGCTGAAGAAATTATTAAGTACACTGCATATCCAAAGGCTGATCAGTCTGAAAAGGTTGCTGAGGCCTTGATACAGGCCCATCCATGTTTACATGACAAAGGATCTCCCACTGTGTTCGGGGTGGAAGCACTACATAAAGATCAAGATGATGAACTTCCGCACCAAGCTCCGCCGAGCTGGACACACAGAAGTCATCGTCAACTCGCTTAAAAACAAACAGAAAGGCCAGGGGAAGCCAGCTGCAAACATAAAATAACCCTGGAGGGCAGAGGTTAATTACTGTCCAAACCATCCAAGAGGTGAAACCACCTAGAGCCTAGAGGCGGAAAGGGTTGTTCTTTTGACAGAGGTAAAAAATAAAAGAATAACGAGACCACTGTGAAAGATAAGATGCATCGTACCTTCTCATACCAATGTCAAGAAATTCTTAAGGAACCAATGATAACAGAGTTCCGAAACAGATGGCCTGCAATGTTCCAAGTTGGAAAAATATGCGTAGTAACCCATATGTTTAAAATAGAAATGCAAATTCATACAATTACATGTCTGGTTAAAGTGAAGTACATCCTGTTACATCCTTTGTCCTGTTTTTGCATATAGAATAGGAATATATGTTCCTCTGATATCCAGATTTATTGGTAACCTGGACAAATATTCTGATGACCTGGCGAAGGTTTTTTGTCACAAAGGAGGAATTGCAGGACAGAAAATTCACAGGAAAATGGCATTACCAGTTAAAGTAAGTGTGCGTTTGTTTTTAATGTATTGCATCATGTATTCCTCTAGTTACTGTTTTCATGATATTGTTTCAGAAAAATGTCTCTTTGTGACACATATGTAGAGACAACATCTTAATTTATTTCTGTCACAAAGACCCTTACTCTCTATTGAAAGGACTTTGGCATGATTTATAAATATAACATTGTTAGACTTTGGGGGCCATTTTAGTACAGTGAACTCATTGTAATGTTCATGAAAACAATTTGAAATGATTCAAGCTTTGTGACATGGTGCATTATCCTGCTGGAAGTAGCCATCAGAGGATGGGTATATGGTGGTCATGGTGGTTTCTGACATGGTCAGAAACAATGCTCAGGTACTCCGTGGCATTTAAATGATGGACTAAGGGGCTTAAAGTGTGCCAAGAAAAGATCCCCCACACCATTACACCACCACCACCAGCCTGCACAGTGGTAACAATTCATGATGGATCCAGGTTCTCATTCTGTTTACGCCAAATTCTGACTCTACCATTTGAATGTCTCAAGAGAAATCAAGACTCATCAGACCAGGCAACATTTTCCCAGTCTTCAACTGTCCAATTTTGGTGAGCTTGTGCAAATTGTAGCCTCTTTTTCCTATTTGTATTGGAGATGAGTGGTATCCGGTGGGGTCTTCTGCTGTTGTAGCCCATCCACCTCAAGGTTGTGCATGTTGTGGCTTCACAAATGCTTTGCTGCATAACTCGGTTGTAACCGAGTCAAAGTTGCTCTTCTATCAGCTTGAACCAGTCGGCCCATTCTCCTCTGACCTCTAGCATCAGCAAGGCTTTTGCATCAGCAAGGCTTTTTTTTCCCACAGGACTGCCACATACTGGATGTTTTTCCCTTTTCACACCATTCTTTGTAAACCCTAGAAATGTTTGTGCGTGAAAATCCCAGTAACTGAGCAGATTGTGAAATACTCAGATTGGGCTGTATGGCACCAATAGCCATGCCATGCTCAGAATTGCTTAAATCACCTTTCTTTCCCATTCTGACATTCAGTTTGGAGTTCAGCAGATTGTCTTGACCAGGACCACACCCCTAAATGCATTGAAGCAACTGCCATGTGATTGGTTGATTTAGATAATTGCATTAATGAGAAAAAGAAATGTACAATATAAGACAAATAACAATACTATTACAGTAAGGTGATTAGTAATTTAGATAACTGTGTTTATATGCTTAGAATTCAGCCTTACTTAAAATGTAAATCAATAACTAATGTTATGTTTTTCGGTATTGTCATGTCTTCCTGGTGTGAATGAGACGCAGATGCAGAATCCATGTGTACAATAAGAGTTTTTATTGATTACTCCTTTTCTTAAACAAAAGAAAAAACAAACAAATAAAGTCCCGTGGCGCTCACGGCGTTACCGAGCGGGGCTTCCCAGGCAGGGTCTGCAGGTGGGCGAACTGAACAGTTTAGGCTTCCGGAAAATATACCGTAAACAAAGGAAACTCTTGCAATGTCCTTGCGACTCGTGAGGGTCTTTCCTTCCTCCCACACCTGCAGACACTGCTCAATCCTGGGAGTGAGACGGGCAGAATAGAATCATCTATTGACGGCCGGTGAGGGGGACGACCCGGACGTCGCGGCGCCGGGCGTTCCGGTCTTTCCAGATGGAAATCCTTAATTAGCCCTTCATGCAAGATGTCTTTGGCCGGCACCCAGCTCCGTTCCTCCGGGCCGTACCCCTCCCATTCCACCAGATATTGGAGGGAACCCCCTCTCCTCCGGGAGTCTAGCAGTTTTCTGACTCGAAACGCCGGAGCGCCCCCAATCTCCACTGCTGCTGGGGTTGCTGGTTCCGCCACACCTTCGTCCAGCGGTCCCCGGGTCACTGGTTTAAGAAGAGAGATATGGAAGACAGGGTGGATACGTAAGTGAGCTGGTAGTTGTAATTTAAAAGAAACGGGGTTTATTTGAGATAAAATAGGAAAGGGACCTATATAGCGGGGTGTGAGTTTACGGCAGGGAAGGTTCAGGTGAAGGTCCCTTGTTGAGAGCCATACTCTATCGCCTACCTGGAGCGGAGGACTTTCCCTTCGTCGTCTATCGGCAAATTTCTTAAAGCGACGAACTGCTTGGGAGATTTTGGTGTGGGCCTCTTCCCATACCTTTTCCGCTCTTTTAAACCAATCGTCCACCATAGGGACTTCGGTGGGTGTGGTATCCCAGGGACAGAGCGGGGGTTGATGCCCAAGTATACATTAGAAGGGCGTTAGGCCGGTAGCGGAGTGACGTAGCGAATTTTGCGCATATTCCACCCAGATTAAGCATTCTGCCCACTCGTGTTGACGGCTGCTACAATATGCTCGAAGATATTTTCCGAGTTCCTGGACAGTCCGCTCTGCCTGACCATTAGACTCGGGATGATAGCCCGACGTTAGGCTAACAGTGGTGCCCAATTTCTGAAAGAAAGCTTTCCAGACTCGTGCGATAAATTGGGGCCCACGATCGGATACTATATCTTCGGGGATACCATAGCAACGAAACACGGTTGTAAATAGGGCTTCTGCCACCTGGAAGGCTGACGGGAGGGAGCCGAAGGGGATAAATCTACATCCCTTGGAAAACCGATCGATCACTACTAGAATAGTGGTGTAGCCCTTAGATACAGGCAGATCCGTGACAAAATCCACTGAGATATGGGACCACGGTCTGTTAGGAGTCTCTAACGGCATTAATTTACCAACTGGCAGGTGTCTAGGATTTTTAGATGTTGCACAAACTGCACAAGATGAAACCACTGTTCTTACTGACTTCCGCATATTCGGCCACCAGTACTTTGGTTCTAACAGCCTAAAAGTACGAATGATCCCGGGGTGTCCGGCCGCTGCACTCGTGTGTGTGTGAATGATTACCTGCTCTCGTAGGGACACCTGCACGTAGGTTCTCCCCGGAGGACATTGTCGCGGTGCGGCGTGGGACCGTGCCGCCTGTGCAATCTCCGAGTCGAGGTCCCACATGATCGGTGCCACTACGAGAGACGAGGGCAGGATTGGCTCGGGTTCTGTGGGTTCCTCAGGGGCTGTGTAGCACCGAGATAAAGCATCCGCTTTTCTATTTTTAGACCCGGGACGGTAAGTAATAGTGAAGCGGAAGCGAGTAAAGAACAGCGCCCAGCGGGCTTGGCGAGGGTTTAATCGTTTTGCTTGTTGGATGTATTCTAAGTTGCGATGATCGGTCAGCACTACAAATGGATGATCGGCTCCCTCTAGCCAGTGCCGCCACTCCTCTAACGCCGCTTTTACTGCTAACAGTTCGCGATTGCCGATATCATAGTTGCGCTCGGCAGGTGTTAGTTTACGCGAAAAGAAAGCGCAAGGGTGGAGTTTTTCTGGGTTGCCATGACGCTGTGACAGCACCGCCCCAATCCCCACTTCAGAGGCATCGACCTCAACCAAAAAAGGCTTGGTTGGGTCGGGGATTTTTAATATGGGTGCCGTAGTGAATGCGGTCTTTAGATATTGAAAAGCTCTGCGTGCCTCCAGCGGAAACTCACGCAGACGCTTAGGCTTTCCCTTTAGGAGGGTTGTAAGCGGCGCTGCCAGCATACTGAATCCTCGGATAAAGCGTCTATAAAAGTTAGCGAAACCCAGAAAGCTCTGTAGCGCCTTTACCGATTGGGGTTCTGGCCATTGATGCACCGCCTCCACCTTGGACGTCTCCATTTCGACCCCCAGTGGCCCTATGCGGTAGCCGAGGAATGCGATCTCCTTTTTATGGAACTCGCACTTCTCCGCCTTCGCATAGAGCCCGTGTTTGCGCAATCGATGAAGGACGGCAGTCACATGTTGGACGTGCTCGGAATATGACCGAGAGTAAACCAAGATATCATCCAAGTAAACTATAACATATCGGTTTAACATATCCCTAAACACGTCGTTCATGGACCCCTGAAACACCGCAGGTGCGTTTACCAATCCATAAGCCATCACATTGTATTGGTAATGGCCAGATGTAGTGCTAAACGCAGTCTTCCACTCATCGCCCTTACGCACACGAACGAGATTATAGGCGCTGCGGAGGTCGAGTTTTGAAAAAATAGAGGCGCCTTGGAGTTGGTCGATGGCGGTTGGTACCAACGGTAGTGGGTGCTTGTACTTTACTGTTACTGCATTGAGACCTCTATAATCAATACAGGGACGTAAACCCCCCCCCCTTTCTTATCGATAAAAAAAAAACCTGCCGAGGCGGGTGACATGGACCTACTGATGAGACCCTGCTGGAGAGCTTCACTCACGTATTCCTCCATAGCCCGTGTCTCCTCCACGGACAATGGGTATACACGCGAGCTCGGCGGTGTTTTCCCCGGCAAAATCTCGATCGCGCAGTCCCACGGCCGATGAGGGGGAAGTCGTGCGGCTGCCCTAATGCTAAACACGTCTTGAAACTGTGCATACTCGGATGGTACCTTTATCGATACTAGGGCTTGCGGGCTTTCAATGGAGGTGGTTTGGACCGTCAATGTCGGCGGTATACATTTTTTAGCACATCTAGGGGCCCATGATAGGATGCAAGATTTCTCCCAATCAAAATTGGGATTATGAGAGCTGAGCCATGGGAGACCCAACACGACGGAATGATCTGACCGAGGGAGTACAAAGAATTTTAGTTCCTCGGAATGACCGGGAAAAGTTAATCGAAGGGGCGCAGATATTTGTTTAATAGGCGAGTGTCGAAGGTTATGACCATCCAGAGCTTTAATTGCGATAGGGGCTGGTAGCTTCGACAAGGGAGCCTGTAGCGAGGAAAGAAGAGAAGACGTTATAAAATTTCCAGCCGAACCAGAATCTATAAGGGGAAAGACACACATAGAATGGTTAAAATAAGATAATTGTGCTTTTACACAGAAGGAGTGATGTGTGCGTGGAGGTGTGATGTGGATTACTTTTTGGAGTAAGGGGCAGTGATTAATGAGGTGTTTATCCCCCCCACAGTATAAGCACAGCCCCGCTTGGATGCGTCGCCTTCTCTCCTGGGCTGTTAGGCGGGATGTGCCAAGGTCCATCGGTTCTCCCGGAGTTCCTTCCCGGGGCTCCGTCGCGGGGGTGCTGAAGCTGGGACGATGGTTGAACTCCGACCGTTTGGGCGGGGTTTTCGGGGAGATGTGTCGTTTCTGGCTGCGGAGGTGCTGGTCCAGTTTTATTGCCAGCGTGATGCAATCGTCCAGGGACATGCCCGTGTCCCGACAGGCTAATTCCAGCTGGACCTCGGGTTGTAATCCATCCCTGAACCTCGCTAGGAGACTGCGGTCACACCAGCCACTCTCTGCGGCCAGTACCCGAAAACGGATCGCATAATCCGCCACGGTGGCAGTCCCTTGTTTCAGCCTCAGCAGCTGCTGTTCCCCCGTTCTGCCCTGATCGGGGTGGTCGAAAACCGTGCGGAACTCCGAAAGAAATTGAGGGTAGTTTGACGCCGTGATTCTGCCTGCGCTCCAAACCGCCGCGGCCCAATCCATAGCGGCTCCTGTGAGCTGCTGCGTGACGAAGCTGATCTTCTGTAGATCCGTCATGTTTGGATAATCCATGAGCCACAGCTCACAGGCCAGGAGAAACCGCTTGCACCCCTCCGGAGTCCCATCATACCTTTCCGGGGGGTTAGGGCGGGGTGGTAGCGGCGTGGAGCGCGACCCAGGCGCGCAGAGCGAAGGCAAGCGGTGCATAAGTTGTTCCATCCCGCGCGCCAGGTCATTCACGGCTCTGGCCAACCCGTCAATTTCATTTTGTTGGCCCCGTATGTACTCGAGGACGGGGGCTTCGTCCTCAGGTAGAGGGGTTCCTGCTGCGTCTGGAAGGGTCGGTTCATCTGTCATGTCTTCCTGGTGTGAATGAGACGCAGATGCAGAATCCATGTGTACAATAAGAGTTTTTATTGATTACTCCTTTTCTTAAACAAAAGAAAAAACAAACAAATAAAGTCCCGTGGCGCTCACGGCGTTACCGAGCGGGGCTTCCCAGGCAGGGTCTGCAGGTGGGCGAACTGAACAGTTTAGGCTTCCGGAAAATATACCGTAAACAAAGGAAACTCTTGCAATGTCCTTGCGACTCGTGAGGGTCTTTCCTTCCTCCCGGAGTCCCACACCTGCAGACACTGCTCAATCCTGGGAGTGAGACGGGCAGAATAGAATCATTAAACATTCACATGAAACAAGGAGAGGGTCAGGTGAGGACAGACAAGGTGCACAACAGTGAACCGACGAAGCCCTACGGGTTCGACTGGAATAAGTAGTAGACACACAAGGGAATCACAGGTGTTCGTGTTTAGTGCTTAAGTGCTTAAGTGCTGGTAGTAAATACATAGACACACTAGGTGGGGACAAAGGGTCAACTCAGTAATCCGGGGAACTTGATCTTATTCCCCTGATCTGTGGAGGTACAGGTGTTACAGGTATCTTGTTCCACTTATTTGAGAATGAAGACATAACATCAAGCGTGATTGTATCCTGAGGAGCCTGAGTGTCTACCTCAATGAAGATCTAGAGACACTTGTCAAAGGATATGTGGTACGAGTATAACATATTTTGTTATAAATGTCTTCTGTTTATGTGGATAATATGTTTATTTCATTGGCATCACAGTCTAGCTCAGGAGCTTTCACAACTGCCGTGTCCGAGAACTAGCTAGAACACAAACAATTTTAAAAATGATACGATTTTCAAATAGAAATGAAACAATTATTGGTGGCAACCTTCAAAGTAAATTTTACTCACTTGGTTTTAATTATTTAAGTAATGGCAAAATAATGTCTTTGGTGATAGCAGTGCAAGTTTTTTTTTTTATTCTGTGTTTTTATCATTACCTCAGTTTATTAATGAAGTTCTAGTGTTGAATAAAAATACTGTATATGCCAATAATGGTTAGACATTTGACAATTTATTAATTGCCTCAATTGTAATTCATTAACAGTTCATTGAACATTCTTTAACATATTAAAACAAGATAAGGATAAAATAAATGACAACCTTTTTTAATATCCAAACGCAAAATACTGTATTGTACAAAATACTGTTGGATCCTGTAATGTAAATACTGCTGTAACACTAAAATGTAACTCAGTACCAAAACAGTTTTTGTACAGAAAACATTATTGTATAGGTTGTATAACAAGTTTAAAATAGTATTACCTGAGTGGTTTCAATAGTGAATATTGTACTATTTACCATAGTTTAATATACTTCCTTAAGTAAAATCTTCAAAATCGCTGAGGTAAAACATCCAAACAAGCCTGTCAACATGTTCTTATAGATGAAAAATATATGAATATTATTGTGACTGGTATTGGGATACAACTCATTCTTTTAATTTATTCTCCAGGACTATGAAAGCTTCAACAGATGTCATCTATGTCATTCGGGCAGAGGGTGCTGGACCTGGAGACAAACCAACTGATGTCAGTGTGGCAAAACCTGCAGAGTGTCACAAACTGATGGTTGATGCTTTTTGGAATAATGTATGCACTTAACCTAAACTACCCAAAGGAACTGAAGTGTACATTCGAAGTGTTTAAAAAAAAAATCTGATGGAACTAGACAGTACCAAGCTGTCACCAAAAGTCCAAGCACTAAAAATTAAGATGGTTCAATGATTAACAGGCATTTCTTTCTTTAACACTGCCAAATGTCAAATGTTTATACTGTTTGAGTGAACATTTTGAACTTCAATAGTAGAAGTTAAATTTAGTTATTGGTTGTTTTAATAATTTTTAATTTGCTGTAGAAGTACTGCTGTGCTCCCAACAATTATTCAAGCAGAGTCTACCTCAAGAAACTTTTCTCAATGGCTAGGATGTTTTTTTTCCTTTTCCCCTTTTTAGCTCTGGCTTGTTTTTTTTTTCTTATCTCTAGCACTTGATAGTATTGTTTTTTTTTTTGTTACCATCTCTAGCACTGGCAAGTATTGTTTATCTTTATCATCTCTAGCACTGGCAAGTATCGTTTTTTTCCCCTTAACAGCATTTGCTAGTATGTTTTTTTTCCCCTTGTCACTAACACTGGCTAGTATGTTTTTTCCCCTTGTCACTAGCACTGGCTAGTATGTATGTGTTTTTGTTTTGTTTTTGGCTGAGGTTATTATTCTGAAAAATATGCTCTTAAAGCATTAAAAAATGTGAAACAACATGGTCTGTTTTTTCATGAATTTGTCGTAACATTGTTATTAGAGAGGGGATTGGGGAGGATTTAAAATATATTCATATTCAAATTGGGTATTAATAATTCTTATCTAAATGCATATGAAGTAAATTGGGATTGTTATGTAATAATACATGTTCCTCTTTTATGAATTTAAAACAAATTGGACTTATTGGTCTGATTACATAAATCTCATTCTTGCTTATTTAATTTACATATAACTAATAAATAAGAATTACATAAAGTTTATTAATTTGGTTATGCTAAGTCTATGTAAACCAAATGGCTGGAAATTATATATGCAATCAAAATGCATAAATCTTAATTGTTAGGCCTAAATATATATATTTTTTGAGTGTAGGGAGTTGATACTGTTCTTTAAACACATGCGTCTATTCAAGGAGCTGCTTACAGATCAAGGTAAAAATTTTATGTCCACATTAATATCAGGGCCCGTATTCACAAAGCTTCTTAAGCCTAAAAGTTGCTCCTAGTGACAGAATTCTAAGAAAAATCTTAGAATTAGGGCATTTTCTTAGAATTTCTCCTTAAATTTAGGATTAAATCTTAGTAAAGATAAAAATAATTCACAAAACATCTTAGCTCTAAAAAGAGCTCCTAAGGTAAAATTTGTTAAGAGTAGAGAGGAGGACTTTTAAGAGGCTTAAGAGTTTCTATAGCAGAGGACAAAATGGTGGAAGGAAGAAATATTCTCCAAACACTGAACGTAAAGCTAAAATTAACTCTACTTTTCTGTCCAATTTGGTTACCTTGCTGTTTTACTTCCTTACATCTCTCTTGGATTGTTGGCTACATACCATCCAAAAGTGCAAATTAAATGTCCTGTAATCATGTAAATTGTAAAAGCTGAGACATTTCACTCCCATCAATCCAAACTGGATTACAAGTAATAAAATCAGTACGGTAAATAAATGTGAGAACTTAAATATAGTAACTACTGTGTGTAAATTGGTTCCTTCAAAAAGCATTTTCAACATTTAGCTGTTTAATTATCTTTAAGATAACTTTGCATAATTTCTTCATTTACAAAAACTATGATTCACTGTTGGTTCTATTATCATGTATTCTGTTTTCACAAAGAGCACATTTCAAAATCTTTGCAGAGGTCAGAGGTGATTTTTTTATTAACCAATCACAGTCCTTGTATTGCTGCATCATCCCTAGCAACGGGGTCGGCCACACCTCCTCACTAAGATAAAAGTTTTTCTACTTTCCTTACTCAGAGTTGCTCTAAAAGGTTTCCTAAATCACTTTTAGTCTAGGACTCCCAGCTAGGACTTTTTACGCTAAGATAGGAGCTCTTTGAGAGAATTCTAAGAAGCTTCGTGAATACGGGCCCAAATGTATGTCAGGTGTTGCAAATCAAGCAGATTCGATTTTCAGTTTACCACCCACAAACTGGTGGCATGCTTTAATCAGACATGAAAGAGGATGCTGTGTTGAGTAGTGGATGAAAGAGGCCAAAACTGGGATCAGCTGCTCCCATATGTCCTTTTTGTGGTTCGAGAGACACCGCAAGCCTCCATCAGATACACCCCGTTCGAGCTACTGTTTGGGAGAAGATCGCAAAATCTGCCTGATGTGTTTGAAATCAGCATTATACTAGCCCATGGTCTAGCACCATCAGTATCCTGACCGTTCTGGCTGTGTAATGATTTATGGCAACTGAACAAAATTTTTGACTTCAGCGCGTATCCATTACTATGAGTGGAGTAATAATGAGTATAGCCCAATTCATATTGATATTGGACCTAACAAAGGGAAATTGGAAGGTCCCTCTAACACCAGCGGCCAAGAAAAAGATGGCTTTTAGTACCAAGCAGGGCCTCTGGCAGTATCAAGTTGTCCCTTTTAGTCTGCATGGAGCTCCAGGCATGTATTAGCACCTTATAGACCATAAATCCACCCTTTTCTCCTTGGTGTGTTGTGGCGGCAGGCCAGTGCCTCTTACCTTCTGACAGCTAGGTAGGACACAACATGCAGTCAGTGCTATGGACAGCTCCACTAAATGCAAAAGAGGGGCGAGTCACTCTTACTTACAGAGGCTGGGAACAGATAATTGGTCACCATACCTATCGTTCAGGGCTTATAAAAGGGCCACCTTGGTTAGGTGAATAGGATGTTAAGGACATGCTGTTTATACCCATGTCTTCTCCTGGCAGATTCTGAGACAGCTGGAGCTTTAGCAAGAATAAACAGAGCGCTAGACAGGAGCCAGTGCTAGCATTTGACTGCCCCTTTAGTTCACCTGCCTTCTGCCTCATCCTCCTCGCCTCACCTTGGGATTGTATTATCTGTTTGGGGCATCCACTGCCCAGCTGTTACACAGCCTGATTTTCTACTCAAAGAAGTGACTCTTGAACGTTGATTTCATATGATTAATTTTTCTGCACTGAAAATATTTTGGCACTGGCTGACTCCTGGCGTATGTGTTCTGTCCACTGCCTACTTAGAAAATAAATATATAAAGAAATAAGTCAATAAATAAAATAAAGTGGGATACAGTAAAGTGGGATCAATGAGGTTAGCCAAAGCAGAGCAGTGTTTAATAAAATCCATCTAGGCAACTAGGCATTTAATACCATAATTTCCTCCACACTCGAGCACCTGGGACTCAGCTCATCTCTGTGTCAGTGGATTTCCAACTTCTTAACTGGCAGACCACAGGCCGTAAGGATGGGCGGACACGTCTCAGCCTTCCTCACTCTCAGTACTGGAGCACCCCAGGGTTGTGTTCTGAGCCCTCTACTGTACTCACTGTACACACCCGACTGCGTAGCCTCTACCAACTCCACCACCATCACTAAGTTTGCTGACGACACCGTTGTGGTGGGCCTGATCACTGACAACGATGAGACGGCCTACCTGAAGGAGATTGGAAATCTGGAAAAATGGTGCCAGAGGAACAATCTCCTTCTAAACATCAGCAAGACAAAGGAGTTGATAGTGGACTTAAGTACAAAGCAGAAGAGGAACTACCAAACCCCCATCATCAACAAGAGCCCAGTGGAGAGAGTGGACAGATACGTTACCTCAGTGTTCACATCACGCAGGACCTGTCATGGTCCTGTCACATCAACACCTTGGTGAAAAAGGCCCGGCAGCGTCTCTACCACCTCAGATGCCTGAGAGACTTTAGACTGCCCTCTAAGGTGCTTAGGAACTTATACTCTTGCACCATAGAAAGCATCCTGACGGGAAACATCACAACTTGGTTCGGGAACAGCACCATGCAGGACAGACGAGCTCTACAGAGGGTGGTGCGATCAGCTGAGTGCATCATCCGCGCCAAGCTCCCTGACCTGCACTCAGTCTACAGCAAGCAGTGCTGGACCAAGGCCAGGAAGATCATGAAGGACCTCAGCCATCCCAACAATGGACTGTTCTCTCTGTTGAGGTCAGGAATGCGATTCCACTCACTGAAGGCCAACACAGAGAGACTGAGGAGCAGCTTCTTCCCGCAGGTGATAGTCTCTTAATCAGTACCCCACACAGTACTGATCCATTTTGCACATCCACACGTTTCTGCACTCACTCTGGACATTCTGGACATCCACTGACACTAGTGGTCACTGCACACTCATGGACATATGCACACATAATCCATGATCCACATAAATATGCACACAAGTCACTTTAAAATTGTGTTCTATTCTATTTATGTTCACTCCATTCCCACATACATTTCCACAATTCTACTTTTTCTGTTGTACAGGTAGGTTTTTCTTATTTTTCTCATATTTTTCTTATATACTTCTTATATTGTATATTTGTATTTTGTATTATACAGATATTTTATTTTATTCTTTTATTATTTCTTAGTTAAATTTATTTCTTCTATTTATTTACTTTCTGTTTTGTTCTTAATATTTATTTCGTACAGACCAAAGGTTTGGACACACCTTCTCATTCAAAGAGTTTTCTTTATTGTGTTCTTTATTGTGTTCTTTAGCCCAAACAAGTCTCTTCTGCTTGTTACCTGTCCTTAGCCGTTGTTTCCTAGCAGGTATTCTACCATGAAGGCCTGATTCACACAGTTGTTCTAGAGATCTTGACCTTGACTTTGATAGCCCTGGAATGCCACTTTCACAAGTGCGCCCCATTCAACAGCCACGGCTCAGTCCTGAGTGGAGAAACAATGAGAGTTGCATGCACGCCGACACACACACACACACAGAGCATTGGAATGAGGAAATTAGTGAACAGACAAAGGACTATGGGAATGGCTGGCTTAAATAGCAAGACACACAAGGGTGGCGATACAGATGTGACAATTTGCAATTGTTTGTACCATATTTTCTTATAAAATACCTTGTAAGCTTTACATTTACTTCAGGTAATCCTAATTATTAAATTAAATAAAATTAATAATTAAAATATTGCATTCCAAATATTATTTCATTGCATTATGTTTATGCTAAAACAAATAAAGCACGTTCATGTTGTACTCATTAGAGTGCTCAATACTTTTAGAAAAATAATTAAATTGTTTAGAAATGTAAAAAAAAAAACTTTTTACATTTCTCAGTCTTTCTAGCTGTTATTTGGTAAACCAATTCATTAATAACATTTCAGCAAATAAAAGTAAACATAAGTATGTTATGTTATTGTTGTAACTTTGATAAATTGATGTGCCTTGTCTTATAACTGGTTTCACATATTCTGTTTTGCTTCTGGGCATCACAAAAACAATAGTATTGGTCTCTATATACTGTTTTTAAAGTCCCTTGTGGATCTTTAATTTGTTTGGAATACTGTGAGGGAACATTATGGATTAGCCCTTTTTCTCGATACTTAGCAATGTTAATGAGAGTTCTGTTGGTGTCATTGTAGTTTTCTGAATAATGAGATGATGCAAGAGACAAACCTAATGTCATGCACACTCGTAACACGACCGGCACTAGGACCCGGAAGTAATACGGTCGGGTTTCAGGAAGCATAAAAGGAAACAAGATGGCGCCTCACATTGCTCAGTCATTGAGTTTTGCCCATGGTATCGCCGACGCCTCGCTCGTCTAAACGTGAGTACTCACTTTCTTGGGTTATCGCTTCTGATTGGGTGTGTGTATTTAGAACGCGGGTTTATTTGTGTAAACTCTTGCTCTCGCTTCGGGAGAGTTCTAATAATAACCAGCGTGGTTATCCTGCCTGCTCGCGCTACTTCCGCGTTTGGGTTTACCATCCACGCTACAGGGCTAACTGCTAGTCTTCTGATTTATCTCCGGTTAGTTCGTGACAGAATGACTGAGCCATCAGCAGTAAACCCAGCGGAGTTTGCTCACCTCTGCGATGTGGTTGACCGGCATGCTAAGCTGATCGATCAGCTCTGTGGTGAAGTCGCATCTCTCCGCAAGGAGCTCCAAGGCGTCGCGGTCTTGCGCCGCGAGGTGGCAGAGCTGCGACAGAAGAATGCGACCCTCCGTGGGGCGGCCGCTCAGTCGGCTGTTGCCATGCCCATCGCAGCGGCTGCTGCGCCGCCAACCCCCTCTGATGTTTTTCTAGCTTTACCGGACAAATGGCATGGCACGGATGGGAAGTGCAGTGTTTTTCTAACTGCATTGGATCTTGTGTTTGAGTTTGATTCCACCAGATACTCCACAGACCGACTGCGCATTTCTCTTCTCGTCTCGTTGCTATCCGGGCAGGCAGCTGAGTGGGCCACGGCGGTTCTTCGTTCAGATTCAGACGTCGCCTACTCCTACACAGAATTCACCCGTCAGCTTAAACTCACCTTTCAGCATCCGGCTGCTGAGGTGGAGACCGACTCTAAGCTATATCATCTATGGCAGGGAGGGTCGTCTGTGAGCCGCTACACCGGGGAGTTTCGCACTCTCGCCGTGCAGACCTACTGGGGGGACTCCGCACTCCGGACGGCCTACTACGAGGGACTGGCTTCGCGTATAAAAGACGAGCTCGCCGGACAAGAGCTCCCAGCGACCTTGGAGGGCTTAATCCAACTCGCCCTCCGGATCGACCAACGTTTGCTCGCTCGCCCCAAGCCAGCTCCCCGTACCCTGCCACCCATCACGACAGCACTACCTCGCACCACACCCTTCGTCTCCCACGCTCCAGTTCCAGAAGTCCACGCCTCATTCATTGCAGCACCCACCAGAACCGTCGGTACTCCACCTCCCGCCGTGGTTGTCACTGGAGCCGGGGAACCCATGCAATTAGGGCGCGCCTCCTTAACCGCTGCAGAACGGGAACGCCGTTTTAGAGAGGGGCTCTGTGCATATTGTGGATCCGCTGCACACCATCGAGCCATCTGTCCTCTGCGGCCGGGAAACGCGCAGCCCCGGTGAGAAATGAGAGTAGCTCACCGGGTCCCATCTCCCTCCCACCACCCTGACTAATGATTCCCGTCTCACGGTAAAAGTACACCTCCAGTTTGGTCACAAACGGGTCGGAAGTACCGCGTTCGTCGACTCCGGGGCAGCAGGTAACTTCATTGACTCTTCATATGCCAAAAAACTGGGGATAAAAATCGAGGCGTTATCCCAGCCCGTAACCATTACATCAGTCGATGGTCGGCTTTCTTTCCTCCAGCCCCATCTCCTTTCAAACTCAGCCTATCTCCCTCATCATCAACCAGCATCGGGAACAGATTCAGTTTTACACCACCACCATTTCATCACCACCCATCATCCTTGGACACCCTTGGCTGCTGCATCATGACCCACTCATATCATGGACCCAAAATCGGATTCTACAATGGGGGCCGACCTGCACCGAGCTCTGCCTACGGGCCGAGGCTGGGACGTGCTCTAGGGAGTCCGAGGCCCCTGATGTCAACACAGACAACATCCCGCTAGACTACCAGGACCTGGCTGAAGTCTTCTGTAAGAGACACGCTACCCACCTACCTCCTCATCGCTCATACGACCTGGCATTCGATCTTCAGCCAGGTGCGACACCACCCCGTGGCCACCTCTATTCACTATCTAACACCGAGATGCAGGCGATGGAGGAGTACGTTTCCAGCGGACTTCGCCATGGTACCATCCGGCCCTCCTCCTCACCTGCCTTTTCACAAGCGCTCCACCACGTTCCTGGGTTTTGTCATCTCGCCCCAGGGTGTGGCCATGGACCCGCAGAAACTGGAAGTTGTGAGTCATTGGCCCCTACCCAAGACTCTTAAACAACTCCAGAGATTTCTCGGGTTTGCCAATTTCTATCGCCGCTTTATCCGGGACTACAGTACCGTTGCAGCTCCACTAACCGTTCTGACCCGCCCATCATCTCACCCCTTCAACCTCACCTCAACTGCCGTCTCTGCCTTCCATGAGCTCTGTCGCCGCTTCACCACCGCTCCCATCCTCCTTCACCCGGATGCTGACAAACCATTCGTTGTGGAGGTGGACGCTTCGGATGTGGGCGCCGGGGCTGTTCTCTCCCAGCGAGGTCCAGACCAAAAACTGCACCCCTGCAGTTTTTTCTCCAAGAAATTTGACGCCACTCAGCAGCGATATGGAGTAGGGGACCGCGAGCTGCTGGCCATAAAGTGGGCCTTGGAGGAATGGCGACACTGGCTCCAGGGCGCCAGAGAGCCGTTCATCGTCTGGACCGACCACCAAAACCTCATCACTATCCGCACCTTAAAACAACTCAACCCCAGACAGGCGCGGTGGGCACTGTTTTTCAAGAACTATAATTTCCACCTGTCATACCGCCCGCGGTCCAAGAACACCAAAGCCGACGCCCTCTCCCGACAGCACGAGGAAGACCTCCCCCGGGCGGACCCTGCGCCTGTCCTGCCGCCCACCAAGATCCTCGCACCGCTTAGTTGGAATCTGGAAACGAGGGTCCGCCAGGCACAAGCTATGGAGACCGAACCGGCAGGTGTGCCGCCTGGTCGACTCTATGTACCCAACCCCATCAGGGCCGAAGTACTCCAGTGGGGACACTCCTCCCCACTTTCTGGACACCCCGGAAAGCGGCGTACCCTACTTTTCATCCAACGTGCTTTCTGGTGGCCCAATATGAAGAAGGACGTAGACGAGTTCGTCCAGGCGTGCCGTGTGTGTGCCAGGTCGAAGGACAGCAACCGACCATCGCCAGGGGAACTTCAACCACACCCGGTTCCCCGTCGACCCTGGACACACATTGCCGTTGACTTCATCACGGGCCTGCCGGTTTCCGAAGGAAGAGACACCATCCTCACCATCGTCAACCGGTTCTCCAAAGCTGTTCACCTGGTGGCCCTCTCCGGTCTCCCGTCAGCTAAAAGGACAGCCGAGCTGATATTAGAGCATGTAGTCCGCCTGCATGGGTTCCCAAAGGACATCGTCTCGGACAGGGGGCCCCAGTTCACGTCCCGGTTCTGGAAGGCCTTCAGCAGTCTGATCAATTCCACCTGCAGTCTGTCCTCCGGTTACCATCCACAGACTAACGGTCAGACAGATCGAACCAACCAACAACTGGAGCACTACCTGAGATGCTTCATTGCTGATCGCCAGTGCTCCTGGGCCCGCTACCTCATTTGGGCTGAGCTGTCTCACAACCTCCACATGTCTTCTGCCACCAACCTAAGCCCATTTGAGGTATGCCACGGCTTCCAACCTCCGATGTTCGACCATCAAGAACCGGAGGTGGAAGTACCGTCGGCCCAACAGTTGGTTACAACCGCCGTTACACTCTGCAACATCGCCGTCGACACCCACCGGGACGAATGTACCAAGTAGGTGATAAGGTATGGCTATCAACAAAAAACGTACACCTGCAGACTGAATCAAGAAAGTTGTCACCACGATTCATCGGACCATACCGCATCAACTACCGGCTCCAGCTGCCTGCGGGCGCTCCGGATCCATCCGGTATTCCACACCTCCCATCTCAAACCCTTCATCAGTTCACCAATGTACCACCACTCATTAATTAATTTCAACCTAATAAACAAACCAAAAAATAATACACTAAAAAATAATGACATTAAAACCATATGCTGGTGTGCTACTAACAAAAAGAGGCAGCTACTAACACAAAAAGAAAATGCAATAATATACAAAGGGATTCCTACAAAAAAAATTTTTTATATATAATTAGCCTTTTCGGACAAATTCAATAAATAAATAAATAAATAAATTGTTGCAACAGGCAACATTGTCTAACAATCTGACAGCTCTGTGTGCTTTTCTGACAAAAAGGAGCTCACAAAGTGCAGTCAGTACCATGGACAGCTTTACTGAAATAAAAAGAGGGGCATGGCGCAATAACACACTGAGGCTGGCAACAGATTATCAGTCACCATCCTGCTGTCATTCGCAGCCTATAAAAGGTCCATGAAAGCCCAGTTTGTTGAGTAGGATGGTTGGGACATGTTGTTTATACCCCTGTCTTCTGCTCTAAGACCTTTGGATTTTCACCAAGAACCAGCAGAGCTTGCATGCCTACAGAAATGCAGAGGAAGGGATATGCCAATACCTGTCCCATGTGTCAATACCTGGTGATGTCCAGCTCCCTCGACCAAGCTTACATATTGCATATTGCCACTGAGGCATTTCTCCATAAGTTCATATATACTTATATGTATAGTAGAGCAGGAAATCTGACTGTGGCAAGAGTGGAGCGACATCATTATTCCACTTCTCACAAGGGAGGCTAAGCGAGGTACTGTAACAAACTAAAGAGGCAAATCCTAGTGCACTGCGGCCTCTACCAGCATGGTGGCCCTCTACTTTGATCACTGAACATATGACCCAAAGACCACGCCACAGCTTCAGCTGAATCATCTGATGAAGATTGCTATATTCTGGCTACAGCCTGCCCTGCTCGCCACTCAAGAAATCACTGAGAGAATCATCATGAACTGGGTGTTGTGCTCTCTCCCAAGAGCAAAAAGGAAAGCTGTGGGCATGCGAGTTCCCAGCTCCTTGACTGGCATGATTGACACTTTAGAATTTGTGGTGTCCATGCTCTGCCTGGAAAAAAAGAGAATCATGAAAAAGAGCCATCCTTTCTATATTCCGCTTCTGCGGAAAGACGTGTTTAAGCCGACAGAAGCTGAACCTACAAAGTCAGCCTTTACCAGTGAATTATGAAGTAACCATCTTGGCATGGAAGAAACCATCTCCAGACTTGGTGAGTCTGCGTGGGAGGATCTCTATTTCCAGTACACTCATTGACATAGGAAGCACAATCACCTTAGCTCTTTTTCCAGCAAAGGCCAGTGCAGGGACCAGTCAAGGCACTGCATGACCACTGGAGTAATGCAAGGGAAGAAGAATAATCAAGCATCCTCCAGGCAGTGCTGGAAAAGAGTGGCTTCTTCCAACCCAGAATGGCTGGCCCAGACCCCGAATTATAATGCAGATGCAGAAGTTGAGGGTAATTTTCCCTATAATCTGTTTCTTTCCCTGTCTGGTCAGGTAAAGCGAGATGGCAATGCAATCTGCTCATGGTGCAAAAAGGAAAAGTGACAAATGCTCAGCGAACACCTTGAAGTGAAAAATGCAGCGGAGAAGATTAGAGATCACTTTCACTGGCTGGGGCCCAAAGCTAAAATGAAAATGACGGTGGAAAGGAAAAACTCCCCGAGATCGTAATAGGAAGAAACCTTGAGAGGAACCATACTCAACAGGGAACCCATCCTCATTTTGGTGAAACAGATGGCAGGGATTGATCAGCATAATACTGTGTAAGACTGGAAGTTCAGTATAACATTACATGTGTTTAAAGAAATTAAAAGGAGTCCAGTTTGTTCCTGGAGGTTCAGGTAGACTGTAGGAAATTCCAGTCCAGAACTATCGAATGACTGAAATCACAGGTCCCCAGAGAACAGCTGTCTGCATCAATCGAGGACAGGACAGTCTTCGTGGAAACCATCTCCAGCCACCACACGCATCCCAGGCAGACCACACGGGGCATCTATGTTACGAGATCTCAAACCAGAAGACTCCAGGATGAGTTAGACAGGTCCAGAGGGCAGAGGGGTCTGGATCACTGGCAGCTCAGGAGCGACATGTATAGCTCAACAGAGAGATAGGGAGAGAGGGAGAGAGAGAGACTTTGACTTTTTGACTTTTTACAATCCTTTATTTTACAAGTTTTGTTTTATAGGCTAGAAAAAAGATTGTGTTTATAAATAATTGATTTAAAATAGATAAATAAATAAATAGATAAATAAGACATTCATTACATTATAGTCCTTCTTTAAAAACACATAGTTATTGTGCTTTTTTCAGTTAAAATATGCGGCAAAGATGATTTCGTCATCTTCTACCGCGCACAAGGTCTCCTCACAGCACCATATGGTTTTAAACATGTTTATGTCTTTCATACTTTTGTAAAAATTAAAATCAATTAAAATTCTTGATTTAACAAGTCTGGAGAAGATCTTTTTGGGGTCGCAGTCTGTGCTTTGTGCCAGCTTATTTTTTCTACTTATATAAATTGCCATTTTAGCTTGACCAATGGTAAAATTAATAAGATGGCATTTGAACCTATTTCTCCGGACGTATTTAAAACCAAGAATAAAAAACTGATGAGTAAAATCTACATTCAGTGGTAAAAAAATGTGTTTTAAAAGGTTAAACAAAGGTGACAACCTGGAGCAATGTATAAAAGCATGGAAAACAGTTTCTCTCTGTGAACAGAAGGGGCATTCCTGTGTGATTTCAGGATTTAAAATGGAGATAAAAGAGTTCACAGAGACAATTCCATGTAAAATCCTCCACTGGTCAGCAGACTTTTTGGTTAATGGTGGTTTGTACAGTGCCCTCCACTCTGGTTTAAAATCATTATTAAAACCCAGTTCAGTGCGCCATGGGGTGTCTACCCTCCCGTTCAGTTTTTTCTTGTTTAAGACCTTTACACAAGCTTTGTATAAAACCTTACCAGACACTGTCTCAAAGTTCATGTCCTCCTCACCCTTGAGCTCCAGGAGGGGGCCGCCATGACCCTCTAGGTCCGGAGTTATCATCAGCTGTGGAAAAGGTTCTTCTTCTGTAGGACTGGTCTCATTGCTTGCGTGTTCCATCAGCTGAACGCGTTCCTCCGACGTTAGGGCGGTTCTCCAGCGATGTAGGAGCTGGTTGGCGACCCGTTGAGACCGAAGTCCCATCTGTGCTGCCAGGTTCTCTGCTCGAGACAGGTCTGGTCCGGTGATGTTCACCAGCTGCCGGAGTGTCACGATCCCTGCTTTTATCAGGGTCTTGGATAGTGCTGGGGTGTTTGGACTAGAAATGTCCAGCTGCCCTCCACAGACTAGGGGCTCCTCCAGCAGCCAGTGTAACGTTCTACTTCCTTTGTTTTGTTTTTTAAAAAAGGTCCAGATTTTAAAAAGTCTTTGATAAAATACGGGTAATCCAGTAGTGTCCAGTGCTGTGGGGTCCATTAAAAACAGAGTTCTGTCCAGCCCAAGACCTCCCACCGTGCGTAGGAGTGTGTAGGCTACCGCTCTCCATCCTTCATCACTCGCTCCGGTGAGAAGTCTCTGGATGAACTGCAGACGGAAGGCTGCAGTTCTGCTGGCTAGCTGCACCAGGCCCTGTCCTCCTTCCTCTTTGGGCAGGTGAAGTAGACTTTGTGGTAGCCAGTGCAGTTTGTCCCAGAAGAAGTCTACCAGTAGGGCCTGTATGCTTGCTAGCAGGTTTGGTGGTGGGTCCATGCATGCCAGTTTGTGCCACAGGGACGATGCTGCTAGGTTGTTGATGACCAGCACTCGTCCTCTGTAGGACATTTTTGGGACCAGCCACTTCCATCTGCTTAGTCTGCCTTTTATGTTTTCAACAAGTCCATCCCAGTTTTTGTTTAAAAACTCAGCACTGCCCAGGTAGACACCCAAGTATTGTCTAATACCTCTGTGTACTTTAAATGGGACACATAAACCACCATTAACCTTCAGTACACTCTCAATGTCACTGTACAGTGTCTTTATCATTGTTATGAAATCTGGGTTGAACCCGAAGCTTTCCAGCACCTTCCACAAGTATTTGTGTTCAACCCGGTCGAAAGCTTTTTCCTGGTCCAACAAAATGAGACCGGTCTTTAAGCCTAGCAGTCTAGAGACATCCAAAATATCACGGATTAAGTGTATGTTATCAAAGATAGACCTACCAGGCACGCAGTACGTCTGGTCGTGATGAATGACCTGCTCCAGTACCTTTGTCAGTCTTGAGGCTAATGCTTTTGAGAGTAGTTTGTAGTCAGTGCACAGCAGTGATACCGGGCGCCAGTTCCCCAGGTGCGTCAGGTCTCCCTTTTTTGGCAGTAAGGTCAGGACAGCCCTCCTGCAGCTCACCGGGAGCTTTCCTTCTTTCACGCTGTCCTGCAACACCTCTAGTACATCCTGTCCTATTACTGACCAAAACGCCTTGTAGAACTCTACAGGGAGACCGTCTATACCCGGCGCCCGCCCGTTCTTCAGGCCTTGGAGGGCCTTCTGAATCTCTGCCAGTGTCAGTTCTGCCGCCATGTCAGTGGCAGCTTCTTCTGACAGCTTGGGCAGGTTTTTCAAGAAGGTTTCCTCCATTGCATATGCTTCTGACCACTCACTACTGTACAGCTTTGAGTAGAAGCCGTGTGTCTGCTTGCGAATCTCAGTGGGCTCTGATACGAGATCCCCTGACTCTGATCGCACAGCATGTATGATTCTTTTCTGTCCATTCTTTTGTTCCAGACCAAAAAAGAACTTAGAAGAAGCATCCATTTCTGTTGCGTGTTTGAAACGTGAGCGGACCAGCGCCCCCTGTGCTGCAGTGCCCAGTAGGTCGTTCATTAGGGCTTTTTTGTTTTTCAGGGATTCAATGTTTCCTCTGTTTTCTGTGGTCTCTAAACACTGGAGTTCTGCTATTTCGGTCTCTAGCGCTCTCATTGATCTAACAATGTCTTTTGTGACATTGAGTGTGTACTGTTGACAAAAAGCTTTTATTTGTGCTTTAGCTAGATCCCACCATTGCTGTAGAGAGCTAAAATCTGCTTTTTGTGATTTAAGATTGGTCCATAAAAAAGTAAAAGACTCAATAAAATTGGCATCTTCTAAAAGTAGGGTGTTAAAATGCCAGTAGGCTCTTAGGCTTAAGGTTTTTCCTACTGACAGCGCACTGCACCATACTATGATCAGAGATGCCTACTGGGACGATAAAACATTTAGTAAAATAAGACAGTTGATGTTTAAAACCATAAAATCGATCAAGTCTTGCCAGTGAGAGTGTGTTCTCTATGGAGTGGGCCCAGGTGTACTGTCTTTGTTTCTTGTGTAAGTCTCTCCATATGTCACTTAAGTCCTGGGCCTCCATCATCTCCCACATGCGTTTACGGGAGGCCATGTGAGGTTCTCTATGGTTTCTGTCCAGGTTGTCGGTTGTGCAGTTAAAATCCCCACCCAGAATTAAAATGTCAGCAGAGTTACAGTCGTTAATTACGCTGTTTAGTTTGTCTAAAAACATCATCCTCTCTACTGCCTTGGTGGGAGTGTACACACAAATAAAAACAAAAACTTCATTTTCATAAAACGTTCTCACTTTTAAAAGCCTCCCATTTAAAAATTCTTCTACTGTATAAGAGTTTGGTATAAAATTGCGAGCAAAGAGCAGTGCGACTCCACCACTCAGTGGTGTATTGTGGCTCAGAATCGCGAGCCCATCCCACTCCTTCAACCAGTCCGCTGCGTTCTTGGAGTCGCTGTGTGTCTCTTGAAGTAGAGCCACATCAACATGTTTCTGTTTTAAAAGTTCGAATAGTTTGGCTCTTTTTTCACATGTTCTTGCCCCATTAATATTTAAACTCGCAATATTTACTTCACTCATTAAAAAGTGTGTAGATAAAACGACAGGCTTATATAAAAGAAACCATACCAGTGTCCAGCAGGGAGTAAAAATCATTCTAGAATTCCTCTTCAGCGAGTTCCTTGTTTATTTTGGTAATCCATTTCTTTAGTCTGAAGATTTCAAGTTCAGCGAAAAGTTTTTGTCTCTTGTAATATTTGACGTCATGGACGAACTGTTTCTTGCTTGAGAAGTGGTCTTCTATTTTGATTTTTGACCCCCCTTTCGTCTTTTCTAAAAAAACATGTATGGATTCCTCGCTGTAGATGACTGGCATTCTTTCTTCCTCTGCGGTGAGGAGCAGCACAGAGTCTGAGATGTACCCATCACTGTCTGACTCCGGTTCGGGGTCTTTTTTGGGGAGTTTTTTTCCTCCTCCTTTCCGGTCTTTTTTCCTTTTTGGTGCTTTGAAGGAGGCCTCCTCCTCCATCTCTATGTCCGCCTCGTCCCCTTGTGACAGTGCGGCTGATGCTTCCATTTGATGGCTCCTCGCCCTTGTACCCATCACCGAGAGCACAGGTAGCTCCAGCGCTGCACCCGAACCCTCTGTGATCTTATCAGCCGTGTTCGGCCTCTCCGGCGCCGGCTGGGTCACGTTGGGTTCTTCTCGGTCCGGTTTGGCCGAGCTCGTTGTTTCTGGTCTCGATGTCACTCCAGTTGACTCTTGGACTGCAGGCTGGGCTTGGGGTTCGGTCTCCTCTGGCTCTGGGTCAGCAGCATTGCCGGGTCCCTCAGCAGACGGCCAATCTGTAGTCGCAGGGGGAGCGGCCTCGCCCGGCACGGTCGCGTCATGACCCGCTCGCTCAGACGCACCAGGATCGCTCTGTCTTTCGGGACAAGCACGGACCAGATGTCCCATTGCACCACATTTAAAACATTTTATATCAGTGTCTGAGGAGGCGAATATGCTGTAATCAAAGTTTTCAACCCTGAATTTAAAAACAGCATTTAGCTCTTCTACGCCCTCTTTAAAGATCATAAAAACAACTCTCCTAAAAGACACCAGGTGTTTAATCAGTGGGGATTTACAGCCCAGGGGGATTTTCTTTATAGGGGAGACCAGTCTTCCATATCTGGACAGTTCTGCAGCGATGACACTATCAGGTATGAAGGGAGGGACATTGGACAGAACTATTTTCTTGGCTGGGGAGCTCAGGGGAGAAACCAGGATGTGCTCGTTATTAACAGTGATACCATTCTGTACAAGTTTAGCTGCTTTATCTACACTATTTACAAACGTAACCACAGCGCTGTTCATGCGGGAAGCAGAGACGATGTTCTCATGTCCCACCACATCACCAACCGCTAACACACACTCCTCTAAACTCGCCGCGCACACCACGCGCACACCGTGCCGGCGAGTTAAACTTTCAAACCGCTGTGTGTTCTGAGCTGCCATGCTCCAGCAACACACGGGCACACACACACACACACACTCAGTCGCGCGCTCACACACGCACACACACGCACACACAGGCACTGACACGAAAAAGATAGATTTAGCCAAAAAGATGTTATAAATGGCGAAAAAAGGCAAAAAGAAAATTGGCAAAACGCCAATCGCTCTCACGCGCTCTACACGCCACACTCGCTTCCCTGCCGCACCGCGCATGCGCAGAGAGACAGAGAGAGAGAGAGAGAGAGAGAGAGAGAGAGAGAGAGGAGAGAGCAGAAGAGAAGGAGAGATGGCAGTTTGGTATGGTCACAGTCAAACATGTATAAGGTGATTGTATATTTAGTGCAAAGTGCAAGCAGGGACTCCGGCAGGACTAACTATAACAGCATAACTAAAAGGGAGAGCCAGAAGGAAACACAGACACTCTGTTACTATTCCATAACTTTGGGGCTTTGTAAGAAAAAGATCTGTCCTCTGCTGTAGTTTTAATAATATGTGGTACTGACAAGCAGCCTGCATCCTTTGATAGAAGTAGTTGTGGCGGATCGTAAGACACTAACAGTTCACTTAGATACTGCAGTGCGAGACCATTTAATGCTTTATACGTCAAAAGTAGTATCTTAAAATCGATGCAAAATTTCACAGGGAGCCAATGCAGTGTAGATAAGATAAGGGTAATGTGCTCGTATCTTATGGTTTTAGTGAGGACTCTCGCTGCTGCATTCTGCACTAACTGAGGCTTGTTTATACACCTAGTTGAACAACCAGACAGTAAGGTGCTTCAAATTAAGGGCTGGAATCTATAATCACTCCAAGGTCTTTTACTGTTGCATTTGATGAAACAGAAAGGCCATCTAAAGTTACAGTGTGATCAGAAAGCTTACTTCTAGCTGCTTGTGGTCCTATGACTAGAACTTCTGTCTTATCAGGATTAACCCTTAGGAGTCTGAGGGTGTTTTGGGGCCCTGAAGAAGTTTTGACATGTCTTGACATTTGTATATTTTTCAGTTACTTATGAACATATAAATGTCTAAAGGCTAACTACACTGTTTTTAGCACAAACTGGGCTACAGTAATATGTGAGCAGCATGTATGTACAAATTTGTACTTTGGAGAAAAAAACAGTGCGTGATTATTGAAAACAACAACAAAAAAATATCACTGAAATAAGTTCACAAAACACATTCATAACATTTATTTACAAGACTTTTGTTACCTGGATCTTGTAGTCTAGAGTTTTTACTTCAAAATGATGTGATAATCATCTTGATCACTCATTCACAGAAAACAATATATTCATTTACATTTGATCATGAATAATGCTCTACTTCACACCAGAGAAGACAAAGACCCGAATAATGAGCTGCATAAATACCCCTTTCAGTCAGGTGTGTGACAGAGGGAAGTGCTACAAGAAAATAATTTGAGGACAAAAAACACATTTCTTTGTTTGTAGTTTATTTAGAACAGTTCGAGATAAATAAAATGCGTAAAAACAGACATTCTGGCTAAAATAATGCAAACAAAAGCAGTGAATGATACAAAAACCCTACAAAAACATACATTCAGGGTAAAACTGCAACGAGAACAGAACAAAATAAACTTAAAAAATACATTCGGTGAGAAAAGTGCTCCAAGATAAAAAAAAAAACAACAACAACTGAAACAGACATTCAAAGCAAAATGGTGCAAACAGGAACAGTGCAAGATAAAATGGGTGTATGGTGTCTACAGTCACACATCCCTGTGCCACTCTTGAAAGCAGTTCCTGTTCAACTGAAGACACAGGGGAACGTTACAAGCCTGGCATCTCCAAGGTGTTTTTTGCCGCATGCAATGGACTGCTTTGCAATGCACACACAACCTGCGACCTGCAGTGGCAGCATCTCTGGCGTCTGAGGTTAGCACAGCTACTGGAACTGGTACATGGTCAGTACTTGTCCGTTTTGGTGCTACTTCCTGTGAGACACCACAAAGCTCTTTGATGAGTTGTTCCATAAACTCTTTATGGGACAGGTTACCATATAGTTCTTTATGCACAATGAAAGCATTGGTGGCAGCAATGTCCAAGAAGTGTAAAAAAATCTTCCTGTACCACTTCATTGTTTTGTGCTGTGCGGTGTAGTACTGTAACAGCTGATCAGACAGGTCAACGCCCCCCCATGTGCTGGTTGTACGCAGTCACAGGTGCAGGACATGGAAATGTCTTTGTAGAGACTTCCGGTTGAGTTTTATGGAGTAGGACGTGAGTTTGGAAGGTCCCGCCGATTTCGATTAAAATTGTTATTCATTCACGCTTTGTGGCCATAATTGTAGTCCTGTTTTATTCTCTAATTCGTTGTGTTTTGAAGTTTTACTCGATACTGTGTAAAATGGCATCAAAAAATATTAAAACTCGCAGTACTATTCAAACACAACTGAGGCCTAGTTTGCAAACCGTGACCACATCCTCGGGTGAGTCGTCCTCACCTGTAAAGGCCCCTCCGGCCAAGCTAATCCCGATACGGAGGCTCTTAAGGTCGAGTTGCTGACCTCGCTGAGGAAAGATATCGCGGATATTTGAAAAAAAAGAACTTCAAGATACTCTCGGTGAGGCTTTGTCTACCATTAAGTCCTACTTGCAAGCAGTGAAGACGTAGCTGGCGATTGATAAAGCTGCTAGTGATGCTATCGTGTCCGAGCTAAAAGGTACGGTCAGGGAGATGGAGCACGCACTCACTGTGTGCTCGGATGATATAACTGAAATGAAAGATACTATCAAATGCCTCACAGCTAACGTAGCCAAGCTGGAAAATAAATGTGAAGATTTGGAATCCAGGACGCGGCGTAACAATGTTAGGATAGTGGGAGTAGCGAAGGGCCCTGAAATGTGCACCATTGCAGCCGTGGCCTCCTTGTTGAAGGAAGCGTTTAATCTGGAGAAGGAGCCGCTTTTGGACCATTCCCATTCTCCAACCCACACCCAAGCCCGTTGACCGTCCGCGAGCCATTGTATGCAGGTTTCCTTACCACAGCGACTGTGTTGACATTTTACGGTGCGCTAGAGAACGCCGACAGATTAAAGTTGGAGAGCAGACCATCTCGGTCTTTCCTGACTACACTGCCAAGATTGCACGTGCTCGGGCTGCATTCAACACGGTCAGGCAGCAACTCCGTGGCATTGAAGCTGTTCGGTATGGCCTGCTTCATCCAGCGTGACTTTGCATCACGTATAAGGGTGTTGAGAAAAACTTTGTTTCAGCGGAGGAAGCCAGTGATTATGTTAAAACTTTGATTTCTGGGTGAGCCTCAATAGCCCGTCAGTTTGTTGCGGTAGTGCTGCTAAGTGTTTACTCTCATTAGGTTTAACGCTGCCTGCGCATTGTTTTCTCAGTGTGTTGCACTAGTTACTGTCTTTTTTTCTTTTTCCACTGTTCTATAAAGAGCCTGAATCATATATCATACACTTGTACTTCGGATTAGCCCAGCACAGTCTTTTCTATGCTCACGTTGCATTTATTTGCACATGTCTTGTTTATTTGTATTTTTACGTGTATTTACCTAATCTGTGGTAAATTGATTTGTGGTACTAAGGTGACCACGTTTGTTGTTTTTTGGTATGCTTATCTTCTGAGGAAATAATTCTTTGTACTGAGTATTTTTTTTGTATGTATATATATTACGTGTTTATTGTTACACGCACACAGTTATACAGTGTGGAAGTCGGCGGGAGGGTTTTTTCTCTTTTGCTCTCTTGCTTTTGGGTGTTTTGTTTGGATCCCGGTTAGTCCATTCACTTTGGTGGATTATTTTTGCTCTTTTGGGAAACATTGCTGTCTCCTTTGTTTGTAGTCATGTGGAGACCAAAACGCCAGTGGTCGTAAAGAGCCGAGATGGGACACCCCCCTCCCCCTCCCCCCATATACCCCTAAACACAAATACTTGGGGCCACTGGCGTTTTGGTTGTTGTGGTGTTTATTTTTCCATTTGAATGGTTAATAGTAATATAGATCCCAGCATTGCTGGGTCAGGCATACCTCTTAGATTCATTAGTTGGAATATCAGAGGTATTCTGATAACAGGTAACCCTGTTAAGAGATCTAAGGTTTTCACACACTTGAAACGTCTAAATTCTGATATTGCATTTTTACAGGAGACTCACCTTCGCATTAAAGATCATAATAGGTTACATTGCCCTTGGGTAGGTCAGATCTTTCACTGAAACTTTAATTTGAAAGATAGAGGAGTGGCCATTCTCATTAATAAGAAAGTTAAATTCTTATCAACTAATGTTATCGCTGACAGGAATGGTAGATACATCATTGTTGCTGGTACACTAATGCAAAAAAAGGTTTTGTTGGTAAATTTATATGCCCCGAACTTTGATGATGCTGAATTCGCTAATAGGTTGCTGAGTAATATCCCCTTTTTGAATACTCATTTGTTGATCCTCGGTGGAGATCTGAATTGTGTTTTTGATCCAATCTTGGATCGATCTAATCCTCGTAATCTGACTCAGAACAATCTTATTGATCCATGGAGATTTCGCAATCCTTCAATCAAAAAAATTTCTGTTTTCTCCCAGGTTCACCATTCTTATTCCAGGATTGATTACTTTTTTATTGACAGAACTCTTAATCCGTGTGTTAGTGCTTCTGATTATTCTGGTATTGTAATATCTGATCATTCACCTCTGTTATTGGATATTCACTTTTCTACCTATAAACGTAGTCCACCACTTTGAAGATTAAATTCTCTTCTTTTGGCAGATAAAGAATTTTGTGAATTCATTTCAAGTTCTACTGAGGAGTTCTTGTCCTTCAATCAAGGCCTGAGAGGTCAAATTATATCGTATTCTGCTCTTGCTAATACAAAGATTAATGCTAGGCTTAAAGAACTTACAACGGTGATTAGTAACCTTGACCAAAGTTATACACTGAACCCCTCTCCAGAATTACTGAAGCAGCGTCTTTATTTGCAAGCAGAATTCAATCTTATGTCAACTAAAGAGGCAGAGCGCTTGTTATTACGCAGTCGTGGCTCGTATTATGAATATGACGACAAGGCAAGTCGCTTGTTGGCACATCAACTACAACAACAAGCCACTTCGCGTTTGATACCTAGTATTAAAACCACTTATGACACTATTACTACTGATCCCTTGGAAATTAATTCTACCTTTAAAACATTTTATTCTTTGTTATACAAGTCTGAATCTCCAACGGACAAAGCTAAAATGAACGAATTTATTTATAATCTTTCAAATCCTGTTATTGATACTAATATTGCCGGGCAATTGGACTCCCCATTTTCCGTTGAAGAAATATTAAATGCTATTACAGCTATGCAGTCTAATAAAGGCCCAGGTCCTGATGGGTTTCCAATTGAATTTTATAAAAGATTTATTAGTAAATTGGCTCCATTGCTTTTATCTGTGTTTAATGAATTCTTGGAAAGGGGTTCATTACCACCAACTTTCACACAAGCCACTATAGCGCTACTTCTCAAAAGTGAAAAAGATCCAACTTCCTGTTGTTCCTACAGACCATTATCTCTGCTTAATGCCGATATAAAGGTGTTGGCAAAAGTAATTACATCTCCCCTAGAGGATGTGCTTCCTTATATTATATCTGAAGAGCAGAATGGCTTCATAAAGGGACGTCAATTGTTTTTTAATACCCGTACACTCTTTAATGTTATTTACTCAAAACATTCATCTAAATTTCCTGAACTTGTTATTTCTTTAGATGCTGAAAAGGCTTTCGATAGGGTGGAGTGGGAGTACTTGTTTGCAGTCTTAAATAAATTTGGATTTGGTGATACATTTATTTATTGGATTCAGCTTCTTTATTCGTCCCCTAAAGCCAGTGTTCATACTAATGATGTTTATTTTGATTATTTTTCTCTGGGTCGTGGATGTCGGCAAGGTTGCCCTCGGTCACCTTTACTCTTTGCCATCGCCATCAAGCCTCTGTCTATCACATTGAGATCTTCCTCTGTATTCAAGGGAATCATCCGTAATGAAACTGAATATAAATTGTATGCGGAACTGATCCTGCACTCTCCATCCCTGCTGTTACAGGTATTCTGGAGAACTTCAGCTCGTTTTCAGGTTATAGTTTAAATTTGGGGAAAAGTGAGTGTTTTCTCGTTAATTCAGCTGCATGTCATCTTCAACAGTTCGATCTACCCTTTCGGTTTAGTCCATCGGGGTTTAAATACTTGGGGATTAACGTGACTTGCTCTTTATCTGGCCTTAAATCAGCTAATTTTACTCCCCTTATATCAAGGTTTAAATCTGATATTAAAAGATGGGGTAATCTCCCCCTTTCATTAATCGGTAAGATTAATGTTGTTAAAATGAATATCTTACCAAAATTTTTATTTTTATTTCAGTCCATTCCCTTATTTTTGCCAAAATATTTTTTTGTCTCACTGAATAAGATCATTGGTTCTTTCATTTGGGGAGGGAAGTCACCTAGGGTTCGTAAAGCTGTACTGCAGAGATGTAGATTTAGTGGAGGACTTGCATTACCTAATTTTCTAGCTTACTATGGGCTGCTCACATCCATAAACTTTGCTATTGGCTAAAATCTTCTGTCTCCTCTTGGTGTAAATCATCCTGTAAGGGATCTTCTATACCAGCTCTGCTCGGTTCCTCTTTACCCATAAACCCCTCTCTGTATGCTGATAATCAGGTGGTTCTTAACACACTTAGGATCTGGTTTCAGTTTAGAAGGCACTTTAAATTTGTAATGCCATCTTCTTTGGGTCCTCTAAACGACAATCATCTGTTTCCCCCATCAATCCTGGACTCGACATTCTCAGTGTGGTGTGACAAGGGTATAAAACAATTTAAACATTTATATGTGGATGGTGTCTTTGATAGTTTTGCCAATCTGTCATCACGTTATGGTCTCCCAATTACTCATCTGTTTCACTATTTTCAAATTCGAAATTTTGTTGCCAAGTGTTTTCCTAATTTCCCCTCTTTACCTCCAGAGCAGCAGTGGGAAACTATACTATCATTTATCCCTTACCATAGAGGAACTATTTCAAAACTATATGATACTATCCTGTCTCTTAGTAACCACTCAAATGTTAAGCTTAAGTGTACATGGGAGGGGAAACTAGGAATTCAAATACAGGAGGAGTCCTGGGAACAGGCTATAGAGAGAGTACGGTCTTCCACCTCTTGTGCTCGTCTTGGACTTATTCAGTTTAAGGTCATACACAGGGCAAGACTTTCAGAATTGTATCCGGCAGTGGAAAACAAATGTGATAAATGCAATGGCTCTCCCTGTCACCTTAGTCACATGTTTTTTCTGTGTCCTAAGCTGGATGATTTCTGGACAGGTTATTTTGACATTATGTCAACTGTTCTTGGGGTAACTCTTCAACCTTGTCCTCTCATTGCTATATTTGGGATTCCTGATTGCTCACTATCACTTACTTCTATACAAAAGGATATTATAGCTTTCACGTCCTTATTAGCAAGGCGTCTGTTATTGTTGCATTGGAAGTCTGCTAAATATCCTCCTTTCTCCCAATGACTTACGGATGTCATGTTTTTTTTTTTAACTTGAAAGGATGTACAAAAGGATGTTTGTAACATTGAGAGGATGTACAACCAAATTTTTCCACAATTGGCAACCAATCATTACCTACTTTACTAGTTTAGAGGTATTGTCTGATTAAATGTATACCTGTTGTTGTTATATTTATGTAATATGTTGGTTGGTTGTGTTGAGCCGAGTGGAACCGGGGGTGTGGGGTGGTTTGGTTGTTCTTTGTTTGTTTGTTTGTTTTTTGTTGTGTGTTATATATATTTATTTGGGAAAATTAAGAAATGTAAATTGTATTTTTATAAGTGCAAGTACTGTATTGTTTTCTTTCTTCAATAAAAATATTTTGGAAAAAAAAGGAAATGTCTTTGTAGTCCATGTACCTTGTAATTTCACCCTCCTCTGCACAGTATCTCCTGTATAAGCAGAATGGATGGTAGAACAAACAGATACTTCTCGAGATTCCATCCACTTCACAAATACAAGAGGTTCATCTCAAATCCACCTGACGGATCCCCTGGCAGACTTTTTAGACAGTGAATTATCTGCATTCCGAGGGCAGTCCTTCCTGCTTTTTTGGGGGACATTCGTCGTCGGAGTTGTAATCTTTTACAAAAAAAATTCTTCCTCACTGTCCAAAATCATCTGAAGAGCTTCATTGGCTGTGTAGCGTGCCATCTTCCAAACGCACAGAAAACTCACTGAATCTGTGTGGAAACTGTGTGTGTGTGTGTGGGGGGGGGGGGGGGCGTGGCCTCACCTGTAGATTACCGGACTGTTTTCCCTGTGAATAGCGTGTGGGCGTGTCCTGCTTCAGGTCATTATCGGATAATGTGTCTGTGCCTCTCCTTGGTTTCACACGGATTACATAAAATGAGAATGTTTGTTGAGAATGTAACTTGCATCATTTAAAAGTAGACCCTTTAAGCTTTCTATAGATATATTTCTCATGTCAGTGTGTGCAGTATTCGTGGAGTTTCAGTTAATTTTAACGACGTGTTTTTTTTTTTTTTTGCGGAGACTGAGACGGCTGAAAGCGCACCCTGTTTATTTTCTTTATTTTACAAAAGCACAACATTTTGTGGATATTGTGAGTGTTCATCAATAAAACGAGACCCTTTACAGATTCAAATGATGTAATACACTTATGTTTAGGATAAAAAATGACAGAGCATTTTAAATTCTTTTCACGATTACCAGAAAAAAATGCAAGTGGACCCGCCGGTGGGTCCACCGACTCCTAGGTCAGGTTTCTTGATTACTGGTTTAATAACTGCTAATTTAAAGGATTTGGGAACATACCCACTGCTGAGTGAACAGTTAATTACTTTCAACAAAGGTTCTATTATTGCTGATACTATCTGCTTGAGGAAATCTGTCAGTATAGGATCTAATATACAGGTTGACGATTTTGAAGAAGAGATGAGTGAAATTAGTTCTCTCGCCTCAAGGTAAGTAAACTATTGTAAGTTCTGATGTGACATGGTTAGTTCAACTGTATTACTTAAATTGTCTAGTTTCAAAGGTTGAATTTTTTTTGCCTAATATTTATGATTTGTTATTGAAAAAGTTCATGAAATCCTCACTACTGCATAATGTTGTTGTGGAGATTTCTGCAGTGGTGGTTTTTAGTTCATTTAGCTACGGGACTAAATAAAAATCTTGGATTATTTTTTTTTTTTTCTATAAGAGTGTGTGAGCAATGTTGGAACATGTGTTCATGTAGAGATAGCATAGAGTAAAACTGGAGGAGTACATTTCCTGAAGAAAATGTGAGTGGTGCTTGCCGTGACATCATAGTGCTTCCCATGTCATAGTAATGGATATAGCTGATGTAATAACTGGTGTGGGTCTCAATGTTAAGTCTATGGGAATGTTTGGGGCGGTTAATTGCCCCCTGCAGTAATGGATAGTAATGGATATAGCTGATGTCATAGCTGGTGTGGGTCACAATGTTAAGTCTATGGGAATTTTTGGGGAAGTTAATTGCCCCCCCTTGGAAAAGTCATAGCACCCCATTCCCGAACAAGCCGCCCGATTTGAGACCTTATCCATGGGTCTACGATAAACTGTGCGGGACAAGTTACACGCCAAACTTTCACACAAAGAAGAAAAAGAACTAGAGAGGCACATTTTCTGAAGAAACTGTGAGTGGTGCTTTGCCGTGACGTCATAGAGCTTCCCATGTCATACTCATGGATGTAGCTGATGTAATAGCTGATGTTGGAGTCAATGTTAAGTCTATGGGACATTTTAGGAAAGTTATAGCACCCCATTCCCGAACAAGCCACACGGTTTGACACCTCATTCATGGGTCTACGACAAACGGTGCGGGACTAGTTACGTGCCAAACTTTCATATGGAAGAAGAAGAAAAAGAATAAGCCTGTGAGATTATAATAGTAGTCCTTCGCTTTGCAAAGCACCACTAACTAGAGAGGTACATTTCCTGAAGAAAATGTGAGTGGGGTGCTTACCGTGACGTCATAGAGCTTTTCATGTCATAGTCATAGCTGTAGCTGATGTCATAGCTGATGTTGGTTTCAATGTTAAGTCTATGGGACTTTTTAGTCTATACGACAAACGCCCACCCCTTAGAAAAGTCATAGCACCCCATTCCCGACCAAGCCGCACGATTTGACACCTCATTCATAGATCTACGACAAACGGTGCGGGACTACAGTCGTGGCAAAAAATTTTGAAATGGTGTGGGATTAGTTACGCGCCAAACTTTTGTATGGAAGAAGAAAAAGAAAAATAATAAGCCTGTGAGATTATAATAGTAGTCCTTCGCTTCGCAAAGCACCACTAAGAGATTATAATAGTAGTCCTTCGCTTCGCAAAGCACCACTAACTAAAGAGGTACATTTCCTGAAGAAAATGTGAGTGGTAATTGCCTTGACATCATAGAGCTTTCCACCTCATAGTCATAGATGTAGCTGATGTCATAGCTGATGTTGGTCTCAATGTTAAGTCTAAGTTAAGGTGCTAAACTTTTTAGTCTATACGACAAACGCCCACCCCTTAGAAAAGTCATAGCACCCCATTCCCGAACAAGCCGCACGATTTGACACCTCATCCATGGGTCTACGACAAACAGTGCGGGACTACAGTTGTGGCAAAAACATTTGAGAATTACATAAATATTGGAAATTGGAAAAGTTGCTGCTTAAGTTTTTATAATATCAATTTGCATATACTCCAGAATGTTATGTAGAGTGATCAGATGAATTGCATTGTCCTTCTTTGCCATGAAAATTAACTTAATCCTGAAAAAAACTTTCCACTGCATTTCATTGCTGTCATTAAAGGACCTGCTGAGATCATTTCAAAAATCATCTTGTTAACATCAGCTATGACATCTCACAGTATGCTTTAGTTTTCTACATTGGATTCTTCTCCACTGGTAACTTTAACCTTTGTATTGTTTTTGAAACACAACTGGTTCTTACTGTATACCTAGTTCTTGCTGTTTGGTAGTGTTGATTGGAGTGTTGATTGCAGTGTGATTTGTTCTCAGGTAATTAATCAAGAGTAGTTTCAGGCTTCCTTAAAGGTGTGAATTGTGGGCAGAGCTTAGCTACATATATTGAAGGTGGATCTAGCTCAAACTTTAGTGTGCTTTAGGGCGTTTTCACACTGCGGTCCCGGATCCGTTTCCGAGTACACTTGGCCCCGGGACCAGTTGATTTTTGGCTGTGAGAATGTAATTGGTCCGAATCGTTTCGCGCTCGGGAACGAATCCCTGGACCAATTGCAGAGGTGGTTTCGGGAACGATTCACACCTTCCTGAGAACAGAAGGCGGGACATAAGTACACGCTCGTGCTCAAAAGAGGAAGTGACGTAATTCCAGTTCGACTCTGTACACAAACAAACGTGGCTACTGAAGAATCTCTGTGAAGTAACGCCGAAGTATAGCATTTGCTAGAAATTTAGATGACAAAAATATCCAGAGATAATTGGACACTACACATAAAAAGTACGATATTTACGGAAGTATACGTAAGTATTTAGACGCGCGCACGTACAGCAGCACTGAGCAATGCCGTGTAGAGTTAAACAAACTCCGGCTCGTGCAGCACACAGCGCGCGCTGCGATACTGAAGTGAGGAAAAGATAAACGATAGGATAAAAACCATCCAGTGTGATCGAGTCGGAACCCCTCTGACCCACGACAACATCTACCTTCATCATCGGAACCGAACAGCGTGGAGCCTGGTCCAGCAGAGAGCCTGCGCGTGAGCGGTGAGTTCATATTAAATACTATTAACTCCTGTTATTAACACTGTTAAAGAGAGTCTCATATCATCACCACATCTCCAGGTAATTGTCTGTGGATCTCGTGGTGACATTTAAATGCATATAATAAGATCTACAGGATGATCCTTTCACGTTAGCTCACAGTAAAGTTCACTTGGAATGCTCCTCATGTCTGCTCACTTTAAGGCCTCAGATCATTTCACTGTTCAGAAGAGCAGAATGTGATGAGCTCCAGTGTTGTGCTTATGTAGCTATTAGAGTTACAGCTACTTTACTCTTTACTCATATTTTATGTATAACCTTCATGTATATTCTCCAACACATCTCAGAGACACTTATAAAAACTGTGATGCTGATGAGCCACATAAGCTCCACACACACTTTCAGGTTATCTGTGATTGCTGTGACAAAATGTAAATGTTGGAAAAATTTAATTTGTACAAGCTGTTATGGTTGCAACTTTCCGCTAATTTCTTATTCAAGAAAATACTTTCTTGCAGACAGGCACTGGAGGAAACACAGACTGAGACCTCTGACAGTAGCACAAGACCAGCTAACAACAGAAGAAAGAGACAAAACCTGACGTGCAAGAGCAGGAGACTTATAATTCTGCATGAAATCTTAAATTTAGATGGAGAAGGGCTGACTACAGATACAGAGGAAGGAACAGCAAGAGATCGAATAGGACGTTGATGCAGACGACGGACCAACTGTTGTCTTAATTTCATTAACACACACCCTCTTGCTATGCAAGTACAAGTAAATATAAAATATGCTACATTTTAATGTTTAGATTTTTTGTCCTATTTGACAGCTACTTTTGTTACAAATTTTACTTTTATTATATTTTTATTTATTGATGTTTAATAAAACATTTTGCACTCTATCCAGTACCCTGTCTCTATTCCAAATCCCCCACACTCATCTTGGATTTTACAGTATACATTTATTTTTACATTTACAAAAATACAATATAAACACACGGCACACAAAACATGTTAAACACTAAACATTGATGCATGGTGAGGTTTTAAATTAAGTTTCAGCACCTCAGCTAAGTTTGAGAATCTACACATGGCAAGGTAAGAAAAAAAGAGCACAAGCATCTCTCTTGTAGGACTGTTGTCTTCTTAATAGGAGTATTTAGTGTCCATTCCTGGTCTCTCCTGGTCACAAGGACATCCTGCCATCACACACCACCCCTCTCTCGAACCCAGATGATCCTGAGGAGAACAGAAAAATGCATGATTTAGATATTTATCATTTATTATATGTATCTATGCTATTTGTTGAACTTTATTCTAGCAGGCATTATATTTATTTGTAGCATTTATTCATTGTTTACATCTGTGATTAATTTACAGTGTACATAAACACTATTTTTATGATAAAAAGTATTTTTTTAAAATGTGCTATGACGAAAGAAAGTAATGTTTAATGATCACTTTATTTCTATTTGACTGTAAATCAGAAGAGAATGTGGACACACCTGATTCCTCACCTTACAGAGTAGAGATGTAAAGTCATTCCTCAGTGCCTCGTGTAGTGTCCGTGCAGCGCGCGCTCATTTCACCCTCTGAGTCGCGCGATAGATGTGTCAGTAGGCACGTTGTTTACAGTGCCGTTGTTTTTATCATAAAAATTAAAACATCCACACAGAGCATTAACAGGTGTCTCACAGTTCATGACCCGAGTAGCGTTTCTTCTTCTTTCTTAGTTTTTTCCCGCAAAAAACAAACCAACTGCCTCTCTACCGCCACCTACTGTTTCCGGTTGTGTAAATACGCAAGTGTCCCCGTGATCACAATCGCTATTACAGTGTGAACGCAGACCTGCGGGGGATTGGGGAGGGGGAGAAATCGTGCTCGGGTACAGAACGGAACAGATGACCCGTTACCAGTGTGAAAACGCCCTTAGTTTTCTACATGGGATTCTTCTCCACTGGTAAGGTAGGTCTTTAACCTTTGTACTGTTTTTGAAACACAACTGGTTCTTACTGTATACCTAGTTCTTGCTGTTTGGTAGTGTTGATTGCAGTGTGATTTGTTCTCAGGTAATTAATCAAGAGTAGTTTCAGGCTTCCTTAAGGTGTGAATTGTGGGCAGGGCTTAGCTACGTATATTGAACGTGTGTCTGTAGCAGTAAATAAGCATACCCTGCAACAAAGTTGGTCATGAATTTAGATAGCAAGTGTACATAGAATTGAAAGAGAGAACATAGAAAAGAGATAAATTCTTATTTAGTAAGGAATTCACATTTTTTAGACAAATATCTCATTCTGTGTAGGAGGATGTGTGTTCAACCTATCTCTGTCAGTTCTCACAGACCAAGATGCTTTTACTCACACAGCAGAGGCAGATCTCCCAGAAACCTCATCTACCCTCCAGTACTGTCTCATTGTCCTGCGCTGGTGGTAGGTGGGCTCTGGAACTGCCAATCTGCTGTAAAGAAAGCAGATTTTATCTCAGCCCTAGCTACCCATTACTCTTTTGACTTTCTGGCACTAACAGAGACCTGAATATCTCCTCAGAACTGCTACACCGGCTGCCCTATCCTCTGCCTATATATTCTCTCACTCTCCACGAGAAACTGGCAGATGTGGTGGTGCGGGTCTGCTGTTGTCTAAGAGATGGTCCTTCTCACCTATTGACCTGTCTCATCACAGTTTTTCATCATTTGAATTTCATGCAGTTAACTCTCCAATTAACCTTCACATCTTAGTTATCTACCGTCCACCTGGCTCTCTAGGAAACTTTCTGGATGAAATGGACATGCTTCTTAGTCTTTTTCCTTCCGCTAACACTCCTCTCAATGTTCTAGGAGACTTCAACCTCCCCTCTGACAAACTCCAATCCTCTTTCCTTCTCCCTCTCCTTAACTCTTTCTCTTTAACTCTAAACAGTTGCCCTCCCACACACAAGGCAGGGAATTCTCTTGACCTCGTCTTTTGCCGCCCTTCCCCAGTCACAGATCTCACTACTATTCCCCTTCATAAATCTGATCATTACCTGGTATCCTTCACCATAACCCTTCCTATTCTGTGTAAAACTAACCACCAAAATTTCTCTCTTACCCGCAGAAACCTTCACTCTGTCTCCCCTTCCTCTATGTCTTCATGCACCCTATAATTCCTCCCAGACCCAGATTCCTTCTCCTCTCTACCACTAGAGGCTGTGACTGAAACTTTCCTCTCTTCTCTCTCCTCATCCATAGAGCTCCTTTGCCTGCTGTCATCTACACCAAGGAAGACGTCTTGTCCTGCTCCTTGGCTATCTGATGTACTGTGCAACAGAAGAGAATTAAGAACTGCAGAGAGAAGATGGAAGAAATCGCAGCTTGATGCCGATCTTGTCTCTTATCAGACTATTCTCTCCAAATTCTCATGTGGCGTGACTTCTGCCAAAACTGCATTCTACAGAGAAAAGCTGGAAGCCTCTGCACATGATCCTGGCAAACTCCCTAACAACATCTCCTCACTACTCAACTCACCGACTCCTCCTGCCCCTTCCTCTCTGACTGCTGACAATTTTGCCACATTCTATGATGGGAAAATTGCAGCAATCCGCCAGTCCTTCGCTCCCAACCAAACTCCTACAGCAGAACCTCAGGAACTTCCCTTCCCTCCCTTAGCAGAATTCTCCAACCTGTCATCTGATGAGATTCAGCAGATCATCTCGTCATCTAACCCCACCACCTGTTCTTTAGACCCAATCCCTTCCACAATGCTCCAGGCCATCACACGAGACATCCTTCCCTTCACCACAACCATCATCAACCATTCCATATCATCTGGTCATGTTCCTGCTGCTTTTACGAAAGCAAGGGTTATTCCCATCCTCAAGAAACCCTGCCTGGACCCATCAGAAGTTAACGACTATCGTCCGGTATCACTTCTCTCTTTTATTTCCAAAATTATTGAACGGGCTGTTTATAACCAAATGTCTCTTTATCTCTCACAGAATAACCTTAATGATCCCAACCAATCTGGATTCAAGGTGGCACATTCCACAGAGACTGCCCTTCTGTCAGTCACTGAGAAGCTCCATGCTGCTAGATCTGCTAAACTGTCATCTGTCCTGATCCTCCTGGACCTGAAAGCTGCATTTGACACAGTGAACCACAAGATCCTATTATATATTCTCACAAGCCTTGGTATTTGTGGAACAGTGTGGCAATGGTTTTGCTTCTTACCTAGAAGATAGGTCGTATGAGGTGACATGGAGGGGATCTACATCTGCCCCATGTAGACTCTCTACTGGTGTTCCGCAGGGCTCAGTACTTGGTCCTCTTCTGTTCTCCCTCTATACCCGGTCTCTTGGTAAGGGCATATTATCACATGGATTTTCATACCATTGTTATGCAGATGACACTCAACTTGTTTTCTCCTTTCCTCACTCTGACACTCAGGTTTCCACGCGGATCTCGGCATGTCTGGCAGACATCTCATCCTGGATGGCAGCTCATCAGCTGAAACTCAATCTGAGTAAAACCGAACTGTTGTTCATTCCTGGTGACTCATCCCCAGGTCAAGATCTTGTGATATCCCTGGACAACAATAAAATCACTCCTTCAGCCACTGCCTGCAATCTTGGGGTAACCGTGGACAATCATCTGTCATTTTCCCCACACATTGCTAACCTTACTCGCTCTTGTAGATTTCTTCTTTACAATATCAGAAGAATCCACCCATTTCTTTCTTCACAGGCTACTCAGGTGCTTGTTCAGTCCCTTGTTATTTCAAGACTGGACTACTGCAACTCACTCCTGGCTGGCCTGACTCTGTCCACAACTTGTCCTCTGCAACTGATCCAGAATGCAGCAGCACGTCTCGTTTTCAACCTTCCCAAGTTCTCCCACACCACCCCACTCCTCCGCTCCTTGCACTGGCTTCCTGTAGCTGCCCACAAAACACTGATGCTTGCCTACAAAGCTAAAAATGGCCCAGCACCCACTTACCTCTCTGCTCTAATCACACCACGGACTGCGCCGCGTTCCCTCCGATCCTCCAGCACTGCTCGCCTCGTCCCACCATCTCTCAGGGATCGAGGGCGGCATTCATCCAGACTCTTTTCTATTCTGGCACCTAGGTGGTGGAACAAACTTCCTCTAGATGTCCATACAGCAGAGACTTTGACTATCTTTAAACGACTCAAAACTTATCTATTTCTCCAGTACTTACAGGACTAACCAACCCCCCCCAAAAAAAAAAACCTCTTCCCAGTTGTGTTAGACTAATCGCACTTAGTTATTGACCTAGTTAACCCAGTGTAAGTATCTATCCAGTAATGTAAACTTTAAAGCACTTTTTGTAAGTCGCTCTGAATAAGAGCGTCTGCCAAATGCCTAAATTTTAACTCAGGAGAGAATGTTGACAAGCACAAGGGTGGAGATCATTATTTCAGGCTGATTGGGTTAGAATGGCAGACTTGACAGAAACTCCCCAGATCTTAATCCCATTGAGAACTTGTGGTCAATCCTCAAGAGCCAGGTCGACAAACAAAACCCCACTAATTCTGACAAACCCCAAGAAGTGATTATGAATGAATGGGTTGCTATCAGTCAGGATTTGGCCCAGAAGTTGATTGAGAGCATGCCCAGTCGAATTTTTAGTGAAAACTAATATTTGTGTCATTCTCAAAACTTTTGGCCACGACTGTAGTTACGTGCCAAACTTTTGTACGGAAAAAGAAAAAAAAGGGAATAATAAGCCTGTGAGATAGTAGTGTTAATAGTAGTGTTTCGCCTTCGCAAGCACCACTAATAAGACTCAAATAATTACTAACTATGTCATTTTGTGAGCATAAATATTAATGATGATGTAACAGGACATAGTGATGTAATAGCACACATTGGAACAGCGTGTACAGAATGCATGTACCTAGTTAAACACAAAGACACAGACAAAAGTAAAGTTTAAATATACTTAGTTTAATCACAAACTAACACTTACAAAATATAAGGCCCCAAAACAAAAATACATAGAACATGGGAGACTTGGGTAAGCTTAAAGTATATCAGTTAGGAGTCAATACTCTTTGAGCAAGAATGACCGCCAAAGGAAGTTCAACAAGAGGCACATAAGTAGAAACACGCCCGTCTTCAGCGGGCCGTTTACAGGTGGCGCAGGAACAGGAGCGTTCTGAGTGCCAACGCCAGCTCTTCCACAAGTTTGTGGGCTTACAGATGCCCTTGGGTCATTCTAAGAAGCGATATCATGGTAAGTTGGCATTGGTTCGGTGCTACACTCTAACCCCATGGGCATAGGTACTTGGGGGTAAGGAATGGGTGCATGCCATCGTGTGGCAGGGCTAGGGCCCAAGTCGTTGTCTCTGACACAAGTAGACCCATTTTCTTGAAAGTGCACGACATTCACGGGGGCCCCGAGTATTGACCGGAGGTTCAGAGTCACTGTCTGAGCTATCCAGAGAGACGCTGAGGTTGTTTGAATAAACACAATTGGCTGTAACACAGTAAAATAAGATACATAAGCATAATAGAAAATGAAATAAAAAGATATGGCTGTATACATAAACCAAAATAAAAGACAACAACATTGACAAATAATACATAAGATGCTTATCCATGGTCTGTCCTTTAGAACTGTAAGACCAACCCGGAAATGTAGGAGTCAGATAAATGGGGTGTATAACGTAATAACAACAAACTGGGAGTCAGATATTGAGGTAAATTGCCTTACAAATTTTTTTATAGGCCAAATTAAAGAAATTTATAGATAATGGAAAACAAATTGTATCAAGATTAGTATTATAATAGGAGTCAAAATATAGCAAAAACCAGATTATGGAGAATAAAAAATTGTAGGAGGAGCGAGTCTGCCCCTCCCCTCTTGTGAAACTGTATATAAGGAATATGCTTGTACCTGTTGAGTCAGTCTACTCTGGGAGATGCTTGGGTGCCACTTATGCATTGGAGTATGGCTCATTTTTTAACTTTATTGCTGCAATAAATCCTGCTTACTTCATCCAGATCTACGAAGTTTGGTTTGTTCTTTGATTCTATTATTTATTGATATACATTGATAGTGTCTAAAGTTAACAATGCAGTATTAACATAATATGTAGAGGACTTAAAAATCCCCGACAAGTGGAGAGATACGTTGATCTAGCATCCCTGAGAGCTTTTTTATAGTTCAGGATGCTCTCCTTCCAAGCTATTTGGAATACTAACAATTTAGTTTGCCGCCATTTACGTTCAAATTTTCGAGCGGTCTGTTTTAAAGTGCGTGTGTGGTCATTATACCAAGGAGCAAGTTTCTTATCTCTAATCATTTTCCTTTTAACTGGAGCTACATTATCAAAGCTATAACGAAGTGTTGACTCTAGATATTCAGTCGCCTGATCGAGTTCCGTGAAGTCAGATGGCGATCCAATCGAAGTTGATAACTCTGGGAGATTATTGATAAAGCTCTGTGTGGTATTTGATGTAAATGTACATTTAAGGTTGTAGTGCGGTGCTGTGCATACATTATTACTATGACGCGCTTTAATCGAGACAAGATAGTGATCTGAGATAACTTCAGACTGTGGAATTGTGGTTATATTTTCTATACTTAATCCGAAGTATAATATTAAATCCAAAGTATGACCTGCTTTATGAGTGGGTCCTACTCCTACAGAGTCCAGTATGGACATAAATGCTGTTCTCAGAGAGTCTTCTGAGGGTCTTCCGGATTCTCAAAATGAATTTTAAAGTCTCCAGCAATTAACACTTTGTCTACAGAAACAACAAGGTTTGAGAGGAAATCTGCAAATTCACATAGAAACACAGAGTACAGCCCTGGGGGTCTGTAAATGATGATTAGCGTGATCGACTGAGCTGACTTTGTTACTATAGAGAGCTTCAAATGCATTAAATTTAAATCTGTGTTTTTGTATGATAGTCAGATTATTGTTATAAATAACAGCAACGCCTCCTCCTGTACCAGTTAGCCGAGGCTGGTGTATGTAGCTGTATCCAGGAGGACAAGCTTCATTTAAAGCTACATACTCATCCTGTTTAATCCAGGTTTCTGTTAAACATAATATATCAAACTCCTGATCTGTGATAGTTTCATTAACAATAACTGCTTTAGATGCGTGAGTCATGGATCTAACTTCTGATTGGCCGTTCTTTCTCTATCAGCTGGCACTATCGACCGCATAACCGAAGTGTTGTAAATAAAGGTTTATAAGTAAAGCGACCGATTTGAAGCGTTGTAAATAAAGGTTTATAAGTAAAGTGACCGATTTTAATTTTAGTCAATGTAGTCTAACGATGAGCTATATGGATAATTAGATAAGTAAATAAAAACACACAAAGGACAAACGTAAATAGTATATACTAATACTTCATTGAATAAAAAATAAATACTATAATATTTGGTTATGATATTTATACAACTAGAAATACAACTTAATTTACAATGCTTCGCTTATATAATATCATTTCATTTGTATATAATTATATATAATATAATTTTAATTTCTTATAATTTTCTTTTGATTTTGTAAAGCTACTTTGAGACAATGGCCATTTTAAATTCTCTTGTTCTCTTTAACCAGAGCTCTGCAGTGAAGGATTGGCTCAGAGGGGTGATGGCTGGCCTTTTGGAACTACTGAAGGGGCATAAAATCGGGGGGAAACAAAAAAAGTGTTTGAAAGTTTTTAAAAATTGGATACTTTAATAATAATAAACAGAGATGATAAGCAGTTGGTGATACACCTTCAATTCACCTGTTTTATACAAATTACTGTTTTAACTTTGAATAATAATAATAATTTATTATTTTTTTTTTAATGGGGAGACAATGCTCAACGCATTGTCCGCCATTTATGTAGGGTTTCAGCTCTGGTTCAGAGGTGAATCGAATCTTTAAGGATTCGAGTTAATTTTGTTAAACTTAATTAAAATTTATAGCGTACACTTTATCAACTAGCCGACCAGCGTTTAGTATGATTTAGTGTAACTTACCAATTCTGTTTATCCCACGTTCTTTATAAAGAAACAAGAATTTATTTGAACTAATCTACGATACATGAAGCTATGCTACTTGAACACACGCACACACACACACACACACACACACACACACAAACATACCAACGGTTGCAGGGTGAAATTTAAGGAAGTTCATCTAGTACTAGATGGAAGCAAGTCACAAGAGCTGAGTCTTGGGTTCAATCTTCCGGTTTAGGTATGAAACGAGCACCATTTTCAGCAAGGTATGCAGCTTTGTTTGTATACTTGCGGTACGTTTCGTTCTCATGGTTCGCCTCCGGTGAAGGTAATCACAACGTTGCTGATTGGTTGGTGCTGTGGTTGAAATGACGTCTTTCTGGAAAGCCCTTCGGTGAGGCTTGGTTGTCTGGTTTACCGATGGCATGCTCTGGAACTTCTTCAGTGGGTTTTTTCGTTGCTGTTCTGGCACAAAGTCTCATTGAAGGTTCCCGGAGAGCGGATGATGTCAGCAAAGTCGGCGTAGCGCTCGCAAGGGCGGAAGCCCGAGCGGCGCACTTGCTTCCTTCAGATGGTCATGATGACGACGTGACGAAAGAACGACGCAAGAATGTCGTAAGAACGAGGAAAGAACGTGTTTGGATGAGTCTGGACACTGAGTTTTGTCCCTGTGTGTCAGTCCGTCCCATGGATGGTTGGTCCAATTGGATGTGGTTGCGGGGCTTAGCCACGCCTCTGGTTCCCCCTTTTGTGCATACATTAGGCCGGGTTTACGGCTGTCACGTGGGGCCAAGCCGATTACACTTTTAATTACCTTTATAAAGTAATTTTACATGAGCTCTTGTTCATGCAACCAATTTTCCGTGTACACTACTGTTGTTTGAATAATATAAGCTTTCAATCGATACCACACATCCCCTATCTTACACACTCATTTATAGCTTTGTTCAATAAACAGTTTGTAAATGCTAATTATACCTTTAAAAGTTATGTAGAATAAACAAACATAACACAGAGATATAAAACATACTGAATATATGTTTCTAGCATTTTTATCCTACTGGCACCATTAAAGATTGCTTAAATAGTGTCTCTGCTGTATTCCTCTTTGTTCTTTGAAAGCCATTTGGAGAACGCATGTGTCCTGGGGTCACTGAGATGTTCAAAGTGTGACTTGGTGGTTCCCCCCCCCAACTCGGGGTGAAGCTGTAAAACTGTCTGCTTTGTTTACAGAATCGCCAATTTACACAATGGTTTTAGGTCTAGTTTGAGGCATCTGGCTTTAGTGTAGCTTCAAGCCCAGCAAACTTCCTGTCCCATGCCTGGTTAAGATCCAGCATCTTAGTTTTACAACCTCTCCTTTATGTTCCCGAATGAGATAAGGTTATCGGGATGGCACCATGATGTCTGGAGAAGAGGTTCTGGAATGTGATCAAGTGTTTGCTCTTAGTTGAGGGTCTGCCTGACCCTACATCATGTTTGTGTGTTTTAATTGTTGGGGTATTGTTAGGTCAATTTGTTTTGATAAAAAAAGTACTTGAACCAACTAAATCAATGGGCTAAAATATGAGACAACTTTGTTTTAAATAGTCAAAAAATAATGAGCTATAAAATAAATAATAAGTATTATGTTTGGGTTTTAAAAAGTACATCAACAGAACCAAGACAAACTTAGGAGAAGTGGAAGGGGATAAACTTCAACAGAGAATGTACTGACTTACATGGTGCTATTTGCTTGTGCTTCTTGGTGGGGGTGGGGGCGGGGGGGGGGGGCGGTGAACTGCAGTATAGTACTTGAAATCTAAGTGCTCGCTTAAATAAGATATGATGCTTCTCACACACACCTCCGCAGTGCACACACTGGGGGAGGAGGGGCGGCAACTATTAAAAGGGCGACATACAGGGGTTGGACAATGAAACTGAAACACTGGCCAGTTTAGTGTTTCATGGTTAAATTTGCCCAGCCTAGTGGTCAAGCTTCATTGATTGCACATTCCGGAGTGTGTGGTTTAATTAGCAGAGTAATAGACAAATTGTTGGTGCATGTCTTGCTGGCGAATCTGTGGCCAAGACAGCACTTTGTGTATTTGTCATGTATCAAGAATCTCAGTGTATGCAGTGGGTGTGTGTGTGTGTGTGTGTGTGTGTGTGTGTTCTTGCTTTAGGTTCCCTTTCAAAAGCTACACTCGATGCTACGTGAAAACGCTATGGGAACATCGCAAAACTATGCATGCCAGGCATGACGTCACCGAATAAGGTGCGCCTGCAGGTTATAAATAGGAGTGAACCGGAAACATCCTCAGATCTTTTTGTCTTCAGGACCGCTTTGTGTTTGCGTGTGTGTGTGCAACAGAATCACGGTAGGAAAGAAAAACTTTACTTACCGGTAATGGCAAGAGTTGGTTGGAGAGATGCGTGCCTCGGTGTGATTTTCTTTCGGAGGGCGATCTAAACGACTTCCACGAGTGCTTGGGTTTCAAGGAAGGTGCAAGTATTGTATCTCCCTATTAAGACACTTCGCACGCGGTTCGCTTTCTTTAAAGAGAAACCACGAGCTGCGGCACATTCCTGGGGCTTGCGTGCGTATGAGACTGGATTTCCCCCTTTCTCTCGCGCTCTCGCCGGATCAGGAAGTGTTTAGCATCTGCTTCTCAAGCACGCTCCGGCGCTTCTTGTGAGCAGACGGAAGTGATTCCTCCCTTGCTTCCATGGACATAGCGTGTCGATCGGGCAGACGCGCATGAGATGGGATTTCCCTCTTTCTCTCGCGCTCTCGCCGGATCAGGAAGTGTTTAGCGTCCGCTTCTCAAACGCACTCCGGCGCTTTTTGTGAAGGGGCCGAATAGATTTCCTCTCTCACCGCAAAAAAAATAAAAAATAAATAAAAGGAATAAAATAATAATAAATAAATAAATAAAATAAAAAAATCCCCAAGCGCTCAAAGTTAGACGACAGGTTTCTGTCGGGTGGCCAGGGGAGGGGCCTCAACGAGGTCTCCTCCCCCCCTTTTTTTTTGGCAACCTCCATGACAAGTTAACTCTTTCATGAAATAAGCCTTATTCATCCCGTTTTATGATGATACCCCAGATTGAAGAGACGCTTGCGAGCTATCTCTCTCCTGGGAGCTCATCCTCCCTGAAAAAGCCCATATTGCCCATCAAGCCGTGTAGACTAACATCTTCGTTGGTGGGGAAAGCTTTTCAGGCAGCGGGTCAGGCTGGTGCTACTCTGCACACCATGGCAGTTTTGCAGGCATACCAAGCTCACCTGCTAAGAGTTCTGATCACTGGCAAGTCTGTTGATGGTGCCTAGCCACAGATTTATTTCTCTGTGCCACCAAGCAGACGGCCCGTGCTATCGACCGTTCTATGGCTGCCGCGGTCGCCACAGAGCAACATCTGTGATTTAATCTCACGGGACATGTAATAAATTCCAATAAGGGATAAAGACTTCTCCCTGGGGGGCCGTTGTCTAATCTCCGCCACCACTGGTGTTTCGGGAAGCAGCGGTCTTCAGCGAAATGTTAGGTACTCGGTTCCTTCCTCCCTTGTTTCAGGATGCCGGACACCTAACAACCCCTCCGTTGCACATCGTTCTCCGCGTTTTCAATGGCGTGGTCTTCACGTCCATGAAACCGGAGCGAGCACATCTGCTGACTTGGCAGTTACAGAATTTGTTTGCTGGCAAAAAGGGGCCATAGAGCATGTTCCCCTGCCAGACGAGAGATGGGGGGTTGCGTCCAATTTTACATCTTCTTGGGCTGAACATCAAAATGTTGACAGCCAAAATGATTGTTCTCAAATTCAACCAGAGGTTTGG
>QNUK01000580.1:0-62500 GCA_013621035.1 Clarias magur
CCTCCTTCAAGGCACCAAAAAGGAAAAAAGACCGGAAAGGAGGAGGAAAAAAACTCCCCAAAAAAGACCCCGAACCGGAGTCAGACAGTGATGGGTACATCTCAGACTCTGTGCTGCTCCTCACCGCAGAGGAAGAAAGAATGCCGTCGTCTACAGCGAGGAATCCATACATGTTTTTCTAGAGAAGACAAAAAGGGGCTCAAAAATCAAAATAGAAGACCACTTCTCAAGTAAGAGGCAGTTCGTCCATGACGTCAAATATTACAAGAGACAAAAACTTTTCGCTGAACTTGAAATCTTTAGACTAAAGAAATGGATTACCAAAATAAACAAGGAACTCGCTGAAGAGGAATTCTAGAAGGATTTTTACTCCCTGCTGGACACTGGTATGGTTTCTTTTATATAAGACTGTCTTTTTATCTACACACTTTTTAATGAGTGAAGTAAATATTGCGAGTTTAAATATTAATGGGGCAAGAACATGTGAAAAAAGAGCCAAACTATACGAACTTTTAAAACAGAAACATGTTGATGTGGCTCTACTTCAAGAGACACACAGCGACTCCAAGAACGCAGCGGACTGGTCGAAGGAGTGGGATGGGCTCGCGATTCTGAGCCACAATACACCACTGAGTGGTGGAGTCGCACTGCTCGCTGCTCGCAATTTTATACCAAACTCTTATACAGTAGAAGAATTTTTAAATGGGAGGCTTTTAAAAGTGAGAACGTTTTATGAAAATGAAGTTTTTGTTTTTATTTGTGTGTACACTCCCACCAAGGCAGTAGAGAGGATGATGTTTTTAGACAAACTAAACAGCGTAATTAACGACTGTAACTCTGCTGATATTTTAATTCTGGGTGGGGATTTTAACTGCGCAACCGACAACCTGGACAGAAACCATAGAGAACCTCACATGGCCTCCCGTAAACGCATGTGGGAGATGATGGAGGCCCAGGACTTAAGTGACATATGGAGAGACTTACACAAGAAACAAAGACAGTACACCTGGGCCCACTCCATAGAGAACACACTCTCACTGGCAAGACTCGATCGATTTTATGGTTTTAAACATCAACTGTCTTATTTTACTAAATGTTTTATCGTCCCAGTAGGCATCTCTGATCATAGTATGGTGCAGTGCGCTGTCAGTAGGAAAAACCTTAAGCCTAAGAGCGCCTACTGGCATTTTAACACCCTACTTTTAGAAGATGCCAATTTTATTGAGTCTTTTACTTTTTTATGGACCAATCTTAAATCACAAAAAGCAGATTTTAGCTCTCTACAGCAATGGTGGGATCTAGCTAAAGCACAAATAAAAGTTTTTTGTCAACAGTACACACTCAATGTCACAAAAGATATTGTTAGATCAATGAGAGCGCTAGAGACTGAAATAATGGAACTCCAGTGTCTAGAGACCAAAGAAAATAGAGGAAACAGTGAAAACCTGAAAAACAAAAAAGCCCTAATGAACGACCTACTGGGCACTGCAGCACAGGGGGCGCTGGTCCGCTCACGTTTCAAACACGCAACAGAAATGGATGCTCCTTCTAAGTTCTTTTTTGGTCTGGAACAAAAAATGGACAGAAAAGAATCATACATGCTGTGCGATCAGAGTCAGGGGATCTCGTATCAGAGCCCACTGAGATTCGCAAGCAGACACACGGCTTCTACTCAAAGCTGTACAGTAGTGAGTGGTCAGAAGCACATGCAATGGAGGAAACCTTCTTGAAAAACCTGCCCAAGCTGTCAGAAGAAGCTGCCACTGACATGGCGGCAGAACTGACACTGGCAGAGATTCAGAAGGCCCTCCAAGGCCTTAAGAACGGGCGGGCGCCAGGGTATAGACGGTCTCCCTGTAGAGTTCTACAAGGCATTTTGGTCAGTAATAGGACAGGATGTACTAGAGGTGTTGCAGGACAGCGTGAAAGGAGGAAAGCTCCCGGTGAGCTGCAGGAGGGCTGTCCTGACCTTACTGCCAAAAAAGGGAGACCTGACGCACCTGGGGAACTGGCGCCCGGTATCACTGCTGTGCACTGACTACAAACTACTCTCAAAAGCATTAGCCTCAAGACTGACAAAGGTACTGGAGCAGGTCATTCATCACGACCAGACGTACTGCGTGCCTGGTAGGTCTATCTTTGATAATATACATTTCATTCGTGATGTTTTGGATGTCTCAAGACTCTTGGATCTAAAGACCGGTCTCATTTTACTGGACCAAGAAAAAGCTTTCGACCGGGTTGAGCACAAATATTTGTGGAAGGTGCTAGAAAGCTTTGGGTTCAACCCAGGATTCACCACAATGATCAAGACATTGTACAGTGACATTGAGAGTGTACTGAAGGTTAATGGTGGTTTATGTGTCCCTTTTAAAGTACACAGAGGTATTAGACAAGGCTGCTCTCTGTCAGGCATGCTATACTCTTTAGCAATCAAACCTCTTTTATGCAAACTAAGAGAGCAGCTTTCTGGTTTTAACATACCTCATTTTAATATTTTAACCTGTGTTTCAGCTTATGCCGATGATCTAGCTGTAATGGTGAACACACAGGCAGATGTGAATCTTTTAACTGATGTTTTAGAAGATTTTAAAGTTTTATCGTCTGCTAAAATCAACTGGACTAAAAGTGAAGCCATTTTAGTAGGAGAATGGGGAGACGACCAGCCCACACTACCAGGGGGTTTAATGTGGAAAAAGACTGGTTTTAAATACTTGGGTGTCTACCTGGGCAGTGCTGAGTTTTTAAACAAAAACTGGGAGGGCATCATTGAAAGCATAAAAGGCAGATTAAACAGATGGAAGTGGTTGGTCCCAAAAATGTCTTACAGAGGACGAGTGCTGGTCATCAACAACCTAGCAGCATCGTCCCTGTGGCACAAGCTGGCATGTATGGACCCGCCACCAAACCTGCTAGCAAGCATACAGGCCCTACTGGTAGACTTCTTCTGGGACAAACTGCACTGGCTACCACAAAGTCTTCTTCACCTGCCCAAAGAGGAAGGAGGACAGGGCCTGGTGCAGCTAGCCAGCAGAACTGCAGCCTTCCGCCTGCAGTTCATCCAGAGACTTCTCACCGGAGCGAGTGATGAAGGATGGAGAGTGGTAGCCTACACACTCCTACGCACGGTGGGAGGTCTTGGACTGGACAGAACTCTGTTTTTAATGGACCCCACAGCACTGGACACCACTGGATTACCAGTATTTTATCAAAGACTTTTTAAAATCTGGACCTTTTTTAAAAAACAAAACAAAGGAAGCAGAACGTTACACTGGCTGCTGGAGGAGCCCCTGGTCTGTGGAGGGCAGCTGGACATCTCTAGTGAAACCACCCCAGCACTATCCAAGACCCTGATAAAAGCAGGGATCGTCACACTCCGGCAGCTGGTGAACATCACCGGACCAGACCTGTCTCGAGCAGAGAACCTGGCAGCACAGATGGGACTTCGGTCTCAACGGGTCGCCAACCAGCTCCTACACCGCTGGAGAACCGCCCTAACGTCGGAGGAACGCGTTCAGCTGATGGAACACGCAAGTAATGAGACCAGTCCTACAGAAGAAGAACCTTTTCCACAGCTGACGATAACTCCGGACCTAGAGGGTCATGGCGGCCCCCTTCTGGAGCTCAAGGGTGAGGAGGACATGAACTTTGAGACAGTGTCTGGTAAGGTTTTATACAAAGCTTGTGTAAAGGTCTTAAACAAGAAAAAACTGAACGGGAGGGTAGACACCCCATGGCGCACTGAACTGGGTTTTAATAATGATTTTAAACCAGAGTGGAGGGCACTGTACAAACCACCATTAACCAAAAAGTCTGCTGACCTCCAGTGGAGGATTTTACATGGAATTGTCTCTGTGAACTCTTTTTATCTCCATTTTAAATCCTGACGTCACACAGGAATGCCCCTTCTGTTCACAGAGAGAAACTGTTTTCCATGCTTTTATACATTGCTCCAGGTTGTCACCTTTGTTTAACCTTTTAAAGCACATTTTTTTACCACTGAATGTACATTTCACTCATCAGTTTTTTATTCTTGGTTTTAAATACGTCCGGAGAAACAGGTTCAAATGCCAGCTTATTAATTTTACCATTGGTCAAGCTAAAATGGCAATTTATATAAGCAGAAAGAATAAGCTGGCACAAAGCACAGACTGCGACCCCAAAAAGATCTTCTCCAGACTTGTTAAATCAAGAATTTTAATTGATTTTAATTTTTACAAAAACATGAAGGACATAAATATGTTTAAAACTATATGGTGCTGTGAGGAGACCTTGTGCACGGTAGAAGATGATGAAATCATCTTTGCCACATATTTTAACTAAAAAAATAATAATAATTTTTTTTTAAAAGCACAATAACTATATATGTTTTTTCTTTAAAAAAAGGAACTATAATGTCTTAAAATGTCTTATTTATTTATTTATCTATCCTTTTTACCAATTATTTATAGGCGCAATCCTTATGCTGTTTATAAAACAAAATTTGTAAAATAAAGGATTGTAAAAAGTCAAAAAAAAGTCTCTCACTCTCTCTCTCTCTCCCTCTCTCTCACTCTCTCTCTCTCTCTCCCTCTCTCTCTCCCTCTGTCTCTCTCTCTCTGTCTCTCTCTGTCTCTCTCTCTGTCTGTCTCTCTCTACTCTCTCTCTCTCTGCCCTCTCTCTCTCTCTCTGTCTCTCTCTCTCTCTGTCTTCTTCTGTCTCTCTCTGTCTGCTCTCTCTCTTACTCTCTCTCTCTCTGTCTCTCTCTGTCTCTCTCTCTCTCTCTCTCTCTCTGTCTCTCTCTCTCTCTCTGTCTCTCTCTCTCTCCTCTCTCTCTCTGTCTCTCTCTGCCCTCTGTCTCTCTCTGGTTCTCTCTCTCTCTCTGTCTCTCTCTCTCTCTCTCTCTGTTCTCTCTGTCTCCTCTCTCTCTCTCTGTCTCTCTCTCTCTCTCTCTGTTCTCTCTCTCTCTCTGTCTCTCTCTCTCTCTCTGTCTCTCTCTCTGTCTCTCTCTCTCTCTCTCTCTGTCTCTCTCTCTCTCTCTGTCTCTCTCTCTCTCTCTCTGTCTGTCGCTCTCTCTCTCTGTCTGTCGCTCTCTCTCTCTCTCTCTCTCTCTCTCCCTGTCTCTCTTTCTCTCTCTCCCTGTCTCTCTCTCTCTGGTGCATGCTGGGAGTCGGTGTGAGAGCAGTGCATGGAGTGTGAAAGCGACTGTTTAAACTCTTTTTTTTCCTTCCTTTTTTCTCTTGTCTTTTGGTGGGACACATTATACCATATAGTAATATATATATATATATATATATATATAAGTAAAATAAATAAATAAATAAATAAATAATTTAAAAGAGGGAAACTCATATGTGTATATATATTATATTATTTAAAATTGAGCGAGCCCCTGTGTGTGGGGGGGAAAAGGCCCGGTGGGGTGAGATGGCGGCGGGGCCGAGTGCCGACGCCCAGTCGCTCTCACTCCGACACGGCGCGCGCTGTGAGGCGAGTCCCGAGGTCACGGTGGAGCAGGTTCTGGTGGCCGCGGGCGCGCGAGTGGGATTCGCTAATATAATGTCAGCGTTGCAGATGAACAAGACCGTAGTCATGTTTCTGAAAGAAAAACATCTCGCGAAACCAACTGATAGAACACGGAGTCTCGGTAAGTGGAAGTTTCTTTCCTTTTGCACCGCTGGCCTCCGCCGTGAGCACTGTAACAATCTCTAACGTGCCGCCATTCATAGCGAACGTGGACATCGAGCGCGAGCTCTCCCGCTTCAGGACGTTAGCGAGGGTTAGGGTTAGAAAATGTGATGTTCGCTCGCCCTATCATCCGGAGATCGCTAGTTCGATTCCCGGGTGGTGCTGTAACCTCTCGCAGCCGGAGGTCTAGAGAGAGCTGATTGGCCGAGCTCTCTCAGAGGGGAGATGAGGGTGTTTATGCTCCCCCTCCCCATTACTTTTCATTAATCACGGCTCTACAGCCAGTCATCAGCGTCCGTGAGCTCGCGCAGCGGAGGGAGCGGATAGCGCTGTCCTCCGAGTGTGTGACTCCGCCCCCAACGGTGCGCGAGCGAGCAGTTCGAAAAGATGCGGTCGGCTGGCGTCACGTGGTTCGGAGGAAACACGTGATAGTCTTCGGCCCTCCCGGCTGAGTGGTAGTAGTAGCCTTAATGTGGGAGCCCCCTAGTGACGGGGAGGAATTGGACACGACTAAATTAGGGAGAAAATCGGGGAAAAATCCAAAAAAAAAAAAAAAGAAAATGTGATGTGAAAAATGAAAACATTTTATAAAATAACAGACATAATCACACAACAAGGTAGTAACCACACTGTAGTTATCGGCGGAGACTGGAACTGCACCTTAGACTTTACAACAGATAGAAACACAGAAGAACCACATTTTCAATCTGCTGAGGTTCTGAACGACATAGTCAAAACATGTGGACTCATAGATCCCCGGAGAGAAAAGAAGAGAGAGGCCACATCGAGCAAGAATCTCCATTTTTAGACTAGACCGTCGTACTGGTCTGCTTCTTTCTCTGTTAAAGAAAAATAAGCTCGCTGTGCCTCCCCGGACAGTAACGGGATCAGGATCGAGCTCCATTCTGCTGTCTGCCAGCCCTCTTGTTCAGCCGTGCATTCAAAAGTCTGCAGGAAGGCTTCGACATAATCATGGGGGCCCAGTTTAGTTAGGAGCCGTTGGGCTTCATTGCGAGGGTCGGGCAGGGGGACATGCTCTCTCCCTCGCAGCCACATGAGCTCGGCCTGAAGTGATGCACTTGGGTCTTTAATTAACTGTTTAGCTGACATCAAGCAGTGGCTTGGAGCAAACTTCCTTCTTTTAAATGAGGATAAAACAGAATACGTTTTCTTTGGAGATCAAGAAAGCTGTGACATTTGTGCATTGTCAGTAAAACTCAGACCTACTGTTAAGAACCTTGGGGTTATTTTTGATAACAATTTCAAGTTTGATAAAAAAAAAATCAACAGTGTGGTCAAAGCTAGTTTTTATCAGTTGCATCTTTTATCAAAAGTTAAACCATTTTTAAACTGCACTGATTTGGAAAAAAACTATTCATGCTTTCATCAGCTCAAGAATTGATTACTGTAATGCACTTTATGTAGGTGTCTCTCAGTCTTCCCTTAGCCACCTCCAACTGGTACAGAATGCGGCAGCACGCTTCTTAACTGGCACATTGAGACGCCAGCACATCACCCCAGTCCTTTATTCTCTCCATTGGCTTCCAGTTTATTTTAGAGTTGATTTGAAACTTTTACTTTTTGTTTTTAAAGCTCTTAATGGTCTTGCCCCTCCTTATTTATCAGAACTTTTAAATGGTAGAAGTTTTTTTTTTTTTTGATTCCACCCTTTTCTCCCTAATTTAGTCGTGTCCAATTCCTCCCCGTCACTAGGGGGCTCCACATTAAGGCTACTACTACCACTCAGCCGGGAGGGCCGAAGACTATCACGTGTTTCCTCCGAACCACGTGACGCCAGCCGACCGCATCTTTTCGAACTGCTCGCTCGTGCACCGTTGGGGGCGGAGTCACACACTCGGAGGACAGCGCTATCCGCTCCCTCCGCTGCGCGTGATTAATGCCGTGATTAATGTCGGAGCACTATGTACCTCTCATCCCTCCCCTCTGAGAGAGCTCGGCCAATCAGCTCTCTCTAGACCTCCGGCTGCGAGAGGTTACAGCATCACCCGGGAATCGAACTAGCGATCTCCGGATGATAGGGCGAGCGCTTTACCCACTGCGCCACTCGGAGGCCTAATGTTAGAAGTTCTAACAGAGTTTTAAGAACATCTAATCAATTATTGTTAGAAGTGCCCAGAGTCAGGTACATACACTGGGGGGACCGGGCCTTTTCTGTGGCTGCCCCCCGATATTCACATTATCACAGACTTTGGTCTTTTTAAATCCAAACTTAAAACTTATTTATTTAGGTTGGCTTTTAACATTCAGTAACAATGTGGCACTGAACAGCAATGTGATATTTTTGAATTATTATGTTTTATTGCAAATTTTGTATGTGTTTTTATTGGAAAGCACTTTGGTCACTTCAGGCAATGTGGAAGAATCTTCATCACTCAAGATGAAAATTTAATAGATGAGGATTATGAAGAAGACCGATTTTCTGATATATCGGATATCAGTGTGTCTCGGTTTGGGGGAGATATAAACATAAAAAAACTCCATCAACATTGAAAACCATTTCACAGATGTTATGAAATTTATAGCCTCAGTAGCACATTTACAGCGCAACACAAGCTACGATCTCCTGAGCAAAAAAAAGGAGATGGCGCTCAAAAGACCACATAACAAAATGGCGGCGGTCACATGTAAAACACAAATAAACACATCACACTGGGTCTGTATCTGTTTTTCCACTATTTTTTATTTTTTATTTTTTGTTTTACTTTTTCTGATGGATATCTTAAAAATAGGATCTTTAAACATGAATGGTGGCAGAGATAAGAGAAAAAGAGCAGTAGCAGGAGACTTTATAATGCAAAAGAACATTGATGTGGTCTTCCTACAGGAGACACACAGCGACCAAGCCAGCGAGACTGAGTGGGCCATGTGGTGGGAAGGGAAACTATTCCAAAGTCACGGTTCCAATGTCAGTGCTGGTGTGGCGATACTTTTTAATAAAGCAGTGGGCATGAGCAAGGTTGAAGTCACAGAAATAGTGAAAATAGTCGAGTTTTATTGGTAAAAGCAGAAATAAGTTTTACTTTTTTAAATGTGTACGCCCCTAACAATGGCTGTGAGAGAATTTTACTTTTTAACAGAATAAAAAATTTAATACAACGAAGTGGAAATAAATCCACAATAGTAATGGGAGGGGACTGGAATTGCACAGTAGACTTCACCTTAGACCGAAACGGTGAGGAACCACATCCAAAGTCTGCTGAGGCACTGGAAGAGCTCATTAGACAGAGCAGTCTGGTCGATGTGTGGAGGGAAAAATATCCGAATACTAGACAATACACATGGGTTAAATCTAATAATACAACGATCACTGCAGCAAGACTGGACAGGTTTTATATCACCAAATCCGAGAGAAACATTCTCTCCAAAACAGCCATCTCCCCCACTGGGTTTTCTGATCATCACCTGATAAGCATAGAGTTAACGATGCCAAACACAAAAAGGCAGAGCTCATACTGGCGTTTTAATATAAAACTTTTACAGGATGAGACTTTTTATAGAAATTTTAAAATTTTATGGAATGAATGGAAAGACAGAAAAGGGGATTTTAGCAGTTTGGCCTCTTGGTGGGAGGTGGGAAAAAACCAAATAAAAAACTTCTGCAAAAATTACACCGAGCACATATCAGACGCTTTTAAAACCACTTTAAAAGAACTTGAGGCAGAAATTAGTCAAACAGAAAGTAGAATGGTGAATGAGAATGACATCAGAATGGGCTGCGTCCTGGAGGGAAAAAGAAAAGCTCTGAGCTCGGAGCAAGACCTCGAGCTGCAGGAGCTAACTGACGCTGTGCAGCAGCTCGCAACAGGACGCTCACCAGGAATAGACGGACTGCCAAGTGAATTTTATAAGCATTTCTGGAGTATAATAGGAGCTGATTTTTATGATGTTTTTAAATGTGCTTTTAACAGCGGGAAGCTACCAGTGAGCTGCACAAGGGCGGTCCTATCACTGATCCCAAAAAAAGGAGACTTGGGGCAACTGAAAAACTGGAGACCTGTGTCACTACTATGCAGTGACTACAAAATACTTTCAAAGTGTCTCGCAAACAGACTGAAACAGTGCCTGCACTCAGTGGTTCATAACAGCCAGACCTACTGCATACCTCACCGGACCATAACGGACAATCTGTTTTTAATGAGAGACTTAATCGATCTTTGTAAAACTAAACGGCTTGAACTGGGTCTTTTATCGATAGATCAAGAAAAAGCCTTTGATAGAGTTGACCATGATTATCTTTTCCAGACTCTTGAATCCTTTGGCATAGGAAACAACTTTTTATGGTGGATCAAACTTTTATACTCTGAAGCGGTTTTTACACTTAAGATTGGAGGTGGTCTTAGTTGTCCTTTTAAAATGAAACGGGGAATTAGACAGGGGTGCCCACTGTCTGGACAACTCTATAGTCTCGCAATAGAACCATTACTGCACAAATTAAGAGCCGAGCTACAGGGTTTCCCTGTTAGTGGGTCACAAGAGAGACTTGTGCTGTCAGCGTACGCAGACGACGTAACCGTTTTTATCAATAATCAAGATGATGTTCAGGCCCTGATTAGGAACCTGAACATCTACGCGAGAGCCTCCTCAGCACGTGTGAACTGGGAAAAGTGTGAGAGTTTTTTAATTGGGCAATGGCAGGGCACAGGACCCCCAATCTTACCAGGTGGTCTCCAATGGGGCAAGATCGGCCTCAAGTACCTTGGGGTGTTTTTAGGGACACAAGATTTACAAAATAAAAACTGGGAGGGTGTAGTGGAAAAAGTGTGTGCCAAGTTGTCTCAATGGACCTGGGTCCTGCCTCAGTTGTCCTACAGGGGGAGAGTACTGGTTGTCAACAATCTGATCGCCTCCATGCTCTGGCACCGCCTCACTGTCCTTGAGCCCCCTGAGACACTAATCAGGGATGTGCAGAGGAAGTTGGTGAACTTTTTCTGGACTGGCCAACACTGGACTCGTGCTTCTGTGCTGTATCTACCTGTACAAGAAGGGGGGCGGGGCTTGATCGACCTGTCCTGCCGAATAAAAACCTTCAGACTGCAGGCTGCACAGAGGCTCCTTTACAGCGAAGGACTGGCATGGACAGGCGTAGCCAAAGCCCTACTTCATCTAGTAGAAGGACTAAACTATGATACACACCTGTTTGAGCTTAACCTCCAGGAAATGGACTCATCAGCCACAACCCAGTTTTATCAGTCCGTACTTAAAGCATGGTCATCAGTAATAAAGACGAGCAGGACTGAAACACAAGCTTTCCAAAGTACAGATGAGGAGCTGCTATTTCACAATCTGCTCATAAACACCAGAATGCTGTCATCAACTTTCATTCGGCATCGTTTCCAGAATGCAGAAATCACCAAGATCAAGGATCTGAGGAATGGAACGGTGTGGAAGACAGCAGATGAACTGTGTACAGAAACTGGATTAAAATCAAGTCGTCTAATGGAGAGACTCTTGGGTGAGGTAACATCAGCACTGCCCTCCCAACTCAGAGAATCTTTGGGGCAAAGCCCTGGAGAGCATCAGCAGCCTCCCCTGCATTTGTCTATACGCCCAGCAGCTGAAGATCTTCAGCAAGAGGAAGGAGCCATACTGTCTTTCAAGACACGTTTTTAACAACGTTCGAGGCCGCCTCAAAAAAAGCGCTGTACGGGACGTGTGTGACTTACTTCTTTTTATTGTGTAAAGCTGCTCTGCGACAATGTCAATTGTTAAAAGCGCTATATAAATAAAACTGACTTGACTTGACTTGACTTGAAGGTCATGCACAGAGGCTCGTTGGCTGGAGTAAGGGACTCACGGTGGTCAGAGTGGCTGACGCCAGGCTCGTCCCCACGAGGACGCTGGAGGTCCCTGTACAAACCGCCCATAGAAAAGCGCACAGCCGATCTACAGTGGCGGATAGTACACGGGGCTGTGGCCACGAACAGACACGTGGCACATATGGACCCCCCGAGTGTCTATTCTGCCGGAGGGAGGAAACAGTAGATCACTTTGCTAAAAACCTGGACAAATGAGCTAGGAGTGACGTGGACTGAGAATCTCTACATACACGGAGCAAAATATAAACCAAACGACAAAACTGTCACTCTATTAAACTACATTATAGGCCAGACAAAACTCTCCATCTGGCTCACAAGAAAAAACAAAATGCAGGGCGGTGGGGGGGGTGTGGGGGCACACACGATGCTGAGAGGATGCTGACAGCACTGGTCAGAGCGAGACTAGAAGTAGAGTTCGTCTTCCTAAAGATGACCCACAGACTACCAGAGTTTGACTATTTTAATATTATTATTATTATTATTATTGTTCCCCTCTCCTTTCCTCCCCCTTTTCCACTTACTGATTACTAGTCAACTTTTCCATTTTTAAATTAATTAATTAATTATTTTTTTTTGATTGATTAACTAATTTATTTATTCATTCATTTATTTTTTATGCAACCTCTTGCCTTATTTGTTTTTATCTTTTTGACAAATTTTTTGTCCTTGGGAAAAATAAAAGTATGGATTCAAATACTTTTGTAAAATAAAGGAACGTTAAAAGTCAAGTCTCTCTCTCTGTCTCTCTCTCACAGTATATATGCAACAGACACATGCATAAACACAATGTTCAGTCTTTCTCTGAACATGAACTACTTTGTGTGTGTGTGTGTGTGTGTGTGTGTTTACACAGCTCATGGTACAGTACAGGACTGTGAATCCTCATGGCTCCCGTGTCTTAGTGATCAAAACAGTAAGGTACAGACACACGTGCACGCAGTAATGAACATGAAGATGTATATGTGTATGTTGTACATAATATTTAAAACCCATGTGGCAACCCCGCCTCCTTCTCTGCTCCATCTGTCCCTCCTTCTGCCCCGCCCAATCTCAGGAACCTCTAGTAGTCCCCACAGGGGGCGATGTTGGGTCCCACCCTAAGAGAGTCATCATTAGGAGTGATGTCATCGACCCTGCACCCGTCATCGTACCCGACTGTCCTGGACAGCATTTCCAGGTGTCCCGCCTCCTGCTGTATTTAGACTCCGCCCTCGGCCCCACCTCTGATGTGCTGCTGGAACCCTACCTCCTCTGCTGGGAAGAGCTAATTAAGTAAGAGCTAATTGGTGTCATTTATTCCTTCCTGATTTGTTTGATTCCACTGGGACAGTGATGTCATCAGCAAACAAAGAAAAGTGTGTGTGTTTTATTTTGTAGGTTCATGGAGGCTCTTGGTCCTCTTGTTGGTTTTTTCACCTACAAAGTTCAGGAGAAGATCGTTGTAATTCGCCAGCTGGCCGAGGAAGACAGGCTACTGACACCGCCCCCTACAGACTCCCCACTTCTACCCCATGGCCCCTACAGCCACGCCTACCACTCAGTGCGCTCCATGCTGGAAACAGAGCTCCAGTTGGGTGTGGTCAGCTTCGACAGACAGATGCCTTCAGGCAGTCGGAATTTGCTCCGCCTCCACCGCTCGTTGTTGTGGCTGCAGCTGCTGCTGAGGAAGCTGTGGCTGGAGCCCGGGCCTGTGAGAAGCCTGGGTGAGGTGTGTGAGGAGGCATACAGCGAGGCGTTGGCACCACATCACCCGTGGCTGCTACAGAGGCTGGCGCGGCTCGCCTTCAAGGCCATGCCTGAACACACTGTACTGCTCGGCATTGTGTGTGTGGGCGCGCATGAGGAGGCAGAACCAATCATTCGCACCATTGTCACATTGATCGGTGAGGTGCGACGCAGAACCCACCATGAACTGGAGAAAAGAAACATGCTAGACTTACCTTAAAGGAACACATCGGTGTGAAACGTGAACAATGCTAAACTGACTACTTTGAGTGAGCGTTATAGACGAAGACGTGGAGAGCACGATTACGACGTCTAGCGTACACACGAGCTGCCGCGGTACAGATACCAAAACACGATGTGTAAAGTAGCAGATTAATCCCAGTGATGGTTTTAATGTTATTGTTACATATGCCATGATCTGTTTAAAATATCTCAAGTTAAGTTTGTATAAGTTCCAAATGAATCTCAGACTTATACTGTGGACACTGGAGCCTAAGACCTCAATAATTTCCACAGTAACCAGTTAAAACAGACATGCAAATTTCATCATTTTCTTTTAGACTTCCATAAGTTTTATTGCAAAAAGGAGAAGAACATATTATTTGATATCCAGCCCATCGATAAAAAAAGATTTTATTTAATAGTGACTGAAGAATCTGCAATTTAAAGAAACAGGGGAAATTTCCATCAAAGGGAAAAGGAAGGAGGAATGAGCAGGAAGCAGACATCCTAATGGCAGCACATTCCAAACTGTGTGCCAATTTCCATGAGTTTTTCAGCATGTTAAAGTCTCCAAAAGGGCCCAGATGACTGAAAAAATAATAATAAACAATAATAATAAAAAGGATCTGGTCTTAGAAGATCAGGAGGGCCCTTGCACATTTAGACATCAGCACTATTAAAACAGCATTATCAGAGGGATGATCCTCTTTCTACACATTTACTTAAACTGATACCAGATAACTGAACCCCTGATAAAACAGCGAACTCATCATGTAGCCAGGAGGACAATCATAAGCCCTTTTTAACTAGCAGATTATTGATTAAACTCACATTAAATGTGGCATCATTAAATTCATGGGTTGCTTTTTGTTGCCAGAATGTGTGTGTGTGTGTGTGTGTGTGTGTGTGTGTGTGTGTGTGTGTGTGTGTAGGAAATTCTGAAAAAGTATTTTTTTTTTTTCAAACACACATTTATTTCATACATCTCATGTTTCATTATAACATTAACAATTTATACAATTTTTCAGGTTAGGCAACAAACAGATAGATAAATATATAAATAGATAAATAAGTTAAAAAATGAAATAAATAAATAAATAAATAAATAAATAAATAAATATCATCTTAAGGATCATCAGCAGGAGAAGCAGTGATTTTACAGGAGTACATTCTTACCATTACCAACACACACACACACACACACACACACACACACACACACACACACAGTTTCTGAAAGGCTGACGACGTGAGCAGTGAGTTGTGTGGATTACCTCAACAATGATTTTAAAATAAGGTCAAAGGTCAGACTGAGAGCAGTGTGTGAACGGGACACAGAACTCAGTGACACACACAGACGAAACACCAGCAGCTTCACCTGCTAATATTGCTATGCTAACAGTGCTAATTAAGTTATTCCTACACGGGCAAATGCTAAGTGTTATAAATGCAAACGTCGTATTGTAGCTAGGGTTACGCTAATCAATGTTACATGCTAACCTTCTGTGTGCTAATGATCAGTACCTACACAGCAACAGCGTCTATATGCTAATCCACACAACGTGATCCTAACAAAACATCTGATAGCTTTCTATGCTAACTCCTTAAAATGCTAATATTAAAATAATTACATAGTTTCACACACACACACCCAAACACTATTGCTTAGTACAGATGTAGTGTGTGTGTGTGTGTGTGTGTGTGTCTTAACATTTAGTGCAACTTCAATGCAAAAGAAAATCACAGAAAACAATGATTAATTACTAATAAGAGAGAGAGAGAGAGAGAGAGAGAGAGAGAGAGAGAGAGACAGGTGGAGAGAGAGACAGACGGAAAGACGAGAGAGAGACACAGAGTGTAAACATCTAAACTGTTACTGTGATGTACATTAGACTTAGGATAATCAACAGGGGGCGCTGAAGAGCAGGAACAAACCGTAGTAAAAATCAATAACAATGATGTCACTTATACACACGCGCACGCACGCGTGCGCACACACACACACACACACACACACACACACACACACACACACCTCTGTGTCAGCGTTTATATTCAGGTTTAAACTGTGATTATTGATTAGTCAGTGATATGTGCAGCATCAGCATCTTCATATGTGTATAATATAAATACATCTCTTTCTCACACACACACCATCAGGCCACACCCACTCAACAGCATTAGCCCCGCCCACCCCAGCAGAAGTCATGTCCAGCCTTTAAGCCTCAAACTAATCTGACTAGCTTTGTGTTTATTATGGAATGACTGAACAACATACACAAATACCAAAACACACAAACATATAGACATGCAATCTCACACACACACACACACACACACACACACACACACACACACACACACACACACAGTATAAATATTCTCCCTGTCACTGGCAGTGTCAGACTGCAAATCCATCACATCCTCAAACAGGAAGCAAACATCAGGGGGAGAGAGAGTGTGAGAGTGTGTGTGTGTGTGTGTGTGTGTGTGTTTGCGTCTACTTGGAGTTGATGCGCAGTTTAAAGGACACTCGACCAGCAAATTTGTCCCGCTCGCTGAACTCTGTGATGGTGTTGGAGTTGATTTTACACTCGATGTTCACGTCAGTGTTCACGGTCAAGTTCACAAACTTCACAGCTACCAAAGGCTGAGTGTAGTTCACCTGCACACACACACACACACACACACAGGTCCATAACACATTTTAATAAAAATGTATCTGTATATGAGGCAACAGCACCCTCTAGTGGTGATTTTACTCACTAATCACAGATCTACATTTTACTCCATTTCATAATTTGACCTCAATTTACACACACAGACAGACACACACAGACAGACACACACAGACAGACACACACACACACACACCCACACACCTGAGCACGTTGACCGTAGTAGGGATAGTACATCAGATTAAAAGTCCCATTAGGAGGAAAATAAATGACTTGAACATCACTGTCGTCCTTCTGAAGAGAGAAAAACAGACATGAGATTTATTTTAAAATACAAACACACACACACGTGCGCGCACACACACAGTCTCTCATACACAGGAAAATATATATGTGTGTGTGAGTGTCTTGCCTTGGCTCCACAGGTGATATATGGAGTCTGGCCGTCTTTTCCTGGCAACATTCCAATCACCTAAAGAAAGTGTGAAAGTCAAAACAAGCTGTGATAGCTGTGTATCGATGTGTCTGTGGTTTTGTGTGTGTCTGTGTGTATTTGTATATATATGTGTGTGTGTGTCTGTGTGTATCTGTGTGTGTATCTGTGTGTACGTGTATATGTTTGTACAGTCTTATGCAAAAGTTTAGGCACCCCCTGATAAATAACAGATTTTGCTGATTGTTTTAATTGAAAAGATTTTAACACAGTCTCTCTTAGAAATGGAAAAATGCACAATATTTTCAGCAAACATTGATGCATGGTTACTTCTTATGTTGTAAATTAAACAAAGATAAAAAATAAAAACATTATTGTGGCACTGTGCAAAAGTTTGTGCCCCTACATAATCAGTACTCAGTAGCGCCCCCTCTGGCAGATATCACAGCGTGTAAACGCTTTTTATAGCCGCTAGAAGTCTTTCAGTTCTTGTACTTGGGATTTCCTCCCATTCTTCCTTGCAAAAGGCTTCTAGTTCTGTAATATTCTTTCCAGAACCTTCGGCTTGTGTCTCTTGAGGTTTTCCATAGTGGATTTCGAGGTGTGTTTAGGATCATTGTCCTTTTGTAGAAGTCGTCCTCTTTTCAGCTTCAGCTTTTGTACAGATGGTTTGATGTTCGCTTCCAGAGTTTGCTGGTGTTTAGTGGAATCCATTCCTCCCTCCACCTGTGCAATGTTTCCTGTGCCACTGGCTGCAACACAACCCCAAAGCATGATAGATCCACCTTCATGTTTAATAGTGGGCCAGGTGTTCTTTTCATGAAATGCTGCTCCTCTTTTCTCCAAACATGCCTTTGCTGATTGTGGTCAAAGAGTTCGATTTTAACTTCATCAGTCCACAGCACTTGTTTCCAAAACGTGTCAGGCTTCTGTAGATGTTCTGTTACAGACTTCTGACGTAGGATTTTATGATGGTGACGCAGGTCAGGTTTTCTCCTGCTGACTCTTCCATGAAGGTCTTGTGGAACGCTGCACCACCACTCCTGAGTCTGCTGAATCTTCCTGCAGGTTTTTTTCCAGTCAAATGGGGGTTTTGATTTGTCTTTCTGACCAGCATACGAGCAGTTCTCTCCCAGAGTTTTCTCGGTCTTCCAGATCTCATCTTGACCTCCTCAGTTCCCCTGAACTGCCGTCTCTTAATGACATTTCTCACTGTGGAAACTGCAAGCTGACGACGCCTTGCTATCTTCTTGTAGCTTCTCCTGCACTGTGGGCATCAATAACTTTCATTTTCAGAGTCTTACACAGCTGCTTAGAGGAACCCATGGCTGTTGAGTGTCTGCAAGTCTGTGCGCAAGGTTTGAAGAGTCAAAGCTTTGAAATTGGCATTTACTAATGACAGCTGTTGCCGTGCATCAGATCTAACGAGCTGATTAACGTCTGAAACCTTGTAAAAAGAATCTGAGACTCTGGAACTCTTAGGGTGCCCAAACTTTTGCACAGTGCCATAATAATGGTTTTATTTTTATTCAATTCATGACATAAGAAGTAACTATGCACCTATGTTTGCTGAAAATATTTAGCATTATTTCCATTTCCAAGAGAGACCCAAATTTTTTATTTATCAAGAGGTGCCTAAACTAATGTATGTGTGCTTGTGTGTGTGTCTATGTGTGTGTATGTGTATATCTGTCTGTGTTTGTGTATGTCTGTATGCCATATTTGTGTGTGTGTGTGTGTGTGTGTTTATATATGTGTGTGTGTCTATGAGTGTGTATCGGTCTGTGTTTGTGTGTGTGTGTATGTGTGTCTGCGTGTAGGTGTGTGTAGGTGTGTGTATACGTGTGTGTATGAGGTCATTAATGATATTCTGGATGTCTGATTGTTATTGAAGGTCGTGTGATGTGTGTAGACTGTTAAATAAACCGCTCGATCAAAAAGTCTTAACTGAGCAAATATTTAAGACCCTCCCACTGGATCATTACTGCAATACAGTTCAGCTGCAACAAGTTATTTAACTTTAACTGATGCAGGGAAGAGCTTCTCTTTCTTACACAACCATGTCTGTGCTGTGATTGGTGATTTACTGCGACTGTGCTATGATTGATCATTAATCCTATCTGTGCTGTGATTGGTCATTAACTGTGCCAGTGCTGTGATTGGTCATTAATCGTGCCTGTGCTGTGATTGGTCATTAATCCTGCCAGTGCTGTGATTGGTCATTAATCGTGTCTGTGCTGTGATTGGTCATTAACTGTGCCAGTGCTGTGATTGGTCATTAATCGTGCCTGTGCTGTGATTGGTCATTAATCCTGCCAGTGCTGTGATTGGTCATTAATCGTGTCTGTGCTGTGATTGGTCATTAACTGTGCCAGTGCTGTGATTGGTCATTAATCGTGCCTGTGCTGTGATTGGTCATTAATCCTGCCAGTGCTGTGATTAGTCATTAATCGTGTCTGTGCTGTGATTGGTCATTAATCGTGTCTGTGCTGTGATTGGTCATTAATCGTGCCAGTGCTGTGATTGGTCATTAATCGTGCCTGTGCTGTGATTGGTCATTAATCGTGCCTGTGCTGTGATTGGTCATTAATCGTGTCTGTGCTGTGATTGGTCATTAATCGTGCCTGTGCTGTGATTGGTCATTAATCGTGTCTGTGCTGTGATTGGTCATTAATCGTGCCTGTGCTGTGATTGGTCATTAATCGTGTCTGTGCTGTGATTGGTCATTAATCGTGCCTGTGCTGTGATTGGTCATTAATCGTGTCTGTGCTGTGATTGGTCATTAATCGTGCCTGTGCTGTGATTGGTCATTAATCGTGTCTGTGCTGTGATTGGTCATTAATCGTGCCTGTGCTGTGATTGGTCATTAATCGTGCCTGTGCTGTGATTGGTCATTAATCGTGTCTGTGCTGTGATTGGTCATTAATCGTGCCTGTGCTGTGATTGGTCATTAATCGTGTCTGTGCTGTGATTGGTCATTAATCCTGCCAGTGCTGTGATTGGTCATTAATCGTGTCTGTGCTGTGATTGGTCATTAATCGTGCCTGTGCTGTGATTGGTTAACTGTGCCTGTGCTGTATGTGATTGTGCAGTACCCGATTCAGTTTGATGAGCACACAGGGTTTTCCATCGCGGTAACCGTAGGTGTGGTCAGCGAGTCCAGAACACTCCTCGAGCATGGTGCGGTTAAACTGACATGCCCTTTTGGGGTTATTGCGCACATTACCGCTGTCTCCCTGAAAGTTAAACTCATCCGGTGCACACGCGACGTTATTCAGCAACTGCTGAGAGTTATTATATGCTGGAGAGAGAGAGATGCACAGAGTTTCAGTTTTTGTTTTTCTCTCTCTCTCTCTCACACACACACACACACACACACATTTTACTTACGGATGAGGAAGGTGTTGAGCGCCTGGACATATCTGTCCCAACTCTCAGTTTTTTCTATGTCATATATGATCTCCAAATCTTTATCCTTGGGCCTGATCATCAACCCTGCACATACACACACACACAGACACACACACACACACAGATAAGGGTACATTATGTACTAATATTACAGTAAAACACCCTGTGTGTTTGTCTGTGTGTATGTGCTTGTGTGTGTGTGTTCTCCTGAGGATGTGTGTGTGTGTGTGTGTGTGTGAGTGAGAGAGAGTGTGTGTGAGTGTGTACCTGGTGTAGAGAGTCGGTCCTGATGGGTTGGTTTATAATCATCGAGTGTGAGCAGCATAACATACATGGTGAGGCAGAACATTCCAGCAAGGAATGTGTAGAAGACCACATAGAAGAGTAGAATCAAACCTACACACACAGACACACACACACACACACACACACACACAACCAATGAGAAGTTGAAGAAAGAGATCAGTGGTGATGCATGTAATACAGTTTGACCGTCTCAGTCTGCGAGCACTGCTCTCTCTCTCTCACACACACACACATACACACACACACGTCACATCAGTCATTGTCCCCAGTCCCCAGTCACTCTGGGGTGAAATAACAAACGCAGGGAGGAGTAGGCAATGCTTTATTACATAAACAAGCAACACTTAAAAGCTTGGTGTACAGACTCTGTTATCACTAACCTGGAATTTCTTATGGTTAAGTGAAGTTCTTTTCTGATGTTTATTTCTTTCTACACTGTAAAACGAAACTGAACAAAACTGATCAGAAGGTCAGCGGTTCGAGACCCAGCTCCACCAGGTTGCCACTGTTGGGCCCTTGAGCGAGGCCCTTAACCCTATCTACTCCAGGGGGCGCTGTATCATGGCTGACCCTGCGCTCTGACCCCAGTTACACTGGAATATGTGAAGAAAGAATTTCACTGTGCTGTAACATATATGTGACAAATAAGGGCTTATTATAAATTAACTTAACTGAAAGCGTTTATCCAAAATACAAAATAATCTCCTTTGAACAGTTAATATTAGATTAGATTTAACTTTATTGTCACTGCACAATACAAGGTACAAGGCAACAAAATACAGCATCTAACCAGAAGTGCATTCTCACAGTGCAGAATAATTTGCATACAGTGGAACCTTGGATTGCGAGCATAATTCGTTCCAGAAGTATATCAAAACACTTGTATACCAAAGTTTTGAAGTTTCCTCCATAAGAAATAATGAAAGCTCAGATGATTTGTTCCACAACCCAAAAAAATAAATAATAAAATATTTAATACAAAATATAAAGTAAAAATAGAATTAGAATAAAATTAACCTGCACTTTACCTTTGGAAAGAATCCCGACAGAGCAGTGTTTCTGTGTGTGTGTGTGTGTGTGTGTGTGTGTGTGAAGGCGAGAGGAGCAGAGGAGAGGCACGGTGTCTAATGATGGAACGGAATCAGTGCAGGCTGCGAGAGAGAAAGAAAATGGATCTCTAACCTCTCCAATGAGCCTTTTTTTTTTTGCTTTACACATGTGCACACGTGTGTTATAATAAACAGTACACATGCGCGTGACAAGACGACTTTCTCACACACACATGTGGCAACACAGCCAGTTGCTGCCATGCTGAAATAAAATCGAGGAAAAGCATTCTGGCATAGGTGTCTTTATAGTCCATGTGAGAGAGGCCTGAGTGCAGCGCTGTGGAAACTGCATAGTGTACATAGTGATCCGTTTCTGGGTGGTGACACTGTCTGTTGTGGTGTTGATAAAGTCCAGGATAGAGAAACCACAGGTGGTCTGAGTAGCAAACATGCTCCAGTCAGTGTGTTGAAGCCGGTCCCGAAGTTCAGGGACAGCCCCCCTGGCCACACTTTGTCTTTACTGTTGGTCCAACGCATTGGATGAGTGCTGAATATGTAGGGGAGCGATACAAAGAGAGGTGATCCGATTGTCCTAGGTAGGGGAGGGACGTAGCCTTGTAAGCTCCAGGTATGTTGGTGTAAACATGGTCCAGGGTTTTATTTCCTCTGGTGTGGAAGGAAACATGCTGGTAAAATCTAGGGAGCACTGTTTTTAATTTGGAGTGATTAAAGTCACCCGCAACAATAAAAGCAGCATCTGGATGCATTGACTGTTGTGTGCTAATGGCTGCATGTAGTTCTTCCATTGCAAGCTAAGCTTGGCATTAGCATCAGGTGGGATGTATACAGCAGTAACGATGCTTGATGTGAATTCTCTGGGTAGATTAAAGGGTCTACACTTAAGCACAAGAAATTCCAGGTTAAGTGAGCCGTGTCTCCTAGAGTTTACATAAATGCACAGCCCTTCACCTCTGGTCTCAACAGAGTCATCTGCCGTCCTGTCTGCCTGAAAAATGTAGCGTTCGGCTAGCTCAATAGCGCTATCCGGTATACTGCTGTTCAACCTCGTTTCTTTGAAAATCATGATGTTAGGAGTCCATAATCCTTTTTGTGCAGACGTAGCTCGTCCATTTGGTTGATCAGTGACTGAACATTAGCGAGGAAAATGTTGGGTAAATGGGGCATTACCTTAAGCTTAGCTCTTCGCCCGCCACGCTTCCCCTGCCTTTGTTTACGGTCGCGCCGCCGCCTGTGAGCACTTCCGCCCGGCCGGGCAGCCTCCGGTGTCCTAGAGATCTCTGGGATGAGACAGAGATCGGCGATAGAAGCAGCAGAATAGTAAACAACCAGGCAAGGAATAAAAAAATAACTGTAAAAAAACTGGAGAGACGCTGAGCCTCGCGTTGTGCCCGCGCCACCATCTTGGTCACTTGGTCGCCATCACAGATACATATTGAGATGTATCTGCTACTTCTGCTCTGGACAGCTTCATTTTTTTGTGAAGTACAATGCAGTACAACGCAGTTAGAGTGCAGTTGGAATGCAGTACAATGGAAATGTATTGAAATATGATTCTGTAACTTTGTCCATTATAAAAAATAACTGGAGCTTCTGGGATAAAAAACTGCAGTTATACTGCAGGGGAATAGTGGCAGGCCATTTATGCGCTCGCTGACCGAAACGACGGCTCATAAACGCTGAGACAGAGACACAGTAACGGTTTGTGTATGTCGTTATTGAGAAGCTCAGACAGGATGGAGCACTATAACTATCTTATAGACTTTATTATTGATAAAACGGTACACACTCGCGACATATCAGAATTAAATCATGATGACAATTTCAAAGTTCAGCCAAGAAAACTTGCCGAGTTGGAAGAATCTAGAAAGGGGGCGTGTCGTCTTGTGGAGGAGGAGCACAGCCGCACCTGAGCGATGGCCCTGTCACACCATTCAGTTAAGTGCTGAGTGGGACCTTAAGTCACTTTTATTATTTTAGTTATTTAACTAGTTATCGTATTGTATCACTATGCGGTGTTAATGGCATTGTCCTAAATGTGTGCGTGTTTTCTAATGTTAACCGCTATACTGTTAGCATGCTAGCTAGAGTAACACCTAAGGTATCACCTCAGAGCAGACTCTGGGAAAGGGGAAGAGGGAGAAGGCCGAGAGGTCAGCATTAGACCCTGGGCAGACTTCACTCCTGGTAGGAAACATACTTTTTCTCTTCCCTTTATTTTCCTTTACTAAAAACTAATTTTAAGTTTGTGATGTTTTTAATCATTCAGATTTGGCTGGGTGTGTAATAAGATTTTTTTGTGTTGTGTGGGGTTCTCAGAACACATTTATATTTTTGCTTAGTCAGTCTTAAACTTGTTTGTCTTCATGTTTCAGAAAGACGTCAAGAGGTGGACATCACTCTGTGGAACAAAGGTGTGGTTGGATTTTATCTGATAAAATATTACAGGATTATCTAAAATCTCACACAGTCTGCCAATGGTCCACTTTCTTTTTATGAATCCAGTGGTGCTCATTCAGACAACAAAACACTTCTCTGAGTTTTCCTCTTGACAAGCATTTGCTTTATTTGTTGTCTTTTGTTAATAGAATCTGCAAAGCCTCAAACTCCGCACATGGCACTAAGGAGACCCTCCCAGCCCAACAAACAGCAGCTGTGATAGGGGAGTAAATTGAGTTCATATTTTAATAATATTTGGTCATTCAATATATAATCAACCAGAGTGATTATAAGTCAGAATCTCTAAACCAATGCCAGAGTCATCACTTTCACATTACATTCTGAAATCTTAATTAATTAACAGGGTCGCTATCAAAAACAGCAAACTCGAGCCATTATTTAGCAATAGTTTAGGACGTAATGACAGAAACAGATCGTTTCTCAGTAAAACATGTAATGTTGAGTATATATGGAATCATTTCATTTTAATTATTCAAATGTGTGTTTTTTTTTTTTACCCACCTGGTAATGAATATTTGTCTTGCTGTTTGCTTTTCAAGAATGCCTTTAAAGTGAAGGAAGGGAAGGTGAAAGTGTTTATTCAAACAAAGTTGAAGAATGAGGAGGCGTCAAACCTCTCCAGGCTTCCAGCTCCACACCTCACGCCTTGTAATATATTCACACACTCGACCAGTCATACACTGATTGACAGCAGCGTCTCCTAGCAGCAGCTCTGTTCAACAGTGATATTGCCAAGTGTTAAAGTGCTTTCATGGTCTGTTTTTAGTTGCTTTTAATAAAGTGTGTTGCTTTATTGATTTTTTTGTTTAATACCTGTACATTTTATTTGCAGTACAACTACTATATTACCTGCAGTGGCTGTTTAATATTAACTGTAGTATTGCAGTATTACTGCATTATAGCTGCATTATGTCGCAGGATTACTTCAGTTGGTACTGGAGCATTACTGCAGTATTAAGAAAAGATGCAGTGTTTTCGTGTCCAAAGCGCTGCGATTCCGGCACATGCACCTCACATGTAGAAAACTGCAGTTACTTTTTGTAAGGGTAATCTGAGGGGCTGCTTGAGGTTAATTGGTGATTTCTGAGGCTGGTGACTCTAAATGAACTTCTCCTCTGCAGCAGAGCTCAGTTTTGCTCTTTTCTTCATGAGAGACAGTTTCATCATGGTGCTTGATGGGTTTTGCAAATGCACTTGACAATACTGTTGTTGTTAATTAACTTTCTAAGGCCATATGTGTTATTTCACAGAAAAAATCAAGTATTGTTCTAGAAGTTCTTGCCTGGTACTAAATTGCTTTTTCCAATTCATGAGCTGATAATTGCTATGTGTGTGTGTGTCTCGGTGTTGTAACAATCAGATTTGTCACAAACCTAGTTACACAAAATCGGGTCTTGAATCTAACTTCCGGTGTGGTATAAGCCAACGAAACAAGAAAAGACAAACAACAACTTAACCAAAACCCAAAGTGTATTGAGTAACGAAAAAAACGAAACGATGAACCAAAATACACATATATACAAAATATATACAAATACAAAAAAGTGGATGTGTGTGTGAAATGTCCAAAGTCCAGGTTATTTATGAGTGTGTTCATGGATGAGTGTAGCAGGAGAGATGGCTCGGTCTCACCAGTATTACTGAACCAGTCCGGAAGCACAAAACGGAGCAAGAGGTGTAATGAACGAGTCCGGAGAGGATTAATCCAGAAAATGGTATAATCCCTCTAGTCAAGGTCTTCACTTCTCTCTTGAAAAGATACAGCACTGTCTCCTCATCATACCTCCCTCACCCTCGCTTCTTCGGGGCAGCGCTTTAAAGGCGGACCAGGTGACCTCATGCGTCACCGCCGACCTCTCGCTACCAGGAAACGCAGTCTCGCGAGAGTATAATCAGGGACCAAGAACCAGTTGATGGGGCAAATAAAACCTAAAACCCTCAGATTATTAATTATTTCCCCTACAAAAACTCCTTTATGTGGCTGCGCTACAGTGTGACCCAGTTATGATGCTTCCCATCTCTTCAACAGAGCACCAAGCAAATATCAGCACATCTATTAATCCTGTTTTATTTAATCACTTCATCTGTCTCTTTTGTCTCTTCATCTGTCTCTTTTGTCTCCCTCTCTCATCTTTATCTTTCATGTCCTGGATTTTATTGTATTCTGTTCTCTACAGAGACAGAGAAAGAGAGTGATGTCATCATTGTAGTACTGTGGTTCTCTCTCTCTCTCTCACACACACACACACACACACACACACACACACTATATTACATTATATAATAGATGAGTGAGTCAGGAAAATGAGGGAAATCTCTTAATCTGAGTGCTGGGGGACTAACCAGACAAAAGAAAAAAAAAATGGACTGACTGACCACAATCACATGACCGTGTACCGCCCCTAATGAGCACAACCAATCACATGACTGCGTACCGCCCCTAAAGAGCACAGTGAATCACATGACTGCGTACCGCCCCTAATGAGCACAGTGAATCACATGACTGCGTACCGCCCCTAATGAGCACAGTGAATCACATGACCGTGTACCGCCCCTAATGAGCACAACCAATCACATGACTGCGTACCGCCCCTAATGAGCACAACCAATCACATGACTGCGTACCGCCCCTAAAGAGCACAGTGAATCACATGACTGCGTACCGCCCCTAATGAGCACAGTGAATCACATGACCGTGTACCGCCCCTAAAGAGCACAACAAATCACATGACCGCGTACCGCCCCTAAAGAGCACAGTGAATCACATGACCGCGTACCGCCCCTAAAGAGCACAGTGAATCACATGACTGCGTACCGCCCCTAATGAGCACAACAAATCACATGACCGCGTACCGCCCCTAAAGAGCACAACAAATCACATGACCGCGTACCGCCCCTAATGAGCACAACCAATCACATGACTGCGTACCGCCCCTAATGAGCACAACCAATCACATGACTGCGTACCGCCCCTAATGAGCACAACCAATCACATGACTGCGTACCGCCCCTAATGAGCACAACCAATCACATGACTGCGTACCGCCCCTAATGAGCACAGCCAATCACATGACTGCGTACCGCCCCTAATGAGCACAGCCAATCACGTGACTGCGTACCGCCCCTAATGAGCACAGTGAATCACATGACCGTGTACCGCCCCTAATGAGCACAACCAATCACATGACTGCGTACCGCCCCTAATGAGCACAACCAATCACATGACTGCGTACCGCCCCTAAAGAGCACAGTGAATCACATGACTGCGTACCGCCCCTAAAGAGCACAACCAATCACATGACTGCGTACCGCCCCTAAAGAGCACAACCAATCACATGACTGCGTACCGCCCCTAAAGAGCACAACCAATCACATGACTGCGTACCGCCCCTAATGAGCACAACCAATCACATGACTGCGTACCGCCCCTAATGAGCACAACCAATCACATGACTGCGTACCGCCCCTAATGAGCACAACCATCACATTGACTGCGTACCGCCCCTAAGGAGCACAACCAACAACGACTGCGTAACTCGCCCCTAATGACACAGCCAATCACATACCGTGTACCGCCCCAATGAGCACAAACAATCACATACTGCGTACCGCCCTAAATGAGAACAGTGAACACATGCTGTGACGCCCCTAATGAGCACAACCAATCACATGACTGCGTACCGCCCCTAAAGAGCACAACCAATCACATGACTGCGTACCGTCCCTAATGAGCACAACCAATCACATGACTGCGTACCGCCCCTAATGAGCACAACCAATCACATGACTGCGTACCGCCCCTAATGAGCACAACCAATCACATGACTGCGTACCGCCCCTAAAGAGCACAGTGAATCACATGACTGTGTACCGCCCCTAAAGAGCACAACCAATCACATGACTGCGTACCGCCCCTAAAGAGCACAACCAATCACATGACTGCGTACCGCCCCTAATGAGCACAACCAATCACATGACTGCGTACCGCCCCTAATGAGCACAACCAATCACATGACTGCGTACCGCCCCTAAAGAGCACAGTGAATCACATGACTGTGTACCGCCCCTAAAGAGCACAACCAATCACATGACTGCGTACCGCCCCTAAAGAGCACAACCAATCACATGACTGCGTACCGCCCCTAAAGAGCACAGTGAATCACATGACCGCGTACCGCCCCTAAAGAGCACAGTGAATCACATGACCGCGTACCGCCCCTAAAGAGCACAGTGAATCACATGACTGCGTACCGCCCCTAATGAGCACAACCAATCACATGACCGTGTACCGTCCCTAATGAGCACAGTGAATCACATGACTGCGTACCGCCCCTAATGAGCACAACCAATCACATGACTGCGTACCGCCCCTAATGAGCACAGTGAATCACATGACTGCGTACCGCCCCTAATGAGCACAGTGAATCACATGACCGTGTACCGCCCCTAAAGAGCACAGTGAATCACATGACTGCGTACCGCCCCTAATGAGCACAACCAATCACATGACTGCGTACCGCCCCTAATGAGCACAACCAATCACATGACTGCGTACCGCCCCTAATGAGCACAGCCAATCACATGACTGCGTACCGCCCCTATTGAGCACAGTGAATCACATGACCGTGTACCGCCCCTAATGAGCACAACCAATCACATGACTGCGTACCGCCCCTAATGAGCACAACCAATCACATGACTGCGTACCGCCCCTAATGAGCACAGTGAATCACATGACTGCGTACCGCCCCTAATGAGCACAGTGAATCACATGACTGCGTACCGCCCCTAATGAGCACAGTGAATCACATGACCGTGTACCGTCCCTAATGAGCACAACCAATCACATGACTGCGTACCGCCCCTAATGAGCACAACCAATCACATGACTGCGTACCGCCCCTAATGAGCACAACCAATCACATGACCGCGTACCGCCCCTAAAGAGCACAGTGAATCACATGACTGCGTACCGCCCCTAATGAGCACAACCAATCACATGACTGCGTACCGCCCCTAATGAGCACAACCAATCACATGACTGCGTACCGCCCCTAATGAGCACAGCCAATCACATGACTGCGTACCGCCCCTAATGAGCACAGCCAATCACGTGACTGCGTACCGCCCCTAATGAGCACAGTGAATCACATGACCGCGTACCGCCCCTAATGAGCACAACCAATCACATGACCGCGTACCGCCCCTAAAGAGCACAGTGAATCACATGACTGCGTACCGCCCCTAATGAGCACAACCAATCACATGACTGCGTACCGCCCCTAATGAGCACAGTGAATCACATGACTGCGTACCGCCCCTAATGAGCACAGTGAATCACATGACTGCGTACCGCCCCTAAAGAGCACAGTGAATCACATGACTGCGTACCCCTGGTTACATGGTTTTGGATGGTTCGGACCCTAAACCCCTTCCCCCCTCCCACACACGCATATGATTAATACACCTTGTGGAATATTATAATTATGATGGTTATTAAGAGTACAGTAAGAGACATGCGCACGCGGAAGTGTGCGGGGCTCGAGCTTATTTCGGCCATCTGTGATTTTACATTAATCCGCATCTCACACACACACACACACACTGTAGGCCTTCTAAAGCTCTCTCACACACACACACACACACACACTGAGGCCTTCTAAAGCTCTTGCGCACGCACACACACACACACACACACACACACACACACTGTACTGTTGCATATAATGTGATTAATGAATAACACTTTGATGCCGTTCAGGTACATCATCCGAATCCTGCGCTCTTACATAAGCGCGCGGGTGTGTGTGTGTGTGTGACTCACCCCAGCTGCTCGCGGTTCGGCCCAGCAGCTCGTGCGTGCGCGGGTTCCAGAAGAAGTCCCTCCAGCTCGCGCTCTCTCTCCGCTCCTCCTGCTTCATGTTTCCGCTGCAGCACCGCTACTGAGCGCGCGCGACTACCTTCGTGTGAGTGTGTGAGTGAGTGCTGCTAGACTGGAGCGGGGTTCAGTGTGTGTGTGTGTGTGTGTGTGTGCCGCAGCGCGCGCGCGATAATCCGGGTACGGTACTGCGGTAAAAGCGCATGGCCCCGCCCCTTTTCTCCGTGACTGACAGAATTGGGTGGCCAATTGTTTAGCGCCGACACACACACACACACTACACCCACGCGCTCTGTGCCTATAGAGAAGTCATAACTACATGTAGATGACGTTACATTTTTAAAATGTTATTTTATTATTTAAAGTGTCCTCACTCCGCCACTAGGGGCGCCCGTGTGACCCTGTTGTCTCGAATGAACCTATTTTTATTACAAAGGTTTTTATACGAAGTGTGTGTGTGTGTGTGTGTGTGTGCGCCCTGCGATGGACTGTGACCCCGCCTTATGCCCCGAGTCTCCTGGGATAGGCTCCGCCCCCCGCGACCTGAGCGAGCGAGCGAGTGAATGAATGAGGTTTTATACGAGCTTCTTCACAATTCTTTTCAAACGTTTGTCAAGAAGAGAAAAGTTAGAGGAATCTAAAAGATGCCATATTTAATAATAATAATAATAATTTTGAAAAGCAGTGTAAAGGGCAGGACAAGTGTAAAGGACAGTGTAAAGTTTGGTGTTAAAGCTGTGTGACGCGCAGTGTAAAGGCGCTATATTGTTGATAGCTTGTAAAGCAGCTTGTAAAAGCTCTGTATTACAACATGGATACAAAATATCACATTTTAAATAAAAAGTCTGTAATAAATATGAGTGAAATTGCAGGTTTGTACGCGAGTCTCTCGACACAGTGAACACATAACACACAGTTATAGAAGGGTTCTCCCCAAGTTTCCTTCCCCTTGTTGTACATTTCCAAATCTATACACTGATTAAATGTTATTTACTTTTAAAATTCTATATAAAGATGCTTTGTGATGTTTGTTAAAACACCATACATTCATACATTCAGACTCAGGTGTGCAGGATTCGTCACTCTGTGCTACACCATCCTCAGCCTGTATATACAGTCTTATGCAAAAGTTTAGGCACCCCTTGATAAATAACAGATTTTGGTGATTTTTTAATTGAACAGATGTTAACACAGTCTCTCTTGGAAATGGAAAAAATGCTAAATATTTTCAGCAAACATTGATGCATAGTTACTTCTTATGTCATAAATTGAACAAAGATAAAAAAAAAACATTATTGTGGGCAGTGCAAAAGTTTGTGCCCCCTACATAATCAGTACTCAGTAACGCCTCCTCTGGTAGATATCAAAAGTCTTTCAGTTCTTGTACTTGGGATTTTCTCCCATTCTTCCTTGCAAAAGGCTTCTAGTTCTGTGATATTCTTTGGTCGTCTTGCATGCACGGCTTTTTTAAGATCTACACACAGATTTTCAATGATGTTTAAATCAGGGGACTGTGATGGCCGTTCCAGAACCTTCAGCTTGTGTCTCTTGAGGTTTTCCATAATGAATTTCGAGGTGTGTTTAGGATCATTGTCCTGTTGTAGAAGCTCCTCTTTTCAGCTTCAGCTTTTTTACAGATGGTGTGATGTTTGCTTCCAGAATTTGCTGGTATTTGGAGGAATCCATTCTTCCCTCCACCTGTGCAATGTTTCCTGTGCCACTGGCTGCAACACAACCCCAAAGCATGATAGATCCACCTTCATGATTAATAGTGGGCAAGGTGTTCTTTTCATGAAATGCTGCTCTTTTTTTTCTCCAAACATGTTTTTGCATACTTCTGACGTTGGATTTTATGATGGGACGCAGGTCAGGTTTTCTCCTGCTGACTCTTCCATGAAGGTCTTGTGGAACGCTGCACCACCACTCCTGAGTCTGCTGAATCTTCCTGCAGGTTTTTTGCAGGCAAATGGGGGTTTTGATTTGTCTTTCTGACCAGCATACGAGCCGTTCTCTCCCAGAGTTTTCTCGGTCTTCCAGATCTCATCTTGACCTCCTCAGTTCCCCTGAACTGCCGTCTCTTAATGACATTTCTCACTGTGGAAACTGCAAGCTGACGACGCCTTGCTATCTTCTTGTAGCTTCTCCTGCATTGTGGGCATCAATAACTTTCATTTTCAGAGTCTTACACAGCTGCTTAGAGGAACCCATGGCTGTTGAGTGTCTGCAAGTGTGTGCGCAAGGTTTGAAGAGTCAAAGTATTTGTAAAGCTTTGAAATTGGCATTTACTAATGACAGCTGTTGCCATGCATCAGATCTAACGAGCTGATTAACGTCTGAAACCTTGTAAAAAGAATCTGAGACTCTGGAACTCTTAGGGTGCCCAAACTTTTGCACAGTGCCAGAATAATGGTTTTATTTTTATTCAATTCATGACATAAGAAGTAACTATGCACCTATGTGTGCTGAAAATATTGTGCATTATTTCCATTTCCAAGAGAGACTGTGTTAACACTTTTCAAGTACAAACTCACCAAAATCTGTTATTATCAAGGGGACCCAAAATGTTTGCATAAGACTGTATGCATTAAAAATACCTTTAAATGCTTTGGCTTTTAAGGGCTATAAAAAGTATGTAATTTTGTGTGTGCGTGTGTGTGTGTGTGTGTGCGCGCGCGCGCACAGGAATACACAGGGTAAAGAACAGACTGAACACTGGGTTAGATTTTATTGGACTCAGTTCCCGTCTGCGCTGGACGTCATTATTGCTGTGTGTTTCAGGGACATTTTCTCTCCACACTTTGCTTCCACATTTGAGATCCACATTTGCTGGAAAGTGTCCTGGACAAGAGAAAGTGAGGAGCTTCAGAGTTTTCATCCCAGAGCTGGGTGACGGTGAGAGTACAGAGTAAAGATTTAGACGGGTTTCTCACCAGTGACGCCAAAATGGAGCCGCCGATCCATCGAACTGTTACTCACAATCAGCTTCAGCCTCAAACTCTTCAGAGAGAACACCAGAGAAACTGCCACTGCGTGTGTGTGTGAGTGTGTGTGTGTTGTGTGTGTATGTGTGTTGTGTGTATTGTGTGTGTATGTGTGTTGTGTGCATATGTGTGTGTATGTGTGTGTTGTGTCTGTTTGTATGTTGTGTGTATATGTGTGTGTGTTGTGTGTGTATGTGTGTGTGTTGTGTGTGTTGTGTGTGTATGTGTGTGTGTTGTGTGTGTATGTGTGTGTGTTGTGTGTGTTGTGTGTGTATGTGTGTGTGTTGTGTGTGTATGTGTGTGTGTTGTGTGTGTATGTGTGTTGTGTGTGTGTGTGTGTGTGTTGTATGTGTGTGTGTTGTGTGTGTATGGGTGTTGTGTGTGTATGGGTGTGTAAGTGTGTGTTGTGTGAATGTGTGTGTATGTGTTGTGTGTATTGTGTGTATGTGTGTTGTGTGTATGTGTGTGTATGTTGTGTGTGTATGTGTGTTGTATGTGTGTGTGTTGTGTGTGTATGGGTGTGTAAGTGTGTGTGTGTGTGTGTTGTGTGTATGTGTGTTGTGTGTGTATGTGTTGTGTGTGTGTGTATGTGTGTTGTGTCTGTTTGTATGTTGTGTGTATATGTGTGTGTGTTGTGTGTGTATGTGTGTTGTGTGTATGTGTGTTGTGTGTGTGTGTGTGTGTGTGTGTGTGTGTGTGTGTGTGTGTGCTGTATGTGTATGTGTTCGGTGTGTGGTGTGTGTGTGTGCTGTATGTTTGTGCTGTATGTGTGTGTGCTGTATGTGTGTGTTGTGTGCATGGTGTGTGTGTGTGCTGTGTGTGTGTGCTGTGTGTGTGTGCTGTATGTGTGTCGTGTGTGTATGTGTGGTGTGTGTGTGTGTTGTGTGTGTGTTGTGTCTGTTTGTATGTTGTGTGTATATGTGTGTGTGTGTTGTGTGTGTGTGTTGTGTGAATGTGTGTGTGTATGTGTTGTGTGTGTGTGTGTATGTGTGTTGTGTGTGTGTGTATGTGTGTTGTGTGTGTATATGTGTGTTGTGTGTGTGTGTGTGTGTGTGTGTGTGTGTGTGTGTGTGTGTGTGTGTGTGTGTGTGTGTGTGAGTTGCTGCTCTCCCACTCCTCCATTACGCCACTGTGTTGTTCAGACTCTCGGCCACACCACTCTAATGCACTGACTCTCTTAGGAGTGCATTCCAGGAAACAAGCTTTCACTCGTCCTCTCTCTCTCTCTCTCTTTTCTCATTCCTCATCCCTCCGTTCAGGCCACGGCTGCTATATTTACTCCACCTGTTACTCCGGCGACATGTTTCAGAACATCTGCAGGACAGAATGTCTCGCTACGCTGCCGTTTGGAAGCAGCCCGCGCCGCTCCTCGTCACACCGTCTCCAGCGTGGAGCGTGGCATGTAAAATTAATGGGCCAAAAAGCCAGATCAGATGTTATAACGATGACAGGATGTTACTCCTGCTTTGAAGTTCTGACGCCTGTGACAGCAGCGAGTGCGACGCTTTGAAGTCTCTGGTCTCTGTCCTCCGTACCGAAATCTACAGGCCAGGATCTGATGGTTAAATAAGAGGTTAGGATGGAGAGCGCGTGCGGAGCGCAGGCAGAGGGCTGAGACAGGGAAGACGAGGAAGACAATCAGATTCGGATAGCGATGGATAGAAGCCTGGGGTGGGAGGGGGGACAACAAACAAACTCACATCTAAACAAGACTGTCATGTCTCAGGGGAAACGCCGAGACTAAACGAGCTCCTAAATCAATAAGATCATTCAGGGTTAGGTGCAGGGGTGTGTATATTAATGAGCTGGCACACCCCAGTGAGGATATGGTAAAAATATCACATCACGCTTCTCAGATACTGAACATCTGCCTACTGAACCCAAGTGTGGCGTCACATTCATCTGTGATATTTAACACCGAACTGCAGATTCCAGTCTCTCATGTTTTACTCCTGAAACATTAAGTGTAAACTGGCTTTATAATCACACAGCACCTGAGCAAGATCATCTCACACACACACACACACACACACACACACACACACACACACACACACACAGTATGATGATGCAGCTTACGGCTTTATGTGCATCTGGTTAAAGCTTTGACATCAGTAGACCAGAGAACTCACTGAGTCACGGCGATATTTCTGAATCCCTCTCATTTCCCAGACGTCATTTCAAACATTTTTCTTAGCAAAAACAATCCCTGGGAAATAAAGTCTTTGTTTTTTACACCAGACAAGACATTTGACTTAAAGACAATGACGCCTTCTTAAAAACAAAACAGAGCCACCAAAGACAACAGCACCATGTTTATAAAATTGTCCTGAATGTTCTGCTGATACACTACAATACAGATAACGGTCTTGGCTGATGTGAGTAATTCCACAGAGTCGAGCGGTATCTTCCCACAAGCAGCTGTGTGGACGTGATCTCTAACTGCCTGCTCGGTGGACATTGTGTTTGAATAGAGAGATAAAACAGTGGGAGAAGAGAGAGAGAGGGAGAGAGGGAGAGAGAGAGGGAGAGACAGAGAGAGAGAGAGGGAGAGAGAGAGGGAGAGACAGAGAGAGAGGGAGAGAGGGAGAGAGGGAGAGAGAGGGAGAGAGGTTTTAAACTCACTTTATTACAATAAAATTAAAGGAGTGACTATTTTACAATGTATATACAAAAGTATATATATATATATATATATATATATATATAATTATAATTATAGTATATATGTATGTATATATGCATGTCTTACACATATATAGGAGAGAGAGATAGAGGTTTTAACTCACTACATATACATGCACACACACACACACACACACACACACACCTCCACACACACACACACACACCTCCACACACGCACGCACGCACGCACCTCCACACACGCACACACACCTCCACACACACACACACCTCCACACACACACACACCTCCACACACACACACACACACACACACACACACACACCCCCACACACACACACCCCCACACACACACACACACACACACACACACACACACACACACACACACACACACACACACACACACACACACACACACACATACACATACATACACACACTCACTCACTATCACACACATACACACACACACACAGACACACACACACAGACACACACACACATACACACACACAGACACACACACAGACACACACATACACACACACGCACACACACAGACACACACACACCCACACACACACTCACGCGCACACACACTCACTCGCTCACACACTCACTCACTCACACACACACTCACACACACCCACACTCTCACACACACACACACACACACACACACACACACACACACACACACACACACACACACACACACACACACACACACACACATACACATACATACACACACTCACTCACTATCACACACATACACACACACACACAGACACACACACACAGACACACACACACAGACACACACACACATACACACACACAGACACACACACAGACACACACACATACACACACACGCACACACACACACAGACACACACACAGACGATAATAAATTTACACAATCAGACAGTGAGAGAAAGAGTCAGAAGGACAAATGAATAGAGAGAGATGGAAAGATGCAGAAAAGCCAAAGAAGAAAGATGGAAAGAAGCAAATGAGGGAGATGTAAAATCACAGAATCAGAGAGGATGGAAACAAAGAGAGAGAGGGAGAGAGAGAGAGAGAGAGAGAGAGAGAGAGAGAGAGAGAGAGAGAGAGAGAAACAAAACAAGAGAGGAAGAGAAAAATGAAGAACATCATGAAGGAGAGATGGATGGAAGTGGAGGAACAGGTAGAGAGAGAGGGAGAGAGGAAATAAACAAAAGCAGAGGTGGATGGAAGCAGAATGAGAGATGGGGAGAGAGAGAAATGAAGAAAAACAAAAGGAAAGATCGAGATGTGCAGAAGGCCAGAGAGAGAGAGAGAGAGAGAGAATAATAAGAAAGGAAAATGATGGAGAGAAGCAGAAGGAGAGGAGTAGCAGAAAAAACATCTGAGCACTGAAAAGAGAGTGCTAAAAGAAGAGAGTTTGTGAAATGAAAGAGATGCAGAAAGATGGACAGAGACATAAGAAGAAGAAGAGAGAGAGAGAGAGCAGAAGAGGAGATGAGGAGGAATGCAGTGGACGGATTGTAGATGGAGAGAAAGAGAGAAGCAGAATGATGGAAATAGAGGAAGACGTATTAGTGGGAATTAGAATTTAATGAAAGAAGAGAACATGAAAAATGAGAAAGAACAGAATGAGAGATGCGAAGAAAGAAACTAGAAGGATGGTAGATGGAGGGATGAGGAAGGACAGATGGAGAAAAATAGAGAAGGAGAAGAACAGGAAAGGAAGGAGACATGGTGACGGAAAGAATCAAGAGGAATAAAAAAGAAGAGAAACTGTATCATAGAAAGAAAACACAGAGTCAGTGGAAAAAAGAGAGAGAGAGAGAGAGAGAGAGAGATGGAGAGATGGCAGAAGATGGAGGAAGGCACTAGAAGAGGTGTAGATGGAGAGATGTGGAGAGAAGAAGTGAAAGGAAGGAGACGGTGATGGAAATAATAGAGAGGAATAAAAGAGAAGGGAGCCTGCAAAATGTCAGACAGAAGGAGAGACGTGGAGGAAGACTGTAGAAAGATGGAGGGATGCAGAAGAACAGATGGAGAGAGAGAGAGACACACACGGAAGGAAGGACAGAAGTAGAAGTGGACAGCGATGGAAAGAATCGAGAGGATGGAGAGGATTAGATGAAGACTTAATGATGGAGAGAAAAAAGAAGAGAAGTGGAGACGTGGAGGAAGACAGTAGAAGAAGGAGTTTGGATGGAGGGATGCAGTAACAGGTGAGGTGTGCAGGGACGGGTGGAGGGACGCCGAGGACCAGGACAGATGGTGGGGTGAGACCCGGGGAGAGACGGAGACGAGCGCGCAGTCTGTAATGCTAAGTGTTTCTCGACAGGAAGCTACAAGGGCAAGAAGAGAGAAATCCTCAGTAGGCAGTAAAGGGGCTACACACACACACACACACACACACACACACACACACACACACACACACACACACACACACACACACAGCTCCTGTTTAAAGCTACACTAAAAAGCTCACAGTTTAGAGGTGAAGGTTTTAAAACTTTACACTGGCTTTAAATAAAGTATCTGGACGTCTCCTCCGTCTGACGATGAATAAACACACGCAGGTGACGTTCACACTGCGGCCTGAGGAACACGCGGATCTGATCATCACACGTGTATGTCACGTCTCCACGGAGTGCAGAGAGAGAGAGAGAGAGACAGCTCCATGAAGACACCATGTGGGCTTAAGAGTCTTAATCTTTCCAAATTCTAATTCAGTCGTTACAGAAACACGTCCTCGCGCTGGGATTTTCTGGGTTTTTAGATCAGAGTGTGATGGAGTAGAAGAACTCGAGTGTCCTGCGGAGAACCTCGACTGACCTCGACCCTCCCCCTCCCTCCCCCTCCCTCCCCCCATCAGCTTTGCGATGAACTGGGACTGGAGGCTCCCTGGGAACGCGAGGAATCACTTTCACATGACTCCGGACCCCACCGAGACACGACCTCAACCCTAATAAACGTCTTTAGGACGCGCTGGAGAAGAATCTACGGGGTGGATGGACTCTCCAGATGATCTCCAGCGTTTCAAGTGGGCTGGATTCATCTAGTGATGTCTCTGTGTATCAGTCAGTGTGGAGAGCGTGAACCACTGGGTTACAGAGGAAACGAGAGCTGCCTTTAGGCCAGAGGTCAGAGGTCAGAGGAGTCACGGTACGTCTCATGGAGGTTCGAGGTGAAACAGGAAGAGCCGAGTTCGATTACAAGAAGAAGACGGAGTCTAGGTCTGAGTGCGACCCTCAGGCTGTCTGTAAGCTATGAAATTTATGACATAATAAGAGAAATCCGGTCTTTATTTGCACCGTGATCGTCCCGCGAGCTGCAAATGACTGTAGACCTGCTGCTCTTACGTCTTTAGTCATGAAGAATTTTGTGGAATTTATGAAACTGGAATGTTCCCCTTAATGTTCTCATCTCAGGAGTTTTTCCTCGGCCACTCTCGGCTGACTCATAAGGGATCATTTAGATTCACACACATTTCCAGGGGCGGCTGGTGCAAAAAATTTTTGGGGGGGCGCAAACAAAGTTAAAATTTAACTTTGAATGCTCGCCTGTAAACAGGCATTTATCAGGTGATTAAGCATCATTACTACTAGCATAAAATAAAGGCATTAATCACATGACTCGCGTCCAATCACATGAGCACAAATATTTAAAAACAATATTGATTCGCTAAGAACAAAAGTGGGAGGGTTCAGGGCGCACAGTGATCAAACCACTACTGGGAATGACGATGGAAATCTCACAAAATGAGCATATTACTATTATTTAATAATATTTTTTTTTTTTTTTGCGCTTTTTGTAATAATGTTATAATCATGACACATTTTTTGTTGGTTAAAATGAACTAAAATTCAGTTCATCATATTTTCTATTTAGTGCTGAGTATAAGGAATACATCGCACAATTCTGAGCTATACATATAATTATAATTGTATATAATTTTTATAAAAATAAAAAAAAAAGACAGCAAAACCACTAAAACGCTCTGAGCTTTAAGGGTCAAGGTCAGTTGAAGGTCAGTTGATCCTGATTGCAAACAAAATTTCTTTGAGGATAATAAAACTTGAACTTGAATCAATATGTAATACTGACGTTAATATGTGACCGACGTTAAAAATCTAAATCAAAGATAAATGTGATCCACTGAAATATTCAAGCGTATGACTTCGTTTTGTCCAGGCAGTGTTTTCATTTCATATTGAAAAAAAGTTTGACTCGATAAAACTTTACTTTAATTCATTTGCCTTTTTTTATTATAATTTGTTTCAATAGCACTGTAAGTTCAGATTTGTTACATAAGATTTGTTTCTATTGATTCCAGCTGGGTTTATGTAACACGACAAAATCAATGTCGTTTTTTATAACACGGTCTGTAATTATGCAGAAATTATTACTATTTTTTTTACGTATTTTTATTCCGACATTATAAAATAAAACGTCTTCTTGCTCGGGGAGTCGGTGTGTTTTTTTCCGCGCTGAAGCACCAGAACCGGTTTTAGATCAGAACTCACTGGAGCTTTCTGCATCTGAAATACTGACAGTGTATATATCTGAGTTCTCATCCAAATATCAGGTTTCTGGACCTGGTCTTATGTAACGTCCAGAGGAGGAGGACGGCTTTCCTCTGATTCTGCCATCTCTTGGCTCCTCTCGAGGTCTCTCTCTCTCTCTCTCTCCTGGTTGCCCTCAGGCTCTCGCGCTGGAGCTCACGGCACTGATCCATCCAATGTGCAAAATGATATAAAAAAATAAAATAAAATTCAGTTTTATGCTTTCGAGAGAGCTCGAGTCTGAGAGTGAGAGAGTGAGAGAGAACACCTACTCCAACACACTCTCGCTTGCTTTACTTCAGAAAGATCAGCGATGTTCAGCTGGAGCTCTTGTGGCTGCCTACACTTCCTAACCTTTTCACTGATTCTCCACAGACTCGGCTCTATTCCTAGACTTAAAACACACACACACACACACACACACATGGTGGTTGGAAGCATAAATTAGTGTGCAAACTGTGTCAAAGCTAAACCCCACCTTAGTAATGGTTTCTAACTTTATACCAACTATGGAAGATTACAGGGCATCAGGAGTGAAGGGCGTTTGTGGAGAGGTTAAAAAAAGTCCTGCGCTTTCTCTCTCTCTCTCTCTCTCCACTGGGTATTAGGGTCTATTCTACAAATCCCACCAGCGCTCAGCAGTCATAGGAGCTTAATTAAGCAGCCCTGTGTGTGTGTGTGTGTGTGTGTGTGTGTAGAACTGTTTGGCCTGAAGAATAATGTCAGCAGCACGCGGTGTGTGTGTGTGTGTGTGTGTGTGTGTGTGTGTGTGTGTGTGTGGTGTGGACAGATGTGCTCACTAGCTGCAGGTGTGCAGGTGCGAACGTGTGTGTGTGTGTGTGTGTGTGTGTTGTGCTGCTTAGGAAAAATCTGTCATATAAAGCTAAACAAGGACACTCGGTCAATCTTTTTTACAAAATTGTAATTCATTTTTTTTTTCCGTTTAGTTGTGAATCTATCAGTAAAAATTGAATTTTCAGACAGGATCACATGACGTCATGTTTTATAATCCTTAACGCTTCTTATCTCCCGATCCGCGCTTAGACGTTTGTAAATACATTTATATTTTTATCAGGTAAAAAGAAACACGTTTGCTAAATACAGTTTCAGGCCCTTTTATGTTTTAGTGTTCGGAACTTTTTTAAATTCAAATCTTTCAACGGTCTTAACTGTCACTCACTGACCGGTTTAGATTTCACATGAAGAGACATAAAGCTGAAAAAGTGTTTTACTCTAAAATGCTAAACTGTTAAGATTACGCAACATGAATTCGACACGGTTACGGACACTACAGATTTTGTGCTTTTAAAGCTTTGACCAAAAAACGATTTAAATAAGCAACAATTCTTCAGGTCAAATACTTCTAGAAGCTTCCACCAAGTTTAGTTTCAATACTGATAAAGAAATATGAATCATTTCTATTTGAAATTATTATTGTTCGAGTCCAATAAAATAAAACCAAACCTCCAAAACGGCGACTTGAAATTTTTAGGGAAGCGAGATCGGCCACTTCTATGTTGCATAAACTTCAAAAGTAACTTCTTTGGCTCTCACACGCATTTTCTGTATTAAATGTATAACATAAAAAAGTTTTTCACCTTATATGTCCATGTGCGCTTTTAATGTTAAAAGGAATGATTTTGTGTTTAACGTATATTAGTTAGTAAATCGTGACACTTTTATGCTAGTCAAAAATAAATAAATAAGTAAAACTATATACTGTATATAAATAAAAGTTTATGTCTTTGTCTGTTGTTTAATTTATTTATGGTGGATAATAATAATAATCCATAATAATCTCAAGCAGTTCACTGAATCATAGCTAATTTATTAGCATGAAATCTGATAAACAGACGGCTAATTGTCTGACTTTACAAAATGTCCACCAGGTTCACTCGACTGTAACAGAGGGACTTCAGAGACTTTGGTGATCTCCATTTTGCGGCATGAAAAGGTTTGTGATTGGAAATTCAAATCGGATTGAAGAGTCGACGTCTGAGCGAGCGAGCGCGAGTACGAGTAGCGTTCCTCGTGCAGCTGCTCTGAGCGGTTCGTAGCGGCGCTGATCTGCAGCGAACACGGCGATGCCGGTGCGCTAAACGGCTGATGTGATGCGACGCTCGAGCAGCTTGTGTGACACAGAAATGGAGACAAATGATTTCTTTCTTTTAATCCAAATAAAATTTAAGTCGTGGGAAAAAAAAAAAAGACAAAAACAAAAGAAAGTGACAATACAGAAGGCATTTTACACCAGCAGAGTGAAAAGAATTTCTTTTTCTTTTGGCTTGACGTCGACACACAGAAAGTCGGGAGATCCTTAGACGGGAGAGAAGCTAAGGCACGCGGGCCACCTCCTGCCGGAGAGAGAGCCGGGAGTCCAGAATAAATTGTGCAACAGTTGCCCAACAAAACATTCCAGCACTGATGACAACAGTTTGCTGTGAAACTCTATGAAAGGCAAAATGATCTTTAAGAGCTTTATAAATCACACAGTCAGACTTTTTTTTTTCTTTTTTAAGTCTCGCTAGCCGTCCACGTTACATTTTCCCCCCAGAGCCGATCACTTCGCTGCAACCGAGACGCTCAACACTGTTGGTTTTATATATATATATATATATATATATATATATATATATATATATATATATATATATATTAAAACATCTGTCCATTATAAAAAAAAATAAAAAAAATGACATTATCATTCCTATCAAAATAGCTATAGTACATAAGACTATGTAGAAGTGAGTTTTAAATAAGGTTTAACGTGAGCGGAAGAAATTTCCTTAAAAAGAGGTAAATGACGGTAGATTGACTTCTTCGAAAAGATTTTCTCCAGAACAGTTGTGCAGTTTTACAATCTTAAACACACACACATACTGCATCACCACACACATTATACTCTTTATTAAAAAAAAAAAAAAATCCGCAGGACGACTTCTTGCTTGCTCGTGAGGTCTTAAATCAGAGATGCGGTGATGTCTACAATACTGTCGTAACACCGATGGGATTAAAGACGGCAGAAAAGCTTCGACGCGCATAAAACCTCACAAAACGAACCCCGTCACAGCAACAAACAAACCCCCGAACATCTGGGTTGCATACAGAGGAGATCAGCCAGACCTGCTCTTCAGGAGACGCCCAAGCCAGTGTGTGTGTGTGTGTGTGTGTGTGTGTGTGTGTGTGTGTGTATATATATATATATATATATACGGAGTCCTGCGTGCTTAACGTGAAGCCATAAAAGCGGTATAAATATGAAGGAAACTCTTGGTCCAGTGAAAAGTCCAGCAAGCTTGCAATCTTCTCTGCTAAAAATATGCCCCAAGCAGCCAGAAAACGGAGGTGGCCCTGTGATTATTACGGAGCTGAACACCTCCCTCCGCGTCCTCGGAGAACGTGACGAGCGTGCGGCCGGCGTGCCACATCAGCGCGGGGTTCGGTGGCATCGTCACGGCGACTGACCGCAGGAACCGCGGGACGCGGCGACCTCGACGTTAAACATGCTTGGCCCAGTATTCGAAACCGGACGTAAAGATCGGCGGTCCGCTGCGGGGTCTAGGCAGGGACGGTGCAGCGCTAACGCTAACGCTAATCGCACCGTGAATTTGTCCTAATCTGGTCGAGTCGGGGCGATGGCCTTTGTAAATAAAGGCAGCTTGTTTTTTACAAAAAGGTATTGATTGAGCTGCAAAAAACAGCATATAGACATTAGTCATTGACTAAAAAAATATCTATTTCATTTATATATAAACACATGAATAAATAGCCAACTCAGTACCCTTATCCTACACAGTAAATCCTCTGCTTCAGGGAAAATAAAGTAAAAAAAGAATAAAATCACTTTTTATTATATTTTTTTTTTTCTCCTCCCTTTGTGTGCCAGCACAGCTGACACTTTCCATTTCAAGTCAGGCAGCCTGCAGGCAACAGCAAGCTGTAGAGTCAAGAGTTCGAAAAAGCCAGGAGTGAGAGAGAGAGAGACTGATAGAGATGGACAGACAGACGGACAGACAGACAGACAGACGGACAGACAGGCTGCCTGGCAGTTCCAAGAACCTTCCCACACACATTCTGCTTTAGGCTCCTGCACTCGTGGAAATGTGGAAATGAAATGTGGAGTGTGGCCCAGCTCAACTTTACTTGGCAATTAACCCAATGTTCACTTCTTCTGACGGCCCGAGGCAGAGCGACCCGAGGCAGAGCGACCCGAGGCAGCGGGCAGCTGGAGACTCCCATCGCGCAGCCTTTCATGCCGCAGTTTAGTATTTCGTGGACACATCTGCACAGAGACTGCAGGGTAATATGTGCAAGTGTGTGTGTGTGTGTGTGTGTGTGTGTAGATGAAAAGCCTTACTCTAAATGCATCCCTTTTGGTCACAGTACCTACAGTATGTTGAGGTCCGTTCTGTGCTTGCTAATGTCCCGAGCAGAGTCCGTGTGAAAGGCATCATAATTTTCAAACATTTTTCCATCAAGTTTAACAAAGATTTGAATCACAGTTATTATAATTCTCAAACCTAAATAAATAAAAAAAAAAGCTCAATTGCACTCATATGACTGAGTCTGAAACAGCACTTCATAAAGATCTGCTTAAAAAAAAACACAAAAAAAAAAACCTCAGTGTACACTGTCTCACCCCGCACCCGACAAGGGCCAGACGGCTCAGGCTCATCTGAGCGATGTTAAAAACAATAAATAATTAAAAAAACAAAATATGTAACAGCAAAACGATGGCGATGCAGCAGGAGATGCAGGGCAGGGGTAGCGTTCCTGCTACCTTATGGTGCCGTTGGATTTGGGAGGCCCGAGCTGTGATTTGGGATCCGGGCTGAGCGAGCTCCATGCCGTGTCTCTGCAGGACTGCAGGACAGGACAGCCAGAGGGCGTCGCCGAGCAAACGTCCGCAGCTGCCCACACCTCGCCAACCAGACCGTCCACCCAGCGCTCCAACCGCATGCCCGTCAGCCCGGCATTACGCTCCGCCTCCTCCACCTCGCGCAGACGCACCGGGATGTTCAGGATGGGGTTCAGCCCGTGGAAGCTCTGATCCATGTAGCTGTTCTTGGCCGGACCGTTGTGCACTTTCAGGGCATCGTCTGTGTTCGAGACAGGAGACAAATGTGATTAAGATCCTTGTTGTCTGCTAGTTATTTTACATCGTAACCAATTTCTTAAATAATCAGTAAACACAAAGCGATTCTTTTGGTGATGTCATGATGAAATGATGCGCGGAGTCTCAATTTTTTCCTCGATTTTCTCCCTAATTTATTCGTGTCCAATTCCTCCCCGTCACTAGGGGGCTCCACATTAAGGCTACTACTACCACTCAGCCGGGAGGGTCGAAGATGAGTTAAAATGAGTTTATCTTTTTTAAATAATTCCGTTGAAGCATGGTTGAAAAGCAATGTCTGACTTTCATTGGTTAACATTCATAGAATTCTTGTTTATTATTACTTTTGTCAGATTAAAGTTATTTCTGTGACCATTGTGAGTTTTTCTTTCATTGACCGAAGGGTATCAACAATTTTGTCCACGTGTGTATGTGTATATATATATCAATTATATATATACACATTCACACATCTATGAGTTGAAGGAAACAAAGGAAAATCATAATCAAGGGCCAGCTTTCTATACGGCTTGTATCTATGCACATGGCCGACCTGATTTCCCTCCAAACTCTCACACCTAACATCTATAACTTTTCATTAATGGATGTCCAGCTTTCACTGGCTAGGACCACATAAAGGCAATCTATAAACTTTTATTAGCTCTGGGTGCAGAGGCATGATCAGGAGGAGGACTTAGTCGCTGCCTTCTGCATTAATCATACGCCACGATAGTGATTCATCCCGAGTAACCAGCCATGATTCTCCCATCACAAACTGCTACTCACAAATCGCAGCTTAACTCTCATTACGGCTTCTCCAGACAAATTCATCATTTGAGATTAGAGAAAAGTCAAAATATTAAATAAAGCCTATATTTCAACGCGAGTTCATAACAGTGTGAGTTTTTCCCCATGTAAGGTGACCCGAGGTTTGTGTACTACTCATATGCAAGTCTATATTTAGCTGATGGAGCAGAACGATCCCAATGCACAAGCCTCGGAGAGCCAAAGTGAGGGTGACCTCACAGCGTGAGTTTCTTCTTATCCAGGGTGGTAATGCATGAAGTGGGGGAGGGGGGAGGCAGGGGAGGGGGGGGGGATCTATTAGCGAACATCATTGCATTAACAATAACATTGTGCGAATGGAATGCTTGAACAAATTTAACTTGATCTATTCAGAGCATAAGCAAAAAGGAATAAAAGAATGAAGACAACATTTATAGCTCCCGTTGAGAGCACTGCCTGTTATATTATAGATCTAAACGTAGTGGTGGAAAGATGCAGGTCTAAAAGTAGCCATCCTTTATAATTAGTGGATTTCGCTATTTAAGGCATACCTCAAACCACCTCTGGATGCAAACTCAGCACAATCATTTCACCAGGAGCTAAACGGCATGGGTTTCCATGGCCAAGAGGCTGCATATAAGCCTTTAGATCACCAGGTACTATGCCAATGCCATTGGCATTGCACACTAGAGCAGTGTCAATGTGTTTTCCTAACTGCCTGGCAAAGTCACAGCTGAGTCTGCGTTTGGAATACCTGGAGAATGCTACCTGAATTAATAAGGCAAGCAGGAAAAAAACAAACAGTGATGGTTTCCATGGTTTGGGGCCATTAAGTCCACTGATGCATTTTCAACAATTCTTGCACAGACCCTTGACTGCTTTCCCAATAAGCACCTTCGGGAAGACCTAAAAAGTGGTTTGCACTTTTTGCAGAATCCCTAACTTTAGTGCCTGGCCTTAGCAAATCTAAAAGCTCTTAAAAGAAGGTCCAACTACCAAATCAGACCCTTGATCGATCAACGGTGCGTCTCAATGTCACATCTGGCATCTCACCTTGTCGGATGGGCAGGTGTTTATGGTGAGTAAGCGGTGTGATGAGGAAGCGGGTCTCGGCCACTGGGTTCCAGTGGTGAAGCACTCGGACGGTCCACATGCCGGGCCGCAGGGGTGTATTCAGCGGCGGCCTGTAGTGTGTATACTCAGCGGTGGAGTCAATCAAGACATCGTAGGTGGCAGCGATCACGTTTGTGGGGTCAATCCACACCACCGTCACGGTCACGTTGGACCCTTTGGCCCATTTCTGCATCCCCACCAGCTCGTCCAACGGCCCCATGAGGTTACCAAAATTGCGGAAGATTCTCTCCTTAGCGTCCCAGTCCGTTCCGATCTGAAAGAAGGAAGAAATGTGAATGCCCTTTAATACAAACCTATGTGACAGTAATTAATTTATCCAGGTTTGTTTGACCAAACTCAAACAGAGCGTACTGTGGTTCCTTCATATTCTTGATCAATCTGTCCCCCTTCTCATGGGAATTGGTACATCTACCTTGTTTTAGCTATTTAACAAGTCTGAACCACTCTGAACTGTGCATGCTGAGGATCCAGGATGACTAAACACAAAACTAAGCACCGGTCAACCCAGAGTTGAGACCTTTTAAGGGATAATTCAAGCAAACCCTGCCAGAGTGAGTAAACACTAAAGGAGAGGAAGAATGTGACCACTGTGACTAACACTTTCTGTTCTGTGGCGCTTGATATTCCAGAGTAACACGAGAGAAATGACAGAAATTTGGATCAAATGAGTGTCAAACCTGCCCATGCTGTCGTCTTCCCCATGCCCACAGTGGACTCCCACCGAGTGTATTTATGGCAGTGGAGAAGGTGGGTAGGAGTCTGGGAGTTATCTAGTGCCAGTATCCTAAGGCTGTTTCTGCAGTTCTGACGTTGCCTACACAATGCTTCCCTTTTCTGAGCGTCTGGGATTTGTCAGTAGAACAGGAGGAAGAGTCACTTGTTTGATATCGGTACTCTCCAACACAAGGCTTCCTTTTTTCGCCTGAAACCAGTGCGGCGCTTCCAGGAACCGAGGCAGACCCTCGAGAAGGACCTGAGTACCAGTTGAGGTTGTTTTCACACCAGGAACAACTGATTTGTTTCGTGGCCAGGAATGATTGCTCGACCCCTCCGGGCTCTCCTGCTGGCCAGCGGTCACGTCAGTTTCGTTCTCGGAGCTCGGATACTCTTGCGTATTTACACTCTCCGATACAGCAGGTGGCAGTATTCAACTACTTGGTTTGTGAGAGAACAAGGAAGTTAACCTTCGCACTATGCCTAATATTATTCATAATTTGGAACAAATGTCAGGACTGACGCTCTCGCATGCCTTCCTACTGTATCAGCTAAGGCTGTGTAGGGCAGAGGACAAGACTGGGGTGTGCTATACTCACATAAAGATTTCGGAGGAGACCGACATCATCCGTGTTTAGGCGCGATTGGCTTCTATATCAGATTCGATCTGCGCGCGAGTACGCTATCCTGTGCCCAAGACCACCTCGGGTGGGGACGGTTCCTGAGCACTGAACCATCGTCTTCTCACTGACACGGACTCCAGGATCCCTAAGTGGTTTACAGCAGCCATCCATGGCCCCAGGTTCTTTCAGGCCACCCCACTGCTTATGAATAGCGACACCCTGGTGTCCTGTAGAGACTGGCCAAAAAGGGAACACCCAGGAGACGACAGGGGCCAGATATTTCCTTGTCCTGTTGAAAATCCCTCACTTTCTGTGTCTCTGCATGTGACCCACCACCCCCTCATCTTACAGCAGATAAACCTGGTGCAGCAAAGCATGCAGTCATTATTTTACTCACCCCCAACACACACACACACTCTCTCCTGGCAGACAAATCACTGATTATGCCAAAGGGCAAGATGATAGGTATGGTGCAGGCTGACAGCTAAATCAATGAAGGACGTCTGAATTATTGCTTGCTTAACGGAGTATGTCAGGCGAAATGCACAGCAGAGTAAGATTACCAATAATATTCAGAGGTCAATTTCCTTTCAGAGCGCACTGTGTGTGTGTGTGTGTGTGTGTGTGTGTGTGTGTGTGTGTGTGTGTGTGAGAGCCTTAGCACATATATACTGCCAGAACGATTTTACTGCGACGGGGAAGAACAAACCAAGCATTGTTCTGAAATCTCTCTTTTTTATTTGTTTTAATCAACCCAACCACTTTGTTTACTACAGCCAGTTTTTCACTGTCCAACAACACACCATAAAGAACCTAACACCAGCTCACTTACATGTGGTTTTGCTGAGGGTGCTATCTCCATTGTGGGAAGAAAAAAAAAAAAATAGCGTAAGCAAAACAGCAGCCAATGCGTTGCCTGGATCATGAATCACTGAAAAGACAACCTGCCTGATTCTAATCTAAATTTTGTTCTCTCTTATTTACTTGACAGAATATTTGTATGTTGTTCTGATAGAGGCAGTAAAATAAACCTCCGCTTGTCTATCTACACAAATGTGCCTGAACTTCCACCAACCTCTCCAAAACAACAACAAAGATTCCTCTTGACTCACACGGCAGGCTCGAGACGACCTGGACCTGATGTCTTACCTCGGCGTACTGCAGTCTGTTGAAGTTGCTTGGTGGGCTCGTGAACTTGAAGAACTTCTTGGGCATCACCCAGGTCTCCAGAGTTTCCAGCTTGCTGGTAGCCAGATTGGTGGCATGATGCTTCACCAGGTAACCCTGGAACTCATCAAACAGGAAGTAGATATGGACAGCCACGGGATGTCCCATTGCATAGTACCTGGGGAGGGAAATCAAGGGACGGTCATAAAATTTGTATTATTGCACGAAAAAACAGAACATTTTTTCTGCTGGAAACTGCTGGAGGGTCAAAACCAAGGCGAAGCGTAGCGGAATGCTCATGAGAAGGAAATTCTGCCTCATCCCCCCACCCCCCCCTTACTCCTCCGACCTCGCCCCCAGCAACTTCTTCCTCTTCCATCACTTCGTGGCAGGCGTTTGAAGATGGCGAGGTGATTACAGAGGCGGAACTTTTCCGGCCAAAGAGAAGGTTTCTTCAGAGACGGTCTCCACCAGCTCCTCCATCGTTTGAAGACGTGTGACGTCTTAGGAAGCACTAAGCTCACAACCAAAAGTAGTTTTCATTGCATCATTTTTTCCCTTAGCATTAATAACAATTTTATGACCGCCCCTCATTGTCATATGGTGCAACTTCTCCAGCTTAGTTTCTCGCACTTCTGTCCAAAATACTATTTAGGGACGTGTTTGTCTCCTGCAATGACTGGACTGAAATCACATCTGGAGGAGACGATGAACGCGATGTAACGTGCATTCCAAGGTGACGGCCAACTGACTGACGATTGTAGTCGAAACATAAGCAGGTATTTTTCCGAATACTGTGGAGGACCAACAGAAAAAAAGAAAAAAAAAAGTTCTCCTGGCGAGAACTCCACCCTGGACTCATCAGTATTCCAGCCGATGCTGGAGGACCTCCTGCTCCCCCGGCCAAGCTGAACAGCAAACATTTAAAGCGGCCGTAAACATTAACAGAGGCCCTATTCACACAACCGCCCTCCGATCCTCTTACGGCTGATGTCACAGCGGTATGGCAAAAACAGAGCGCTCCTTCTGCCCCTCACACACCCCAAACTGGCAACAAGCAGCTCGTTGTGCCCTGCAACCCCTCCTGAGTCTCCTTCACCCCCTCCTCGTGTTGGAAGGTGGGAACTACTCCTAAATACCAACATAGGCCCGTTTGAGTCTGAATGAACCAGGGCTACTTTCACAAACGGAACACGCGCTGCCTTTGTTCCAGCGTCTCCAGTCTGGTTCCTGTGGTGTTTACCTCAGTGCTTATTGGGTTAACATGCCACGTAGGCCTTCGCTTCACTCCAGCTACGTACGGCTTTCATTAGCGGATCTCGAGGCTTGCTTTTCACAAGGATGGAGCCGTTGGATCCCCGACAGGGTGGAAGGAAATAAATTCAGAAAAAAAAAAACCTGCCTGGTCTCCTGAATGATAAATTAAGGGGAAAAGAAAGAAATGGCATAAATAGCTTATTAACAGATCCTTAAACAGTACTGACCTACAACGGTTGTCGTTGGCGTCTCCCTGCAGGGAGTTGGCAGCCCGTGCCAGGCCGAGGCGGGCGAAGGCATGGTAGTGGGTGAGCAGGGCATCGCTCAGGCTGTGGACACCATCAGGTTCATCATAAATGTTCTCCCAGTAGGCCTTGAGTCCTGGCGTGCCTTGAGGGTAACTTCCAAACAGGAAGCCGTCCAGCTGATTCACAATCTCCTGATTCACGCTGGCCTCAAACTTGCGCGCAAAGAACGTGGGCCGAGCCGTTTGCTAAAGGAGACAAAAATAGGTAGAGCAGGATGATGAAGAGAGACAGTGCGCGGATTTTTTTTGTCTTCTGTTTTTGGAAAGAACAGAGAGAGAGAGAGACAGGAAAGATCAGATGGGCGAGCAGAAATGGGAAGGAGCATGCAATGCAGCAGGATACACAGGAAAGGAGAAGGAGAGGCACAGATAGAGCGCCGCTCTCAGGAGATGTGATTGATGGTAAAAATAAAAATCAAAGTGAGGAATCTGTGCGTGTCAGTCAGCAGACATCGGCTTCAGCTATTCAGAAAAATAAGCCCGATGACATGGAGGAGAAGTAAAAATCTCTTCCTCGGATGGAACAAAAGGAAGAAAAAAAATCATTTTGCATCTCTTAGTAGGCGAGGAAAAGACCTCGTCTAGAATAAGCACAACTATGTAGCGTTTACAGACAGCAGCAGCAGCAGCACCACTAGCTGAACAGTGCGTCGTGTCGCGAGTCGTTTCTTAATCATTCATCATTATTTATTTTTCTTCCACAAAGGCCCTTTTAGACATGGAGACGATCAACGGCGGGAAAAACAAACAAACAATGGAGATTTTTCACGCAGCAGCTGCGATTCGATTCTCTCCTCGCCTGGAAAAGATGAGCGTGAAAAAGAGCGAGGCGTGGGCCTGATTTAGGGCGTCCATGTCCAGGAAGTTCTTTCAGAGGGTGCCTGGCTCTTCGCAGAGCTCACGGCCGAGAAGCGCTTGCGAACAAACTGACCCGCCACGACGCGTTTCAGGCTCCTGTCAGACGCCCCTTTGTCCCGCTTCATTCAGACGCCGCGGCGGAGACGCAGCATTGTCGAAGGGCGATTACTCAACAGCCGCGGCTGCGCTCATGCTTTTAATGACCCTCTCACGCCCTTCCCCCGCGCCTCTCCGAGGACGGACTCGAAATGGTTAACCGCAGCAGTTGATCACAGAGGCCCTTTCACATGCTGCTTTTCAGAGCTGATAGTCAATTGAAGACTGCTGGGTGAATTTCAAACCTCAGTTAGAAGTGCTTAAAACGTGCTAGTTATTTTGAAGTGCCTGGGCCCCTCCTTTCTTCCTCTTATGAACAACTCATCCTCAGCTGCAGGGCCAACCGCAACACACACACACACACACACACACACACACACACACACACAGGAAAGGAAACACTAATTACCAGTGCAGCACGCAGATCCCAAATATCTCAGCATGTAATTTCCCCTTTGGTCTTAATGCGCTTTGGACGTTTTTTAATCATCGCATACCACAGCGTCGTGCAAATTTCATTTAAGATCAGTCGCCTCTGACATTTCGAGGGCTGAGACCGAGCGAAAGCTCATGGTGGTGATGTCATGAGCACGCCGCTGAAGTGCAGGGACACGGGGACGGCAGCGAACGAGACGGGAATAAATAAGGACGAGCTGGAAGAGAGAAAACAGAAGGAAATTATGAAAGTAGACTTGAGAGGAGGAGAGAGAGACGCACAGTAAAATAACAAGAAAGTGGATAGAGGAAAATACAGAACAGAATGGGATAAAAAATTAAGTAAAAAAAAAGAAAGAAAAAAATTTAAGAAAATAAAGGGACAGACAGAGTAGGACCAAGACACATGGAAAATAGAAGTGATGATTTAAAGTAAAAGAAGAAATGGCTCTAGATACAAAACAGGAGAATGAAGGCTGAGAAGATAAAAGAAGACCAAAAAATATATAGAAAGATAAAGAAAATAAAGAAAAAGAAAAAAGAAGGGGAGAAAAAGTAGAGGTAGAATGAGACATACAGCGAGACAAAATACAAAAGACAGAAAGGGAAAAGAAAAGAGTGAATAGAAGAAAAGAAAGAATGAGACAGAGGGGGGGGGAGGTCGGGTCGGGGCGGGTAAGAGAAATAAAGAAAACGTAAGCAATGGAGAGGTGAAATGGGAAGAAGAAAAAAAAAAAGGAAAAGGAATGCAAAAACACAGACTGCTCGCTCGCAGACAACCGAGACGGAAACAAAAGCGGCAGCAGCTTCGGCCAAGTCTTTGGAGAAAATGGAGCTCACGTCCTCCTCCTCCTCCTCCTCCTCCTCCTATCGAATCCATACGCCATCTCACACTCCCACTCGTTCCCCGGAGTGATGGGAGATTTTCTGACAGAAGGAAAGACACTCTGACTCTGCCGTAGTCCGAGTCCATCGGCGCGTTCCCACCGCACGCTGCTATCGGAGTCCGCGGGACGGCGAGCCGCCTTCGCCATTGATCTCGCGCCCGCTACAGTTAATTACTGATCCTCGCGCAAGTTAGCAAGGCTTCCTTCCTCGTTAAGTCTCATTGGATTTCTAATCGGAGCGGAGATCGGCCCTGGCTGGCGGAGCGCTAGCCGTCCCGCGCTATTAGCTGTTTGTTCGGGGCAAATTAAACAGCTGTAGAAGGGCGCGGTGTAGACGCTACTGTGATGATTTCAGGTGTGGATTCGTGGCATTTACACTACAAAGAGGTCAAGTGAGTGGAGCTAATCAGCGCTTACTGATAACGGCCTGTGTGTGTCTGTGTGTGTGTGTGTGTGTGTTCTCCACTGGACACTGTTCAGACAAAGGAGAAGGGTGTGATTTCAAGTCCCAGAGAGCAATAATGAGTCTTAATTAACCACTTCAGGTCTGTCCTGGATGAATGTGAGTGCAGTGGAGCAGACGCATGGAGACTCGGAATAGATAAGTCTACACTCAAGGTGGGTTCTAGACAAGGTGGGTTATGGGACAGCGGTGGCTCAAACGGTTATGGCTGTGAGTTACTGATGTGCGAGGTTGGGGGTTTGAGCCCCAGCACCACCAGGTTGCCACTGATGGGCCCTTGAGCAAGGCCCTTAACCCAATCTCCAGCAGGGGGCGCTGTATCCTGCCTGACCATGCTTCCTAACTGGGATATGTGAAAAAAATAATAAAAATAATAATAATTTCACTGTGCTGTAAGGTCCATGTGAGAATGTGTGAATGTTAATGATCGCTGCCCAGAAGGATCCCTGTGAACATCCGGAATGGATGCGGTAAAGAACTGCGCCAAGCTCTCAAAAAATACCACTGAAGAACCCTATGAGGTCATTTCCACCAAGACCGCTGTCTTGAACTGTAGAAACTGTTTTTCCGGTCCGCACTCATGTTCAAAACCAGATTCTGAGCCGAGGCCGAGTTTACAGGTTTGGGTGTAAACAGACCGAAGTGGTTTATTAAGGTTTACCTGGAAGCGCGGCAGGTCAGAGGGTTTGAAGTCGTTGGGGGAGCAGCCGCACCAGTCCACGATGTGCTTATACTGGCACTTGCAGCCCAGTTTCCGGTTCCAGTTGGTGATCCGCAGGTTGTTGTCCACCATGCTCTCGCAGTGAGGACTGTTCTCCAGCACCGTGTGGAAAAACGACTGCAGAGAAGAAGAGATAGCGAAAGAACTAACCAATGACATCTGATAAAATGAAGACAGATGGTGTACAGAGAGGCCGGACCAGGAGGTCTGCCTTTTTCTTTTCTTTCTTTCTTTTTTTTTTTGTCTACATCAGTGAGGAAAAAAAAAAAAAAAAAAAAACGAGTCTGCTTTTCTCGGGCCAGAATCCAATACCTGAGAGGTGAAATACTATCAGCAGACAGGATGAAGAATCACAGCTCTTTTCCTTTCTAACCCTGCTGTAATTAAAACCGTGCACAGTTAACACCGAGTTGGAAAATAACGCGCTGCGGCTTCTAAGGTCCGTCTGAGCCGCCGATCGAAAGGTTTGAAGCGTCCAGGAAGGTCTCGGGTGAAGGGAAGATCTCACTCACCTCGGCCGGCAGGAGCGTGTAAGCGTAGAAGCGCTTCATGCTGGTCACCAGGTCGTCCTCGGAGCTGATGACGTAGTCCACGAAGGCGCGGTTCAGCAGGAACCAATCGGATCCTCCGTCCACGGCGACGCCCTCGGGGATCTTCCTGTCCCCCAGACGCCACATGTGTGTGTCGCACTCGAAGAAGAGCCGGTCCAGGCCCTGTTTCCTGATAAATCTGCAGAGTACAACGTGTGTCAAAGTCTTTCTCCTCCACTGTATATATATATATATATATATATTTATATACATCGCCGCGGTTCCTATCACGCTCTGACATCAGATAAGTGTCTGACGCTCGCATATAAACGTCCAGGACTGAGATCAGACGCCGTTGCATTTTAATAACGTCTCGCTCATGTCTGGTATGAAGAAGTGAACTCATGATGGAGAACGTACGTGCAGGAAACTAGAGTGCTTTCCTGCTCAGGTAATAATTGCTCAGATATTTTATTAAAAAAAAAAAAAACCTTAAAAAAATTGACTTCTGCTCCAAATAGACGGTTATGAGGCCAGACGTAACAGGACATAGCCTCTCTAGTCCAGCTCATATGATGGGCGTTAAGCCGCCGTTACTCACCGAGCGTTATCTCTCCCGTGAGACTTGATGAAGTTCATGTTGCGGTACTTGGAGAGGAAAGCCACCAGCTGATCGTTAGTCCTGAGAGGACGGACAGAGAGACGGAGAGAGAGAGAGACAAAAAGTGAATCAGACGATCTCTGTTCCAGTGTGTTTGTTTAAACGTAAGAAAGTTTGTCCTTTCAATCAGATGACGGTTGTTTGCCTGAAATGTCATTTGCAAAATCCATGTCAACAAAAGCAGTTATTGAATTGAGAGCGAGAGAGAGACAGAGAGAGAGAGACAGAGAGAGAGAGCAGAGATCAATCAGGCTAATGAGAGTCGGTGTAAATGAGTGCAGGGCACAGGGGATTCTGGGAAATCTCTAACGCGCACTTGGCGCCGCAGTGAACCAGATACGAGCGGCCTGCTTCAACCACAGCGTGACAGCCGCTGCACTCTCATTAAATGACACACACACACACGCACACACACACATGCACACACACGCACACGCACACGCACACGCACACACACACGCACATGCACACACACGCGCACACACACGCGCACACACACGCGCACACACACGCGCACACACACACGCACACACACACGCACACACACACGCACACACACACACACACGCGCGCACACACGCGCACACACGCGCACACACACACACGAACCCGCATACTCTGGGGAAGCGGAAGCAAGAAACACCTAACAATTAGATTTCATTACTGGCACTTTAATTCGTATTGGATAAGGCTAATTGTCATTATTGTGTTAGCCAGGAATAGCGCGCGCTCGCACAACGTCTTCCTGACAGCAGTTTGGGGAAGAGAAAGAAAAACACACAACAGATAAGTGAGGACGCCTGTGTGTATTCTGAGTCCGTTAATTTAATTATGAACAGCACGATAAGCCGACATACGGTGTAGCGACGAAGAGCCGCGACGATTGTCTGAGCCCGTGTGTGTGTGTGTGTGAGTGTGTGTGTGAGTCTTATCTCCTTCCACTCAACATGTAGAGTATTTGTGAGTACTGTACAATAACCGACGGAGCTGTTAAGCAGGGAATAATACAGTGTGTGTGTGTGTGTGTGTGTGTGTGTGTGTGTGCGTGTGTGTGTATGTGGTGCTTGTTTATGTGAAAATTGCACATACGTTTTGGAACGTCCTTAAAACTGGCGAGTTCCTGTTCTCACTTGTATTATAGCAGCTATAAATGTTCATTATCTCACTAATCACGTGTTAATATTAAGTGAAAATCTGAACTAATCCCAGTCAAAACATTCACTTTATCTTTTCTCATTAATATCTATTGGTGCAGGTGTTTGTTTACATTGAGACAGCAGCGCATTAGTAGATTATTTTACAGTCGATGATTAAATCCCACACATAACTGATCATAACATCACTTTTACTCGACATGTAGATTTCACTGATGGTGCAGATTAAACTTCAGCCAGAGATCGAAGTGCTGCAGGAGATTCAGTCAGTTCTGTACAGACAGTTCTGTGTGATGCTGAGACAGAATCTGTCACCATAGCAACGCTACTTGAATTGTCACTTCCCCGTCCCTGTGATCGAGCTGATTCTATAGAGATGATAACGCATTAAAACGAGCGCATTATAACATATGAACATGTGCTTTTGTTACCGAAAACACCTTCTGACCAATCAGGAGCCAGAACTGGTGTTAGGAGTTGTTAGCATTAGCACCTATTCATATGGAACTACGCTAAGGAAGTACGAGTCCCGGGTCGTACCACTACTGGTCTGATAAAATCAGGAAAAAAGACATCAGAAATACATCAGAAATTATTTCTAAGTGTTTAAATGAAGTCCACTCCGCGTCCTCTGGTGCACTGATGCAGCGCGACCTTTGCTGTGACCTTTACTGTGACCCGGATATACTTCCACCAGCCGAAGCAGAATCTCGACTGTTGATGTTGATGCTGTCGACATTTCGCCTCCATACCTGAGACTGTGAATCAATCACATGTCCACACTTTCTGCCACACACACACACACACACACACACACACACACACACACACACACACACACACACACTTTTCTGCTACAACTCCCAAAGCCATCGCAGATTGGCATAACACCAAATTATAGCCTTAACCAAGCTGTCAGTGCCATCTCTCTCACACACACACACACGCGCACACACACACACACACACAAACACACACACACACACACACACGAACACACGCACAAAAGTGCACAAAGTGTCCGAGTCTTTGTATATCTGCCTGCTTTTATACACCCACACAGATGCCAAAATACATCTGAGTGGCAATGCCTTGCTGCATCAATCCAACACACACACACACACACACACACACACACACACAGACGTCTGGCCTTGTGCTGCACTAGATAAACCTGATCAGCATCAGTAATGAGTACGCAGCAGTTGTGTGTGTGTGTGTGTGTGTGTGTGTGTGTGTGTGTGTGTGTTTCACTCTTTCTATGGAATCAAGAACTAAAAAGTCTAAAAGAGTTCCCGTGAGGAGCCGAGGTGGAGGACAGGGGTGCGAGCAATAAAGTCGTTAAAGTCATTAAAGTCAGAGGACAATAAAGAAGGAAAGACAAAAACTGGGAAAAAAAGATGAGTGAAAAAAAAAAGAGGAAGTTGTGCAAATGAGACGCTCCAGTAGAGGGCGCGGTGGAGCCTGCTGGACCCCGGGGGACGAGCGGAACAACAGGCGCTGCACTTGTCCTCTTCCTCTGTCTGAAAAGGCCACCAAAACAGCTGCACGGACGTCCAGCAGGGACGAAGAAAAGGAGCGATCCCGCGAGGATAAAGGCGCCGAAACGAGCGGCGCTGCAGGACAAAGCCTTCCCACAATGCCGCGGGGCTTTTAGGAGCCTCTTTCAAACGCAGGCATGCGGAAGGACATCGGGAGGAAAAGCACATGGGGGAGAGTGAGCGGGCCGGCGCGAGGTCAGAGGTCGCCCGGGGACAGACAGTCGAGTCGGAAAGCCTGGCTACGGAGACGTGTCTCACTGACACCACAGTGTTCACGCGCTCGAACCCGGCGGCGTCAGCCTCGCTACACGTTCAAACAGAGACTGGATTTATCTGATCTGTTCACCACCCGTCTGAGTTAGCATTCGCTCAATAAGTTGGCATTCGCTCAATAAGTTGGCATTCGCTCAATAAGTTGGCATTCTCTCAATAAGTTGGCATTCTCTCAATAAGTTAGCATTCGCTCAATAAGTTGGCATTCGCTCAATAAGTTGGCATTCGCTCAATAAGTTGGCATTCTCTCAATAAGTTGGCATTCTCTCAATAAGTTAGCATTCGCTCAATAAGTTAGCATTCGCTCAATAAGTTAGCATTCGCTCAATAAGTTAGCATTCTCTCAATAAGTTAGGATTCTCTCAATAAGTTAGCATTCGCTCAATAAGTTAGCATTCGCTCAATAAGTTGGCATTCGCTCAATAAGTTGGCATTCGCTCAATAAGTTAGCATTCGCTCAATAAGTTAGCATTCGCTCAATAAGTTAGCATTCGCTCAATAAGTTGGCATTCGCTCAATAAGTTGGCATTCGCTCAATAAGTTAGCATTCGCTCAATAAGTTAGCATTCGCTCAATAAGTTGGCATTCGCTCAATAAGTTGGCATTCGCTCAATAAGTTGGCATTCGCTCAATAAGTTAGCATTCGCTCAATAAGTTAGCATTCGCTCAATAAGTTAGCATTCGCTCAATAAGTTGGCATTCGCTCAATAAGTTGGCATTCGCTCAATAAGTTGGCATTCTCTCAATAAGTTAGCATTCGCTCAATAAGTTGGCATTCTCTCAATAAGTTAGGATTCTCTCAATAAGTTAGCATTCACTGAATAAGTTAGCATTCGCTCAATAAGTTAGCATTCGCTCAATAAGTTAGCATTCGCTCAATAAGTTAGCATTCGCTCAATAAGTTAGCATTCTCTCAATAAGTTAGCATTCGCTCAATAAGTTAGCATTCGCTCAATAAGTTGGCATTCGCTCAATAAGTTGGCATTCGCTCAATAAGTTGGCATTCTCTCAATAAGTTGGCATTCTCTCAATAAGTTAGCATTCGCTCAATAAGTTGGCATTCGCTCAATAAGTTGGCATTCGCTCAATAAGTTGGCATTCTCTCAATAAGTTGGCATTCTCTCAATAAGTTAGCATTCGCTCAATAAGTTAGCATTCGCTCAATAAGTTGGCATTCTCTCAATAAGTTGGCATTCTCTCAATAAGTTAGGATTCTCTCAATAAGTTAGCATTCACTGAATAAGTTAGCATTCGCTCAATAAGTTAGCATTCGCTCAATAAGTTAGCATTCGCTCAATAAGTTAGCATTCGCTCAATAAGTTAGCATTCGCATTTCACCAACACCAAGAACTCTTCGTTTTAAAGTTTGACGGAAACCATAAATGTGTTAAATGACTGAGTTTTGCATTTTTTAAAATAAATAAATAAATAAATAAATTTGGGAAAGATCAAAGCAATTTTGTGACACAGTTTGTAACGACCTCATTGCCTGGTTAGAGGGCGGGGCTTCCTAATCTGCATGTTTCTACATTTTAAGTATCATATCAGATCCATAAGAGACACAGTGTGTAAACTTTAACCTAATTAGGGAGAGATTAAATTCCCCAGAGATTACCCTCACACACACACACACACACACACACACACCTCACACACACACACACACACACACCTCACCCCCATCTCTCTCTCTCTCTCACTCTGTCTCTCTCTCTCTCACTCTGTCTCTCTCTCTCTCACTCTGTCTCTCTCTCTCTCTCTCACTCTGTCTCTCTCTCACTCTGTCTCTCTCTCTCTCTCTCACTCTGTCTCTCTCTCTCTCTCACTCTGTCTCTCTCTCTCTCTCACTCTGTCTCTCTCTCTCACTCTGTCTCTCGCTCTCTCTCACTCTGTCTCTCTCTCACTCTGTCTCTCTCTCTCTCTCACTCTGTCTCTCTCTCTCTCACTCTGTCTCTCTCTCTCTCTCTCTCTCACTCTGTCTCTCGCTCTCTCTCACTCTGTCTCTCTCTCACTCTGTTTTTCTGACACATCAGTGAAGAGAGCGCTGGCGCTGGAGGGAAACGCAGTAAGTGTTATTGTACTCGTGCTCTTATCGGCAGCATGACGATTCCTACTTTATTTTGCCGACTGTCACTCAGAGCGCGGATGGAGTCGTAGCTCGACAGAGTTACAGAGAAGGAGAAGAACAAAGAGACGCTCTGCTGTAATGACAAGACAGGCCTCGCTTAAGGAGGATAAAAGAGTTCAATCAGACCCTGAGATCCTTTTATCGTGCTATTCATTACGGCCTGTGTTCCTGTACAAACATGACAACACCTCTCTCCCCCCCCCTCTCTCTCTCTCTCTCCCCGCTGTTCTGTCACTTTAAAGCAGCCGGTTCAGGTCTATTGTTATTTCCACACTCATCTATCTGATATGTGGTTGACGTAAAGGCGTCACAGAGCTAAGCATAGCTGCAATCGTCTTCTCCTGACTCATGCACTTTCATAATAATAATAATAATAATAATAATAATAATAATAATAATAAATTGTTATTAATAATATAGATCCAGTTAGATTAGGTTTAATTGTTCATCTATAGTTTTAATGCCGGGCAGCGTGTGTGGATTTAAACCCGCGGCTAGCTCATTAGCGACGTTAGCGTCTCAGCTCCAGGGTGAACGTACGGCCGTGTCCTGGCAGAGTAGCGCTGGTGAGGCATCGTGTACATTTCCCTCCTTTTCATAGCTGAACGAGTCGTTTAATAAGTGTCCTAATGCCATGTGGAGTTAGAGCGATCCGCTGCCCCCCCGCCGGGCCGCGCTCTCTCCAAACAGCGCCTGGATCCCCATCAGCAGGCTGGGTAAAAAAGAAAGGCTCCAGTCTCTTTGATGTTCCCGTTTAAGGAGCTTTAGCTTGAAGCCATGCACCCCCATGCTGCCCGCCCCCCCCCCCCCACTCTCTCTCTCCCTCTCTCTCCTTTCCTCTGACAGATAGAGCACCTGGATTAACCTCGGAGAGCGGCGCGAACGGAACAGGATGGAAATTTATGGCTCGGCTCTATCGATTCCCTCCCTCTGATTTCTGAAGGCAGAGAAAAATGACAGGGCTGGAGGATCGATTTTAACCGGGCGAGAAAGACCGCGCGATCCTGCAGCTCACTCCGCGTAAATTATAAATCAAACATTTCCACACACTCTCGAATCCAGTCTGTTACCGGAGACGCCGCGTGTTTGTGGTGAAATTCTGGGGAAATTAAGCGTGGTCATGCCAGGAGTCGAGGGGGGGGGGGGGGGGGGGGGGGGGAGTGAGGGGAGCTGAACAAGGCGTTTATTTCTTTTTCGTGGTAACAAAAGGCAAACATACAGTGGAAACCGCGGCGTAGAGATGTAATCCGTTCTGGAGGCGAGTTCTTAAGGTGAAATGTCGTACTGTGAAACGCATTGTCCCATAGGAAATAATGTTAATGAAGGTAATCTGTTCCAGACACCCAGAATCATTACCAATATTACCAATTTCCAACACTATAATCTTATTTTTGCATATAAAAACAATCAAAACGTTCTGAAAAAACATATAAATAAAGTATTATTGTATTAAAAGCCAGACTGAAAGCGGCTCCCTTTTCCTCTTGCTACCGTCCTTGCTAACGCTCTTGTGACCCGCGGTGCTACGTCGCTTGTTTTTTCTCTGACGCGATCGAGTTCAGAACGGCTCCCACGCGTACGCGCAACTTAGCCGGCGTTCGTTTGCCCGTACGCTGAGAACACTTTGTACGCAGAGGCAAATGTCTTGCTAAATTTCGGTTCTTAAGGCGAAAATCTTTAAGGCGGGACTTTCGTATGCCGACGCGCCACTGTAAATATTATACAAGAATAAATAACACTCTCAAAACTCTAAACCAAGCCCA